>CM070043.1:6256117-6296683 GCA_036250615.1 Ptychadena robeensis
AACAGAAACATCTACACCACGTGAGGGGTTCACATACTTTCAAGCAGCACTGTATATAGTATACCCCACCCAATACTTTTATTTGACCAGGGGTCAGAGAAGGTTATATATTCAGTGCCTAAAATTAGCTGTTATAACTGTAAGTCATTTAGTTTCCTTAATTGTCACACATCTTTTTGCGCAGAAAATACAATATATAACACCATGAAAGTCAAAGTAACAGAAGAAAAATATCAATGAAGGAATGTAACATTAAAAGGCAATTCATACTCTGAATAGTATCATTTCAAGTAATTATTATATATATAATATATATATATATATATATATATATATATATATATATATATATATATATAACATTATTTTTTACTATACAGGTATTTTCAGCACAGAATAACCTTCAAAGGTTTTCACCTCACACATTGACACATTGATAGTTTTTTTAAACACAATACTGGTTTAACACACTATTTGCATTCCCCTTAAGAATGTGGCCCTAAAGGAAAATGTAAAGTTGTATTATTGCAGCCCACCTGAAATCATACACACATTCCTCCCCGAATCCATGATCTTTCCTCAAACAAGATGGGAATTCTCTTCATGCTATGCATGCATGTCATGGCTTTTCAATCCCAATGGTGAAGTTGTCCTTGAATGTCAGATGTAAACCTACCACTACTGAACTCTTCCATACACTTCCTTTTTCCATGCATGGCAAAATATTATTGCTCTGGACCAACATCTTGATGCCTACAATGGACCATGCCTAACTGTACGTTAGGCATGGTCCATTGTCACTGTACGCCTTACAATCTTACCATACAATTTCTCTACAATCCACTTCTTCTACCAAAACCATGTAATATGGCGACCTTTCTAATCCTTACAATCACTATGTATTCTATCAGGGAGGACCTGGCACTACATAGCTGTTGATAGATCTAAAGGAAATTGTATGGAGCGATCTAAAGGTGTATGGGGGGGCTTTTGGGATATGTGTCTACATTGTGTCTACAGCGATCTCTTAAGGTTCACCAAGTCTGAATGTATCAAGGTGACAATGTGGAGCACAACTGGCGAACAGCTACCACCTATTGGCCCATGAAGTTCCTAACTACAGACCACTTTTCTTCTTAAAAAAATGGAACCAAGTAAATCTGAAAATACCACCTTGTACCAGTCAATGTGAAACAGATAAATGTAAAAATTAAATGGAATATTGATTGGAACAATGCCAGCTTTTTACTCCTAGGTTGCCATTCTTTGCCCATCACTCTCCCCCATGCCCCCAAATGTAACTTGCAAAGAATGGGAATTGTCAATCAATGTTAGACCAAAATTTTTACAAAATATAAAAATATTGTGCCTTCTTAATCAATGTAACATTTAGTTAGAACCGTGTAATAGTGTATGGTCACTTTCAATCCTACTCAACTCAACTGAACTCAATGCCTTTCTCTTCTTTTGGTTTTGTAGAGGACTGTATCACTGAAAACGTCCAACAACTATATTGTCTATGTGGCGGCAAGTAAAATGTTCAAGTGAAAAGAACATAGCCTTTTACCAGTGCCCCCAACTTTAATGTATATAGCAGGGTCCCTGAGCAGTGTCAGTTCTCGGATGATTAACACCTCCCCCCACCCTTGCCGCTTTATTACACATTAACGCAGGCTCCAGAGCAGCAGGAAAAGATTCAGACAATTACAATCAAGTCAGGGCACACGCCTGCCCCGGCCGTGCGAACATGAGCAGGGTACTGATGAGACACTTATTTCATTCCCTCCTCCTTTTTCTTTTTTTTTATTTCCTTTTCACACTATAATGTATAGCAAGTCAACAGAAAGGACTCTGATACACGTAGCACTCTTATATTTTCTAATATTCTGATATTGAGATGCTACTTAATATGTCTGTGTTCAATGAAGGATGGCAATGGACCTTAAAGGCCCCCATACACGGGTCGGATTCCGACCGGATTCCGGCACGATCGATTCCGGGCGCGTGCACGCAAATCGATCGTGCCGGAATCGTGTGCAGCCCACCTTGTCCGATCGATCGCATCCGATTGATCAGGGGCTCAGAATCGGATCCGACAGAGAACCAACATGTTGGTTCCATCAGATTGATTCTGCACAGATCAGGGGGAGTTGCCATTTGTGAGGTGGAGTCGGAGATGGAATCGGACACGGAATCGTCCCGGAATCCCTTGGACAAGGTGGTATGGAGCGATCGGATTCTCTTAATTGGCCGATCGATCACACCTCCGATTCCCGGCAGAATCGCCGGAATCGATCGGATGGGTGATCGAGCGGCCATGGAATCCGACTGTGTATGGCTGGCTTAAGAGCATTGAGCAAAGTTTAACTGTATTTGGAATGACAGACATTCATCTATATTGCGCCATAAGCCAAAATAAAAAAATATTTTAATATTCCACCAATCAAATTATACTGGGTATAATGTTCAAGGCCTTCTCATGGATCTTAGAACTCCGGGTACATACAAAAATGTCTGAGTTAATGTATTAAAATGTATCATATCTGCCTGCATACCTGTATTTCTTTTATTTATTTATTTATTTATTTATTTTTATTTTTTTTAATCAGCATACTCTTTGGGCAGGGGACTGGTGGTGACACATTGGCCAATCTATAAATTGCCCAGTGCTGCTACTTTAACACTGCCCGGAAGGACACCGTTATGGACCACTGCTGCTTTATTTTCTCCAATTACAGGCTGCTGTAGCCTTCACACCAAATCTATTGCTTGATCGACGTGTAAGAAAGGGGACCGCCCATCTTCAGCACCGAGTGCACTGCATGTACAGAGGTGAATCAGGGGACAACTATGATTTCACCTCTCGGTTACCTCGGACTCCCTTCAGGCCTCCACGGGCATACTACTCCCTTCCATCTAAGGGGTAGCCAGGCCACACAATACTCTCACCGTAACAGCTTCCTTTAGTTAGCAGGTCCTTGCGCACATCCCTCAATAAAGGTCCAAGACACGTCAGCTTGGTGTGAATACAGTGCCCTTTATTGTACATCCATCACAGTGCCAGGTTAGACTCCATCCCTCTCCTTGGGAGCCATCTGGGAGCAGCCTCTGCCAGTATTAATCTCTGCCCTAGCCTTCTCCACTCAGGTATCACTTCTGGCTAGGGATGCCCTTGCCCCCAGCCGGGGGAACAAGGGTGAAGTCTTAATTTGAAGTCAGCACTCACCTGGTTTCCGGATCTACAGGTCTGAGGCCTACTTCCCACTAGATCCATCACAGCTCTTTCACTGTTCTCTCCTGCTGCTAAGAAGACCCAGCTACTCCCACAGTTTGGCCTTAAATAAGCTTCTGGTCCCCTCCCAAATGGCTCACAGTGTTACATCAGAACATGTTCCAGAATCTTCACACACAAAGTCTGCAAAGGACCCATCTGTACTATAGGCATGGCTGCCTGGTCCGCAAGACTACATAAGGAACAGTTTATGTTATGTAAAGCTGTTCTTAAATATGTAAATAATATTTCCACTGACCAGTTTTCTTGCAAAATGCTGCTTGTTTTTTTAAGTTATTCAACATAGTATAGTTAAATCAATTTAAATTCAACCTTAATAATATACTGATTAATATACCTGATGGGAAATGTATCTGCTTAATTATAGGACATCTGGTTATCTTGAGCCATGACAAAATTATTATAAAAAGTGAGGAGACGCAGCCAGGGAATGGACAGTGTAAGAAAAAGTGCGTCAAAATCCTTATAAAGCTTAAAATTCTGCAAGGAAGATCAGAATCTTATCCCAGCTCTGATGCATTTCGCCCTGTATTAGGGCTTCCTTAGGGAGCAGATTCCTCATGCGTGCTAACTGTTATATGCTCGCCAGGTGATGGTGAAAAGCCTCTGATGGAGGTAAACTGACAGGATAGGCGCCCCTCATAGAGACGCATCGGTTTCCAAGCTAGAGCCCAATCCAGTGGTTGGCGACAATCATGCGGGTGCAACAAGCAGACCTATGGGCCTAAGCTGGAGAACAGCAGGCTATACCTGTGTCTTGGGCTAGTTTAAGGGAAGGTGAAATGCAAATCGGGGTGTAATTCGTCACGTGGAACAAACAGAAACCGCGTCAGGATCTCTGGCAGACTAGTCCATCAACACAAGTGCCACAATGGTAGTTGTTGTTCCCAGTAGTCCGGTGTTCACTTTTACCATTTACCATTGGTCTTCAATAAATGATATTTTATGTACTGAACTCAGGAACATAGTAAAGGGAGGCTTTATGGTTTCCACACTGAGGTCTTCTGTCTTTAGAAAGTTGGGCAGATCCTTACTCTAGGTCCTACTGGACATGGATATATGGATATGGTTTTGATAGTAATGGTTCAAGTAAGTTTGTTCATGGAAGAGTTGGCTACCAAAAAATGCAGCGCAAGTGTTGGGCCTTATTAGAGTAACCCACATGGTCTACAGCACTCTGTAGACTTCCATTAAAATGTTCCCCTTACAGTAGTTGATTTAATGTCTTCCCTCATCAAACATATTAAGGTCCTGTTCTATTGGGACAGTTGCTTGCCAGCTGTTGGATGCTATATAGAGTCTTCATGAAGATATTATTTCTGGGTCCACCAGCTCAAACATACCACAATCTTTGTTCATTCTAATGAACACACACATTCAGCAGTGTAAATGAAGAGATACTATGCATGAGCAGGAGGAACGTGTTTGGGGTAAATGTTGGGGGACCTGCAACCCAATGAAGATCAGTTCATTAAAAGTGGCCTTACACCATAAACAGATCATTTATTGAAACATTAAAATGCCTGGAAGTGATATACTTTTATAAATCAGCAAAAAGCCTCCTCTATGGTTTTATGACCACTTCAAGAAAAGGGTGGGGGTGACCGTGTGGGAACCCCAAATGTAAGGGAGTTAGATTTCCAGCTAAAATTACCCTTTTTGTGCATCCATCATGCACAATATTCCATACCGATCCTGATACGAATCTAGCTCCCCATGATGACCGAAAAGCCAGTGAGTAGAAGTGTGATTACAACAAACATGTGGTGAGCACCGTCAGACTATATGCCTGGTTGAAGAGGGCTCTTGCAGCGTACAAGGCCGCCACTGTGGGCCCGCATTGGTTATGGATGTATTGACATAAGTGCTTATGTTTGAGAATGCTGATGGGACTGTCAAGTTGTGTGGGGTGTCTTCTCAATGGGCTTTTCATATTTCGTTTTGAGGAACGGGGGAGGTTCAGCTTTCAGATGCTGATCATGTTTTCCTAGGGAGAGCACTGAAGACTCTTTTGAGAGAGACTGAGAATGCCGCCCGTGAGAAGAGTGTTGTTAGCAGAAGAGCAGTTTAGATAAATTTAAGTTTTTTTCCCTATTTTTTTTCTGCTGATCACAAACATGCAGCTTTTCCACCTGAAGCCCCAGCACCCTGCTGGGCTTTAATCCAGCCCAATTCACCCAGCCACACTGGAAGTGCTGTACTTCCACTCTCAATGCACTGATTGCCCTCGCTATGAATGCCACCACCTGCAAGAAAGGCTGTTTTTTTATTCCCTCTGCTCTTCTTGAGAAGGAAGTAAAAGATGATAATTTATGGCAAACATTAATTAATTGTTTACAAGATGACTTTTCCCCCAACCCCGTCTTTACTCTATTCCAGCGTCCAGGTTTCAAGGACTGATGCTGAGAGCTGCCTGAGTGTCTCAAAGTTAACCCTACAAATGCTAGAAGGGTCATTTCATTGATTTGTGTAAAAAGAGTTGTAACGCCAATCTGCAAAATCTCATACAGGGAAATAAAGTGGTGATCAGGCTTATTGCAAGAAAAGTACCCTTATATCTGGCACTATTGACTTTCATTGATAGGTATAAACATGAGACCCTAGTGGGTTTCAGAGGAGGGCCCACTTGTGGTTCCACCTAACCCACTAGAGGGGGTTTAACTGGTCCTTTAGAAATATCAACCCGTAAGAGTTCATATAAAAATTGGTCTATTGAATCAAACCAACATACATAGTTTCATATTAGGTGTTTTAGTTGTTTTATTCACCTAGTGAAAAACCATATTTACAAATACATTATTACTGTTATTGTTACTACAGTGCATTATTTAATCAAGGCATGATTGGTATAAATATGTTACAAGACAATATTGTTAAAAGGTAGTATTTATATACATAATTTAATAGGAAACTGTGTATGTTGATTTGATGGCTTATTACACAATAGGTACACACAATATTCAATAAAGACTATTTTTTTATACAAACTCTTATGGGTTAATATTGCAGAGGGACCAGTAAAACCCTCTATAGTGAAACGTGGGTTAGGTGGAACCACAAGTGGGCCCGCTTCTGAAACCCACTAAGGTCTTATGTTTTTATGTTTAAATGATTGGGGTTGGCTATGACAGACAAAACCTTGGAAACATTATGTAGTATTTTCTTTAATCTATTGATTGATTGGTGCCATGTGACACCAGGTTCTTACAATTGCTTGTAGAATTTCAATATGTATAAAGTAGGAATTAGCATGATATTTACCAATGGTCCATGCCACAAGTCAAAATGGAAATTAGTGGTACCTAAACCCATCTGTTTTCCACTGATGGACAACAAAAGGTTGTGGAAGTGGCTGCAATGAAAGTCTATGGGCTATATACTATCCTATACTATACTAATATTTTGCCAATTGTACTTGGCTATGCCTGTCGTAACTGCCGACTCTGTTCTTGGGCAGTTGGGTTTGAGGTGGAATGTGGATATTTTTTTTCTTAGTTCTGAAAGGAAAACTTTTTTGGCCCCACTGGTCCATAGAGTTTTCCTTTCTGGACTCTCTAATACTTGTACATAAACTTTTCAGTTCAGAAGGTAACATAGTGGCTGCAATGGAAGTCTGTGGGTCATATACCACTAATATTCTGCCAGTCGTACCTGGCTATCCAAATGTTCTCAAATTAAAATGTACATCTACACCTTTGAATAAAAAATATATTTGTATTCTACTTTAGTGTATTATAGGAAGTAAATGAAATAGGAACCTCAATCTGTAACGTAAGTAGGTCAATTGAAAGTAGTAAGGTAAAAGTTGGGCGTAGATGGACCATGATGGGCTCAAATAGCAGTGTGTATTTAATATACTAAAAAACTAGGTCTTCCTGCAATAACTGCTAACTCTGTTCTCTAGTAGTGATGAGCGGCATAGAAATTATTTGAAGTTGCAATATTTCGCGAATAATTCTACTTATATTCGATACTATATATTCGCGAAACTAGATTCACCATTATAATCGCCTCGCAATTACCTTCAAAATAATTAGTCACATGTGCTATTTATTGCGAATTTGCGAATATCCGCCACCATATTTGCGAAGTTTGTGAATTCTCGAATAGCCGATCTTAGCCAAATATATTCGCAATTCGAATATTCAAACTCAACACTATTCTCTAGCACTTGAGTTGGAGGTGGATAGTGTATATGTTTTTCTTAGTCCAGAAAGGAAAACGCTTGACCGTAGAGTTTCATTTCTGTTTCTGATGGCCAACAAAATTTAGCAGACGTGGCTGCAATGGAAGTCTATGGGCCATATACCACTAATATTCTGCTAGTCGCACTTCATCCAAATTTTCTCAAGTTAAAATGTACTTGTATGATAGAAAGTAAAAGAGATAGGAAGCCCTGTCTGTAACATAATGTCTTCCATGTGAGTAGGTATATTGTAAATAATAAGTTAAAAGTTGGGAGCAGTTGGGCTGATGGACTAAAATTTGAGGTGTGCATGTACAGTGGATATTAAAGGTCAGGTTCCTGTGCTGTACAATAATGAGACAAAGATAAATGATTTCAGAACTTTTTCCACCTTTAATGTGACCTATAAACTTTACTACTCAAATGAAAAACAACCTTAAACCTAAGTGGAGGTAAGTATAAAAATAAAATAATATGATTGTGCACACCCCTAAACTATTACTTTGTTAAAGCACCTTTGGATGTTATTACAGCATTCTCTGGGTATGAGATATTGCCATGGCACAAGATTTGCCCACTCTTCTTTGCAGAAACACTCCAAATCTATCAGATTGTGAGGGCATCTCCTGTGCACAGCCCTCTTCAGATCACCCCACAGATTTTCAACCAGATTTAGTTCTGGGCTCCGTGGTCTGGTCAATATTGACTGGTATTTGAAACTGTTTATAATTCCCTCCATCTTAACTAAGGCCCCAGTTCCAGCTGAAGAAACACAGCTGAAGGGGACTCAACATGTGCCATGCTGATAGACTCATACCCAAAATGTGCCATGCTGATAGACTCATACCCAAAAAGACAGAGTGCTGTAACAAAATCAAAAGGTGCTTCAACAAAGTATTAGTGTAAAGATGTGCACAGTTATGCAACCACATTATTTAAGTTTTATATTTTTTTCTTCCCTCCACCTTCAATTTATTTTTCATTTGGCCTCATTAAAGGTGGAAATTATTTATCTTTGTCTCATTTCTGTACAGCACAAGAACCAGACATTTTACTTTTTATATCCACTGTACCATCTTTACATCAGAAAATCATACACATAGGTGCCACCTAAAGCTTTTTTTTTGCAGCAAAATCATTCACACTTTGATCTGCTGCAAGTCGATGGAATTTTGCATTTCTAGGCAATGGGTCCCATGTAAGAGATTTAAAGCTCTGTCCACCATGCAGAACCTAACATGACTATACCTGGTCCTCATAAAAAAGAGAAGCAACATGTTCTAGGCTGGGAGAGCTCAGAAGCCTTTAAGTGCGTCAGCATTTAATAACTAGGCCTAATGAGTAAGTGTTAATACACTAAATGCGTCACAACCCTACCAGCTACACATCTGATGTGGTCTTTACGTTTTACATGACTGCAGCAGAAGGATTTGCAGTTTTTTTCTATATTCGTCTGGATTTGTGCTTTAAGTACAGCATAAAAGAAGATTTGATAATAAAGTACTCACAGTGAAACTAGTCACTTCACAACATAATCCGAGCTTCAGGAAAATCACAAGTCTTAATGTGAAAACACCTCCTGTTTATGTGTCTCTGTAAATGGAGTTCACCTTAACAGTTTCCATTGATGTGTGAAAGGTGGGAGAACATGGATGGCTTCCTGGACCTTATTCTGCTGTTACAGTTTCTGCAGCATTACCTGGGGCAACCACCAGAGCAACCAGGTTTTTCAGATGCCTATGTCCAGATGACTATCACACACGGCACGCAGACAGTAAACGAATGTCCACACAGCTGGTCAGGGGTTCATTTTTTTCTCTTTATCGAATTATTATTGTAGTGTCATGGAGGTGCAATGTAGTGCGCTACTCACAAGACCAGGTCCTTTAGGACACATGTTCTCTGTTCAAGCCCCAAGCACGGCTCACACGCCGAATAGACCCAAGTCCATGCAGCTGGTAGGGGCTTTCTACAGTTTATTAGGGGCATTTACATACAATCACCAACTCCCGAGGCCAGAGATGGGGTCCAGACTTGGGATGAAACGTTTGCCGAGGCATTGCTACCAGCTGCTCGAATATGTAGACAGGGGTGCTGTAGGCTTAGGGGTGCTGTAGGCTCTCTCTGAATGAAGACAATAGGCAGTCCAGTCAGGGTGTAACACTCTAGGTCAGTGGAGGTCTCCTAACCCAGGGATTTTCGTCTGGGGACACAACTGAGGGAAGCTGCAGTCATCAGAGAAGCAACACCAGAAAAGCCCAGAATGTTCTGAGGAACTAATATTTATAAGCTCAGAAAGGGGCTGGCTTAAGACCTGTAACTGAGCAGAACAGAATAGTTACAACTACAGTTACATACACAGTGCAATATATACAGTTTTGTGGCCCTTTCTCAGGTCAGTACCCTATAACCAAGGATCACAAACTCAGACACAGAAACAAACTCACTGAAATACTAGGACAGAGTTGGTTTTTGTTGGTTCTTCACCTTTGTGAATAATCATCCCTGTCAAAGTTATCTAAGTAGGTCTACAATAGTGATGAGCAGCATAGGCAATATTTAAATTTGCAATATTCCGCGAATAATTCTACTAATATTCGATTGGAAAGCGCCTCACAATTACCTTCAAAATGAA
Organism: Ptychadena robeensis; assembly: GCA_036250615.1. NCBI lineage: Eukaryota > Metazoa > Chordata > Amphibia > Anura > Ptychadenidae > Ptychadena > Ptychadena robeensis. The sequence continues at coordinate 6,266,231 of CM070043.1, forward strand.
TGGAAATATATATTTGCAATCTATGCCCATGAGCATCCCAATGGTGAATATTGCGAAAATTCAAAATTGCGAATATCTGCCGCGATATTCGCGAAATTTGCGAATTCTCAAATAGCCAATATTCGCCGAATATATTCGCAATTTGAATATTCGAGCTCAACACTAGTCTACAATAGAGCCAAAGCACATATTCTAGTCTAGTCAAAATCCATCGGGTCCCGATGGATCACATACACTTTTCCTGCTGGGCGGATACCTTGATCTCATGACACTAAGCCGATCCGCCAATGCAAGGGGTTAACATAATGCAGTACTCTGTTCAGACATCCGCTGGCCAGGTAAAGTGTATGTAATCCATCAGGACCCCACCACGCGCTGCGCTTAACATAGGGGTCCCGATGGATCATACCATACGTCTAATGGGACAAGATGAGAGTTCCAGGGAGTAGGAGCTGCCATTGAGAAGTCCTGAAGCCACCCATGTTATGAGTGGAGAGGTCATAAGTAGGTGGAGGAGTGGAGGGGGCAGTTAAGGGTTTATTTATATCTTTTTCAGTAACTAATATACACCATATTTTTGTCTGATAAGATGCACCATCAACTGGGGCGTCTTATTTTGGGCAAAAAAATCTAGAGTTAGAAGAAGCAGGGAAGCTAACAGCAGGGACAGGGGGTGCATGTGTCCCTGCTGGAGCTAACAGCCATAGGCCGAGAGTAGGGGGGGGGGGAACCAAAGATAAGATATTATGTATGCCCTGAACTAAATTAATTAACCCTAAGGCACACTCCCTTTTAGAAAAACCTCAACCAAAAATGCATTAAACCCACCAATGGTGACTTCTTTCTGAAAAGACTACTTCTTGCAGCCCCATTAATCACTCCATAAAGTTATTTTCTATCAAAGGAAAAGACAAGACTGAATTTTTTTTTTCCTTTTTCCTATATGTATGCTCGAACACGTGTCACCCGCTATAATGAAACTATTTTATTATGTGAACACACAAAGTGGTTAAAAAGCCTGCATTCCATTTGTGCCTGAAGCCTTTAAAATCCCCCAGCTGAAAAGCCAGTGAGCGGAATACAGGAGTGGCACAAGCAGGTCGGTAATGGGGGTGTATTGATTACTTAAAGAAAGTTAAAGGAAAGGCGATTTTTTTTTCCCCATATCCCTCGCAAAGCAGTCCTCGGTCCATCCACTCACATCTAAAAAAGCGTTCTTGTGGTTAATCAGGTTTCAGCTGCCTCCCTTCCTTGGCCAAGCCTCTCATCTCTCAGCCCTCTTCAAGAGCTTCTTTAATTAACAATAATACCATAGATGCTATTGATTTTTTTTTTTTTCACATTTTTTTTTTTTTACACCAAAAAATCTCATTGCAGAGAAGCCGTGCCAAAAGCCAAGCTGGGATTCTTTGCTGTGCTCTGCTCTTTCTTTAACGCTCTCTGCATACCTGATGAGTCTCTATATCCATATAGTGCAATCTCCAGTGTTATCCTGGAAAATAGAATTGATTTTTTTTCTTCCCCCTGCGCCTCTCTTCACATCTGTCATTACGGCTATAACCTGCGAAGTGGAAACGGTAAGCAAACAGGGTTTTGGCCACGAGGCATTCGAATTCCAAATTAGTGGCATCAACAGACGCGTGTCACAAAGGGGTTAAGCATGACAATTAGGGGAATAGGATGTTTTTTTATTATTTTGGTGATTTAGTGTAAGTTTTATTTTTTGATTTTTAGGTTAACTAGAAACTTAATGACTGATTGGTCAGTCTTTCATATGGTTTGGACACTCCTGCCAGAAAGTATAGTACATGTATTATAATTAAAATTTTATTTAAATATAAATAAAATGTTATGAATAGGCAATGGAGACCAGGTTCCCCTCTGTTCTCCTATCAGATTGTAAGCTTGACTGGGCAGGGTCCTCTACTCCTCCTGCCTCATAACCTGTACCTGTGTGTACTATCCTGTGTTGTATCTCCACTCTAATGTATTGTACAGCACTGCGTAATATGTTGGCGCTATATAAATAAATGATGCTGATAATAATAGGAGTGCTGTTGTGATTCATGCATTCAAGGCCTCTGACGTCAATGGCAGCCTCCATGCAAGGCTCCACTGCGTTTGTAAAAACACACATTTAAAAAAGCAAGCGTTTTATAGTGCGTTTTGGAGACATCTTGTTGTTATTTGGTTCTCTTTGGACCCGTTTTTTAATGCAACTTTTCCATTTTCCATTAGAATTGATACAGTTTTTGTTCCCCATCCCCACCAAGTTTTTGAACTGCTAGGGTAGCTTTCTATGCTCTTTTTAGACACACCAATACTTTCTCTAGTGGGTGAGCCTGTGCTTTTGCGACACACTTGCAACGCTATGTGCATCCTGAAATGTTGTAAGGTGCATTTTTAATCTAAAGCCATACTCATATTGATTTTTCGATTCCTGCCCACCTGGTGCAATGGACCAAAAAAAATCGAAAAGAACAATCCTAAGGCAATCGGACAAGGTGTTTTTTTGGGGGCGATTGTTCAGTTATGTGTTTTGCCATATGTTGGTTATACGGAGCATTCACACAGCAATTGGTTTGGAATTGATTGGTTCGAAATCGCCCACTGTGTGGCAAACAAACTGTCGTTGGTCGATTTGCGATCATGTGGAATCGCCCAAAAAAACGCATTGGCAAGCGTATCAGAAAAAAATTTACACATCTATGGCTACCTTAAGTCTACATTGGCCTGACCAAAAATGCAAGTTCCCTTGGTTGTGTTCTTCAAAACAGTGTTTTTTTTCTTCAAAACAATGTTTTTTTAATGCATTCCACAAATTATGCAAATTTTACAGGAAGCCCGGGAATTGTGAATAAGAGGAAGTGTATCACAGAGTCATTCATTGTCTCTCTTTGTTCAATCATATGGTTGGAGCAAGCGCAGCGCACCTCAAAATGTGGTAAAAAAATGCGCACTATAGGAAATCTGTTTCACACTAGCGCCACACTTGTGTTTCCGCAATGGTGCATGTTACCAAAAAACACCTGCTGCATGCATTTTTGCAGGTGCTCTACCACTACCACATCCATTATTGGCAAAACAATGCAACCGCAGGTGGAGTGCACATAGTGTGAAATGTACAGCAAATAATGTGAAACATACCCTGCATTAACACTAGCCACACTGCCTTGCAGTACTGTACCGCAGCTAGTGTGAGAGAGCCCTAAAAGGAGCAAATCAGTTTATTTTATTAGTGCAGTGCATTTTTGGAGCTGCCACATTCATTTGATGAGGGCACACCAAGGTACTTTAGGCGGCGCATCAGACATGGTGCTGCAGAACGCCCGCCTTGGTGTTTTAAAAAACGCATCTTGGCATGCCATAAAAAGCATTTAGACCCAGCCTGAAAAGACTGCATCACATCGCGCCTGTGTGTACTGGCCCATTGAATAAAATCAGTAGTGTTTTGGGTGTATCTAAAATATGTTAAAAGAGGTTAAGGAATAATGATCAACAATAATCATTCCTATGTAACTCATGGTGTTTCTTTCTGCCTCAAGGGCAGTGGTTCCCAAACTGGGGGGCGGGCCCCCTTGGGGGGTGCAAAGGTATACCTGGGGGGTGCTGGCCCTGATTTTAACCCTGTGTTTGAATGGGGAGGGGGGGGGGCTCGATAATGTTCCTAAATACAAAAGGGAGGGCAGTTATTATAAGAACAAGTTGAGATGTTCTTAGAAAAATGATCATACTGTAGTTTCGGACAGATGTTTGATAACATTTAATAACAAAATGTTCATGAGTCATGGTACCAATAAAATGTCTCAGGCTGTAGAAATTGATGTTTTTTATATCAATTTAATAATGTGATGGGAACAGTTACACCATTAATTACAGCACTAGACAACAAGCATATTTAAATATTTATTTAATTTGTGCAGGAAGCTCAACTATAATTTTATATGCATAGGTGTCCCTGAGTTCAGGTACACTTCAGTTTTATTTTATTTTTTCATTAGCCTTTAATGGTTGCCGGTTTAACCTCCCTGATGTGTTTCCCAAGTGGGTGACTTACCTACTCCATGTGATCCCACAGTGTCCTCCAGCTAACTGGCCAGGAATCGCCTCTTCCATGTTTTTTCTTGGGATGCCAAAGGAAGGTCAGAAGGTGCCCATGCCTATTCCTGTATTGGCATCTCAAGTCCTCGCATTCCCAGTGTCATCAATGCCACCCAGCCACTACACTAGTAGTGCACTACTCTGTAATGTGTTTACATTTTTGCACCGCTTTTGGCATGTAAACCAGATCAAATCAGACCACCATGGGACAGTTTTAAAGCAGAAATAAGTACCGTATTTTTCAGACTATAAGACACACTTATTTGCCATTAAAATCAAAGGGAAAGTGCCCCAGCGGCTTATAGTCTAAATATGTAAAAGACAATAAAAATAATTGTCCCAATCATCCTGGGAGCAATAGCTATGCATCCCAGGAGGCAGACATGTGTCCAATTCCCTCCAGCCAAGCCAAAAAGCCATTGCCAAAAAGAGATTTTATCTGCATTAGCACTATCAGTACCCATTCTCATTAGAACTAGCAGTACCAACTTATGGAGAGACACATGTTACAATGAGATGGCGTGAGTTGTGTATTTACATTAACATTCTGCATTACAATAAATACATTTTGTGACAAAGACTCATTTCTGCTACCATATGTAGCTGCTCATGGGCAAGTTGTTAGTGCCAGATTGTAAAATGTGTCTCTTCATAAGTTGGCCAGTGTGTTCAGAGAATGGGTACTGCTAGTGTATAGTGTCAAGGATCAGGGAAATGAAGTAGGACCCAGCATTTCAACAGTTTCAGCCGTGAGTGTTTTATTTACAAAACTGTCCAAAGTCAAACAAATAAAAGGCAAAAATCAGGTAGCTTACTTCAGCCCTGGACCTTCAGCAGGAAAACCAACCACACTTCCAGCAGTCCCAGTCTCTCTGTCTCCCAGCTTCCCCTTCTCTGGAATCTCTCTCTCTCTGATAAGAGCAGCTGAGCCCATACCACTCAGGCCTTAACCCCTAACTAACCATAGAGTTAAAACTGCATGGCCTAGTCCTGGACACTTTGCTGGGACATTCTGTATATTAACTTGACATCTGAATAGCTTTCTCTGTTTTTTTCCACTTATTTTCTCTTTAAAACTTTGGGTGTGTCTTATGGGCGTCTTATAGTACGAAAAATACGGTACATTTTGACCTTTGCTCCTCCCCTCTGATAAGATTGTGCCATGGCAGGGAAACCGAACATGATAGCTGTCCAGTGACAGTCAGTTAAATACATAATCACGCTGTGTATATAAAACAATGTAGATAAATTTTCCCCATTAAAAACCATTTAATGTCACCCCTAGTGGTCACTTTCATTACTGCAGTTAATTAACCTAGCTAAATATAAAATCTATCATATGTTTTCTAGGGAACAGAAGGTAGGTATATGTTTTTAGAATTTAATAAACACATCTATATCTATATACGATCCGTGCCAACATCCCATCTAACTGGGGTGGTTAACCCCCGGGACTTTCACGGCACATAGGTTACAACACATCTAATAAAAACAAAACATTTTTATTAAGATTCATAAATACATAATTAAAACATAAAATATATATACGACATCAATGCTTCAAATATATAATATTGACATGCTCAACGCGTTTCTCCCCTATATGAGGCTTCATCAGGTGTATTTCTGATTTTAGAATTGTCAAGCCCTACACCACCATTGTGCTAGCTCAGTCAAAGTTTTATTTTATATATATATATTCATTTTCAGTATACATCCGCTTTAGGAACATGAATCTCAAACCTTCTTGAACTGTAAACCATTAGATGTATGAATATATTCCTATATATGAATCTAAATAATAGGATGGGGATACATTCATATTGCACACCGTTTTCTACTGACAACCAAGCAATGATGTCTTACCTTTGGGAAAACTTCCTTTACCTTTCTTCGGCTCTGCTGATTCCTCCCGCAGTGTGATGGGGAATTAAGTGCTGGACAAATTACACAATCAATCCCTGCATAACATGTGCTTTTCTATAAATACATGTTGTAGGTGAAGGTCTCTTTAACTGCAGCAAGATGTGAGTGACAAACAGTGTGGTGGGACTGATTGGGACTTTGACTGTAGATAATAACATAGTTTGTTCTCTTGGCATCGCAGATTATACCAAATTAGAAAATAGTATTGATTTAGGCTGCAACCGATGTAGCACAAATGACAGTTGAAGGACAGGTGCGTGATCTCTGATTACTTTTTTTTTTGTAGGGTCATATGTTTGTGTTCAGAACTCCTTTAGACTTCTATATAATTATAAAGTAACAACGAGGTTGAAATATAAGGGAATAAATATAGGTGTGCCCACAAACAAGGGTTACCCCCATGCAGACTGGTTAATAAAAGAATGGGTTGTCTGTCTTCATTCTGTGTCAGGTGATCAGTAGAGATGTCCCGAACTGTTCGCGGCGAATATCGCATGTTCGCGTTCGCGCGAATACTCGAACACATGGCAAAAATAGTTCGCCCCCTATCTTTTTACATTGAACAAACTTTGACCCTGTGAGTCTCAGTCAGCAGGCATAATCCAGCCAATCAGCACCCACCACCTCACGGACCATCCTACCCTCTATCACACAGCAAGGAGAGATGCCATTCACATGCTGCCTGAGAGAGTGGAGACACGGACAAAGGTCAGTGACACGGGCAATGGTAGTGACACGGACAAAGGTCAGTGACACGGACAATAGTTGTGACACGGGCAATGGTGGTGACACGGGCAAAGGTCAGTGACACGGACAATAGTTGTGACACTGGCAATAGTGGTGACACGGGCAAAGGTGGTGACACGGGCAATGCCATGAGTGACGCGAAAACCCGCTAACGCGACGCGAAGATGACGTGAAAACCCGCCAACGCGACGCGATCCATTGACTATCATTTAAAATCTTTGGTGCGGATTTATTTTGTGAAAAATAATTTTTCTTGGGAGTTTTGCCATGGATTCCCCCCTGTCATGTCATTGTCCAGGTGTTCAATGCCATGAGCGACGCGAAAACCCGCCAACGCGACGCGAAGATGACGCGAAAACCCGCCAATGCGACGCGATCCATTGACTATCATTTGAAATCTTTGGTGCGGATTTATTGTGTGAAAAAAAAATTTCTTGGGAGTTTTGCCATGGATTCCCCTCTGTCATGTCATTGTCCAGGTGTTTGACCCCTTGAAACAACTTTCCCAACACTATTGTGGCCAGAAAGGGGTCCCTTTGTTTTTTAAAATTCGCCTCCCATTGAAGTCAATGGCGGGAAAATTTGGGTTCGCGACATCACTAGTGATCAGTTGTATTGTCCTCATTAAAAGCAGTACATTGGTGTCCTAGAATGCTCTGGAAGCATCTTAAGCTAGCCATACACAGTCGCATTCCATGGCCGATCGATCACCTATCCGATCAATTCCGGCGATCTCAGCGGGAATCGGAGGTCCGAACGAACGGCCAATTAAGTGTGTCCGATCGCTACATACCACCTTGTCCCACGGATTCCTGGACGATTCCGTGTCCGATCGCTTACTCCACAAATGGCAACTCCCCCTGATGTGTGCAGAATCGGATCAGAAAGACCAACATGTTGGTTCTCTGTCCGATACGATTCTGGGCCCCCGAACGATCGGACCTGATCGGACGGACAAGGTGGGCTTCATGCGATTCCGGGACGATCGTTTCGCGTGCACGCGCCCGGAATCGATCGCCCCGGAATCCGATGGGAAACGGACCCATGTATGGGGGCCTTTACAGTAAACAAGGAAATCTGGTCTCACAAAGTTTTCTTTAATCTTTTCTAATATGGTTTTCTATGAACTAACATGAGGTCATGAGGTGCGTGGTCACGCCAAATGCATGGTGGTCAGTCGCCTGCAATCCCTGATTCCCGTCAGTTCTGTAGCCGACTCATCACAGCGTGGTGATGTCACCACGCTGTAATGAGTCTGCTACAAGCCAGCCATAGATCGAGATTTCTATGACTGGCTTAAACGTTTAAAAGAAAATGTTTTTTTTATATGCTTGACTACTATTTATCTGTAAGCTTGACATCCAGTATTTTTTCAAAAAGTTTGGGTAAGATTTTTGATTGATGTCTGATTTGTAATGTTTTTTTCCAATAATAATGTTTTATACTCCCTTCCTCCCTAAATTATTAACGTGACACAGAGCATCAAGTAGGTGCATTGATGCAGAGGAACGGCCATCTTGTAATATCTGTTCTTGTTTGTCAAAAAGGTTTTCAATGGGGTTGAGGTCAGGGCTCTGTGTTGGGCATGTCAAGTGATTCTGAAACTGTTATCCTATAACAGGGAACTGCCAACCTATCTTGGACAAAGTTGGAAGCATAGAATTGTCCAAAATTACTTAGGCAAGCTTTTTGGCAATAAAGGTAAAAAATGTAGAAAAAATACAAAAAAAAATTATATTTCAACCTCCCTGGCCATTACCCCGGGTGTAGTTTGTTTATAAAACAAACTCACCCCAAGCTACACTCAGGTATACTCACCTTTCCTAGAGGAGCCCACATAGATTCTGAATCTCAATGGATTCACCGTTCGCTTCTGGCACTGTCTTTGTGGCATCATCAGTGATGCCCAAGAGGCAAGGGGGCGGCGCCATTAACCATGTTAAGGAATTAGCGATGGTTTCCCGCCCCACATCATTGGGGATGCCGGGGATGTGTAGAGGGGAGGAGGGAGGGCGGTGAAACACAGCACAGTACTATGTCTGTACTAAATGTCCATACCGCGCAATAGACCTTTTTGTGTGACTCTCTGCCAGTCAAGACCCTTTTCACACCACTTAGAACTTAGTGGCATATGATGAGCTTTTTGCCTCCTCTTTTCCCCCTCGATGTCTGACAGTGGATTATCTAGCAAGGACAAACTTTTTTAAGGTTTAGGTAGCACCCTATGACCATGCTTGTTTTGAGGTCTTCAGAACTACCTATTCTTTCACAAATACTGGAAAATACAGTCTAGGGGTTTGATTATACCCATGGGAATGGGAGTGAATTAAACACCTGAGTTCATTGATAAGGAAGTTTGTACCCAAGTGGGCCCATGGCAACAGAGACATACATAGGCACATTTTAACGCCTCCTGGAACTTTCCTGTTTCATGAAAAGTAGTCAGCCCAGTTTGCGCACCACTCTTATTGGAACAATCTTATAATGCTTTATAGTGTAACTAACTGTGCAAAATAACAAAGAAAATATTTATCAAGCCTAACTCCCACACCAGATTAAGATAAAACGGGAACATTGCCCAAGCTTTTCTGAACTGTACAAAGTCTTGTTACACTTTCTGCGTCCCAAGCCCTCTGCTGTTAGTTTGACTAGCACAGCTTTTGAAATACCATCATAGTCAAGCCTTATTAAGATACTTACTACCAGGGGTCCACAGTCCTTCTTTGTCACAAGTGCCAAAAATAAGATTTCTCCAAAACATACTCAACAGCCACTTGAGATAAAATGCTGTTTCTTCACTGGCATTCATGACATTATTCTTGATTCATTCTTCAGCTTGTATTCCCCCTGTCAAGCTGGCTTCTCTTATACAACTTTGACCATTTTTATTATAAAATTCACTTGTCTTTTATTCTTTCTTGACAGAAGGAAATTTCCATCAACAATCTTAGATTTACGCTTTACAGCAAACTTGTGAAGTTTTTTTTAAATATACTACAAATAGTTAGAACATATTAAGGGTTATTTAGATGTTTATAGGTACAGTATTTCTAGGTAATACATATATGTTCCTGGCAGGTAAAAAAAAAACAAATTAACTAGTGTAGATCTGTTATGAAGGAACCAGGACAACCTGCAAAGAGTCGTCAGGATCCTCTATCCCAGGCCCTATTTAAGGGGCAGTTCCTTGTTAAATGGTAGAAAACCAAGGTTGAGTAGAACAATAACGACTAGGACAAATGACAGGGGGGAATGAGATTCCTAGATCAAGTTCAGTACAATACAGCTAGTCACCTCTCGAGTGTGTATTAATGGTGTAAAAACAAACATGGTAGACCCTGGGAGGACCTGGAGCAGGAATCAGTTACATTACCTCTTGAGGGTATACCATGGTTATCTAGGCATGTGCCCAACTAAGTTAGAGGGCATACACTAGTTAGTACTGCTGTTCAGGGAAAATTCTTGTGAGGCGGGCGCACAGAAGGAATTGATGACTGGGATCTAGGTCCCAGTTACATTATTCCCCATACACCCCCCTCCCCTCTGTTATATACTAGTTGGTACCACAGTTAAAAAAGCAAGCAAGGCATTCCATAAGTTTTTGCTATCTACTAAACAGTGCCTTTGGGCACATCCGATGTGGATGTGAACAAGCTTCCCCATCCAAAGTGATGTCAGGCACACAAAGTGTGCTCGCCGATCCTTTGAGCAACCGACTGCAGGGTGATGAAGTTGGAGGATCGCTCCATGTATGGGGACCTTTAAAGAAGTTTTTCAGGTTTTGCTGACCGCTTGTGGTATCAGACAACTACACTTGTTCCTGCAGCAGCGTGATGACGTCATCACGCTGCTGTCAGATATCGGAGGAGACGGGGAGAGCAGAACTGTCTCTCCCCGGCTCCTCCTCCTCAGCTGAAGCTTTGCCTGGAGACCCGCGCTCTTTAGGCAAAGCATCGGACATCGGCCGTATAAACGTTCATGTCCGATAAGGCTGTTTTCGAGTGGGATTGATTTGTACTGCTCGAAAACAGCGGTGGGCTCAGATTATGTGGGTCAGACAGATGGCCGTGAGCTCGCACGGTGCTCGAAACGGCCATTGATTTAACCCATGTCTCCACGTCTGTACCCTGCTTTAAAGCCTGAATTGTTTAGAGTTCTAAGACCATTTGAATTGTTATGTGTAGATAAGACACCAATAAGCCACCTACTATCAAAAATATGTTCAGTCATTACTTTGCATGTAGAAACCATGGGGCTACATCTTCTAAATGAAGCAAAATGAGAAGCTGATGGCACTAGCTCTGAGAATTTTCTGACCCTGTTATGTGTTTTGTTACTGAAATTCCTTTCTCAGGCAAAAATAATCCTCAATATGTCTCTCTACCCCTCTTTGCTTGTTTAGGTGTCCGCTGGTTATCTCTTAAAATCCACAAAACAAGTGGGTAAATCCCTTTATGTCGGTGTCAATACCATCAGCATAAAATTGCATTTTAGGCAATAAATTAACAGCTTTTACAAAGTTTAATAGGATTTATACATGTAAATACAATTATCACAACTGCTGTACTTGCAGAGCTCGAGCCCTTAATTAGCAAAACATGTTCACGATGAAAGGCCTGTCATTAACGAGTCAAGGAAAGTGTAATCACTGTGCAGAAGAATGGGTAACACCAGTGAGGGATTTTGAGACTGGGCAAAAAAGTACAGATACTAGTATTATAAAAAATGGAAACAGACAATCTTATTTCCAATATTACTTCTAAGGTTTTAAGCCCCCCATGCAAGTTTAAATTTTTGGATGGAAATCTAAAGCTTAAAAGTATAATTAGGTCAGAAATCGGCCGCCAAATCGATCTAAGCCATTACGGCCATGTCCGTAATTCTTATATCAATTTAATTACTTTGGATGGGGTCTTTGAGTCCAGACACAAATAAAATTGTTCAGACTTTCTTGCTCAGATGCAGCATAAAGGTAGGTTTACACTGCCAATTAGATTTTTTGTTCGATGTCGTTGTTGAACATCGTTCCTTCATTTATCGAATGTAACATTAGATTTTTTTGTTCGTTCGTCGCCTATATCAAATGAAAATACATTCGAAATTACGACAGATACAAATTTACCAACATGATCGGTGACCTTTTGAACGATTTTTTGTTCGAGCTCGAGCAAAATGTATCCATCAAACAAATTGGCCATTCTAGATTTTTGACCAATCAAATAAAAAATTGTTCGTTCTTCCTTGTTTGAACGAAAAAATTTACAGGTGTAAAAACCACCTCATGCTTACTCATGTTACAAAAACCCAACAGAAAAATAACACAAAAGCCTTAGGCTACATCTACACTAAAGAAATCTGTGCGGCTTTCCTGCACATAGAACACAGGGAAAACCGCACAGTGCAGCTGCCCCTGTAATCCCCTATGGGGAATGACGTGCCGGTCTATACTGGCGCATCATGCCCGCAGTTTGGGGCGGTGCCGCAGCAGATTCCGGGTCGTCCCTCAACTGCACCAGAAACATGTGGCACGCGGAGGTGTGTGACACCAATGTATAGGAAATATATAGGACAGCGCCCAAACAGTGGGTGGGTGTTATGGACACGCAGACATGCTGGGGCGGTGTAGTGTAGACCCAGCCTTAAACATCAAACAAATGTGTCATTGATAAACAGTCACATCATAATGGCATCCTCAATCATGAGATATTACAGAGTTTGAATATGGGCCGGGTCTTTTAAGCCCATAGAGCCAGTAATCTGTGTATATTAAAGCCAACAGAGCGCCATAAAAAGTTTATTTTCAACAGGCCTTGCACCTTGTCTGGTTATATGACTATTCCCAATTTATTACGCCACTTTAAGCAAAAAAAAGTCAATATTTGCAGACTGTCCCTGACCAACCCAAATGTATCCATCAACATGTTCTCATTTTGACTCTGTGTCAGTGAGAAGGGAGATCTTAGTCATGTTTGGAGATCTCCAAAACATAATGCTTTGAGTAGTTGGCAGGAGGGGGCTCAGCACAGAGTGGCAGTAAAAGGGAGGGGGGGGGGGTAAAGTGCTGTCTGCTCCTGTATTAGCACTTACTATTACGAACTGCTGCAGAGGTGTCAGAATGAAAGAGTGACGAGTATTCAAAGCAGATGCCTTTCACACCATTAGGTTAAAACTAAAGCAGCCATGGACAATAGAAGTAAGCCTGAGGATATCTTACAAGCTTATGTTCTAAGGACAGAAAATCATCTAAGAGGAAGATTCATTTCTGTGTCTCAAAGCTCTTTGCACTCTGTGTAGCGAATCCTTTTACTTATCTTATCTTTTTTTTTTTTTTTTTTTTACACTAAAAGCTGTTTTATGTTAGTTTTATTCATTCTTTCTCTGAGAACTTTCAGTTCATACATTACTTGGAATGTCCTTGTCACGCTTGTTTTGCTGCTTATCATTTACTTATTTAATTGTGATCAAGTTTGTCTAACTGATCCTTGGCTTCTGCAAGTTTCTTACAGTATTTAGAATGCTCTACATAACTGCATCTTGTAATTGTTTTTTGATATTTGTATAAATAACAGGAAATGTTTTTGATGTCATCTTTATTGGATTTTTTTGGGGGTACCAACCCAGATAATAAAAAAAACATTCCCTCCTTAAACCCGTGAACCCACCCCTCCCCATTCACTGTTTCTAACCAATAACACTTTTTTTTATAACCAACATTTTTTTGAACATCTTCTAAAATAAACAAATAATCACAACAAAAAGAGAAGAAGTCTTGGTTACAGCAAACATGGAAGTTAAATGTATAAAATCAATCGTAAGGAACCAAACAAAAGAATGGGGGAAAATAAATAAAGAGGGGGTGGGGCTTTAATGGTACACTAAGTGTACCGTTAAAGCCCCACCCCCTTTTTATTTTTTCCCCACTTCTTTCTGAGTTTTGTTTGGTTCCAAATATATTGAAAGGGGTGTTGGTACACATATACAGATGGTAAATTATACGTAGCCCAGGCAGTCTCGTCTTTGTATGTTTTTATATCAATAGTAAATAAAGCAATAAAACATTAGCATACGTAGTAGTCTATCAAGAAATTGGAAAGATGCAAAACAGGAGGCATGGCATAGAATATTTAAAAGGAACTATAAACAGGAAAGGCCAGGAGAGTAATGCAGCATACATTTACAGTCAGTTCATTCCATAATCTCCCACAGCTCTCAAATCAAATTATATTTCTGAGATACTTCATTGCTTTAACATCTCTGATATAAGAGTGTAAATGATATGTGTTCTTCCACCAAAGGACTATGAAGCACCTGGCATCAATAAGTATATTATATAAAAATGTATATAAAAACAAAACCCCTCCTCCAAATTATTCGACAGATTATTGTCCCCCACCACTCAAAGCAAACCGGTGTTGGATATTTATGGCAATTTGAGTAGACTCACCACTGGCTATTCAGCCGATAGTGGCTCCTTCTTGCGTTACTGGGCGAGGCTGCTGGACCTGCCGCTGGATGACACATTTGATGCCATCCAAAGGGGCTGGGCGGCGACCCTCAAATATATCTGCAACGAATACTGGCAGAAGACCCAATTGAAAATTATACACCAAGCGTATGGAGCCCTTAACATACGTCCTAAACATGACCCTACAGATAGGATAACTAGTTGTCCAAAATGTGGTGCAGGTCTTCCTGACCTGCAGCATCTATTGTGGTCTTGCCCGGTTATACAATTATTCTAAAATCAGATGATAATGTACTCCAAGTTAATGTGTATTTCAGAACACTGAATGTGGCGACCCATTTTTTCAAGGTATCATTGGATGGCAGCCAAACCAATTGTCTCCCCCCCCCCCCCACACACACACAGTAACAGAACTGAAATTACTCCTGCGTGCATGCATGCACTTTGAAAATGTTTTACTGTTCAAGACAAAGATGCACGTACAAACACCTTCTTTAGGGTCTGGAAAAGATTTTTGTTACATGATTTCACTGATTCTGAACTGAAAGACTTAATGAAGATGTTTTAGCATACAGAATGGTATGCCTTGGAACAATTAAGAGGCACCTTAGGCAAACTAGCAGTGACCTAATGAGCCTCGCGTTATTATATGACCCCTTACAGTCAACTTAGTCTTATATGTCACACTACACTCTACATTCCACACGTCTTTATTTTCTTCAAGGCAAACAATTTATCTATAGACATTGTTTTCATTCTCTAGCCTAGATGGTTTTTATAAAGTGATATGTAGTAGGCATAAACGAATCATAACATGGAGTAAACATGTTGGGTGGACTGTGTGCAATCCCCAAAGGAAGAATCTTCTCTTTCTCTGGCTGACAGCACGATTCTGCTACGATAGAGGGCTCCAAGTGCTGCCTCGGCTGCCCACCTTGCTGCACCCCCACCCTAAATACCTCCATGCCCGCTCACTGCTCTGATTTGTCTAAATCTCCTGTATAATTTGGGGTATATATTTTTCTCCTTTAATTATAATTTCACATGTATGTTAATTCCTTTTTTTAACCAAGCTAATGAATTTTTTTTCTTATAGTGCAATAGGTTTTGTTCTTCTGTTACAAGTAGCTTTGTTCGCCAGTTCCAAATGATGGCCACCAAAACCTTGCTAAAGGTACCCATACACGTTGCGATTTTTCGTGGACCGATTCGATATTCGATTTCGACTCCCGATTTTTGCTTTACTGCTATTTTTAAAAGTCGGTCGGATGCACGATTTTTCACCCGAATTTTCACCCGATTTTTCACCCAATTAGTCACAGGCCACAAAATTACGGGCATCATCATTCGGGACCCGACCGACTTTTCGGCCGATTTTCTAAAAACAGCATCGGTCGGACTACATTTGCATGTTACGAATCCTGAACGATCGACCTACCCGACCGACCGAATCGGTCGGAAGGGCTAAAATCGCACGAAAAATCGCAACGTGTATGGGTACCTTAAAAAAGGAATTCTTGTGAAATAGGCAGCGCTTTTTCTGGAGCTTTATTTTTCTTCTGAAACCTTTGCATGTCTCAATAGTGGAGATGGGGCCTTGAAATGTTAGGTGAATTGCAGAACAAAGGGTGTCCTACAAGAATTCCTGCTCTACAAGACCAGTGGTTTGAGGTTTTGGGCCTGGTCACAATTGCTTCTATTGCTTTTGCTATTTTTCTGGAGCCTGGAAGGTCAACAAAACGTAACACATATTTGTCCTATTCATATGGAATGTGGTAAATGATGGTGCCATCTAGAAAACCATTATACGCTAATGAGAGAAAAAAAAATACAACTCATACTTCTGCTTAGTGATTTGTATGTGTGCCCCATTGACACTGTTGTAGACTCTGGATGGCCCCATTCCTCTGCATCACATCACCCCTCCATAACCTTGTACTGTTCCCGTCCATCCGCATAGTCATTGTTCTTCACCCCCCTTCTCCTGGAGAATATTTTCCCTATGCCTCCCAAGAAATGTGTCAGATTTTAATGCTTCTGATTATATAACTGACCTATTCCACTGCCTCCCTTTGAGAGGATAATGCTTTTATCTTCCTGTTTCCTTGATTAACAGAGCACACTGTACAGTGCAGGATTTATGCAAACACCCAGCAGTGCGGTAAGGAAGTCTTGATAAGCACGTTAGAAGTGTGCCGTTATTTAAGGAGGGCCTGGGGATTCCACAATTGTTGTGTATGGTCATAACTTTATCAAGATGCAGGAATAACAAACTTCACCTACAGTTTTCATTAGATCATAGTGTTGAGCGGCATATTTTATTCGCTTTTGCGTAATTTTGCGAAAATATATTAAAGATCATTCGAAATTCAAAAAATTTCATTCAACTGTATTCTATTACCTTACATTGTGCGTAGCTTTACAGCTTCTATTCTTCATTCTGTGATCTTAGCCAGTATGAGCACTGTGCATAATGCACAAATCTATTCGCAATGCGCACAAATATGCGCGATGCATGCCAGTAAACAATGCTAAAGCATAAGATGACTTATATGCTCTATTGTGAATATCCGAGCGCACATTTGCAAAATATTGCAAATTCTCGAATGTCAATTAGTCGAATTTAGAATATTCTCAATCCACTCTATTAGATCAGTCATCTCAATAAAATCACCTATAAATGAACCTGTGTGATACTTAATTGTTATTTTTTTCTAAAGCATTAAGGCTAAATTTACACTGCTGCAGCCCGGCAAACAAGCAGTCACTCAAGCAGCAGCCGGAGAAATGACCTGTCATGAGCACCTGCAAACTTGTAATGATGGAAGTTTGATTCCATGACAGGTCTATCATGCTGAAGCCCGAAAACGGACCGGCTGACACCTAATGCCGCATCCGCTGGTCGGTTACGTTAACAAATTGTTCTTTGAACGACTGTGTAAATTAGCCCAAAATGACCAAAATGAACCATCAAGCAAGTCTTTAATGACCTCTGCAGATCTTTACTTAGCAAGATGCAGGGTCCTTGACCCATGGTTTTGTATATAGGCTAATGAGTTGGGTCTTTCCTGCTTAGTAGAGCTCTATAATGAAAGTAGCAGCCACAACAAATAAGAAAAAAAAATAATTTTATATAAATAATTTTAATTTAATCAATTTATACTTATTTCATCATAAGGGTGGAGGAGTGCTCCACGATGCAAAAAAATATATTTAATTAATGTGCTCTTGTTTGTGACAATTGCCATGCTTAATCTTCAGTGTATGCCAGTATAATTAATGAACTGCAGTAACACATATGACCACTAGGTGCTATACCCAGTTGTGTTTTTAAACCTTGAAAGTTGTTCTAGGTATATAAGTTGCTTGCCTACATTTCTTGGTAATATGTGAAAAAGATATGTAATTGCCATGATAGATTGGTGGAAAATTCTGGTTGGATCTATCAACCAAATCCATATATGCATTTCCAACTTTGTGTGCACCAACACGGCATTGGGTGAAGAACCCGGAGTAATATTCAGACTTCAGCAAATGCATAAAGGATGAGATTACTCTTTACCCATCCAGAATTCCTTCCAGAAGAGCAAAAGCTTTTTCGAACCTTCTGATGCACGGGCAGTGTGTTTATGGTGTGTTGTGGTATGCTATTATGGCTCGGCCCTGTCTCTTTCTTTAAAGATCTCATAAGAAAGCTCCCAAGAGCATGCCTTGGAGTATTGCATTTCATAGGACTACATGGATCATTGAAATAAAAGGATGCTTACTAAGAAACTAATTTATATACCATAAGTACCATTACGGATTATTATTCCCATTATACAACTCTGCTTTTGACATCTTGACCTTCAAAGTGCCCCTATTTATTATCTGGTACACCGAAAAAAGCATGATTCATTTATCTAATGATACAGCCACAAATAGTATAAAGCCCCTTTGCAGACATTCCATTTTTATCTTCATTCAGTGCTTTTTTTCTAAAGAATCTGAAGGTTACAGATTGTACAATCATGTTTCAATCGATAACGTGTATTATTACTTTTTCCATTTTGAGCCATTTCTAACAAGCCAATACTTGGAGTAAAGAAAGGAATTTCTCCTAACAAATTTAATCATTGTACTATAAAGTTATCTCTTGTATTTCTATTGTTTGTTTATTGTGAAGTTCCGAATGGACACACAGTCCAGTCTAAATACTAAAAGCGTCAGTGATATACAGAGAGTGCAGAATTATTAGGCAAATGAGTATTTTGACCCACAATCATCTCTTTAGCATGTGTCTTACTCCACGCGGATAGCTCGAAGCCCTAATACAATAAGCATATTAGGGGATGTTTGCATCGATGTAATGAAGAAGGGGTGGGGTCTAATGACATCAACACCCTATTATAGGTGGCATAACTTATTAGGCAACTTCCTTTCCTTGGCAAAATGGTCAAAAGAAGACTTGACAGGCTTAGAAAAAATCAAAACATTTGAGATATCTTGCAGAGGGATGAAGCACTCTTAAAATTGCAAAGCTTCTGAAGCGTGATCATCGAACAATCAAGCGTTTCATTACAAAAAGTCAACAGGGGCGCAAGAAGCGTGGAACCAACAAAGGCGAAAAATAACGCCCATGAAATGAGAAAAGTCAGCGGGAGCTGCCAAGATGCCACTTGCCACAGAGAGTGGCCAGATTCAGAGCTGCAACACACTGGAGTGCCAACAAAGCACAAGGTGTGCAATAACTCAGAAGAGACAGAAAGCAACTGAAAGACGACCACACTGAACAAGACACACAAGTGAACGTCAAGACGGGGCCAAGAAATATCTCAAGACTGATTTTCTAGGTTTATGGGATGATTTAAATGAGAGTGAGTCTTGAGGGGCCAGATGGATGGGCACGTGGCTGGATTGGTAAAGGGCAGTGAGCTCCAGTCCGGACTCAGACGCCGAAAGGTGAAGTGGATGTAATGGTTGGGCTGGTATCATCAAGGATGGCTTGTGGGCCTTTCGGTTGAGGAGGGGTCAAGCTCAACTCCAGCTCATACTGCCAGTTTCGGAAGACACCTTCTTCAAGCAGTGGTACAGGAAGAAGTCTGCATCTTCAAGGAAGGAAAACATGATTTTTTTCCATGCAGGACAATGCTCAATCACACACGTTCCAAGTACTACACAGCGTGGTTGGCAAGAAAGTGTATAAAAGAAGAAAAAACTAATGACATGGCCTTCTTGTTCACCTGAATATGAACCCCAGTGAGAACCTGTGGTCACCATCATCAAATGTGTGATTTACAAAGAGGGACAACCGTAAACCTCTCTGAAACAGTGTCTGGGAGGCTGTGGTTGCTGCTGCACGCAATATGATGGTTTGAACAGATCAAAAAATGACAGAATCCATGTATGGCAGCTTTGAGTGTCCTTGCAAAGAAAGGGGCGATATTGGTCACTGAATTGTTTTTGAATGTCAGAAATGTATATTGTGAATGTTGAGATGTTATATTGGTTTCACTGGTAAAAATACAATATGAAATGGGGTTAATAATTAGTAAGTTGCCTAATAATTATGCACAGTAATAGTCACCTGCACACACAGATATCTCAGATAACTCTGTACTCCCTGTACCTGTGGCTGAACAGAATGTCCTATCTTAATGTCCTATTTGTTTTTGTAAAATATTTTAAGACCAACTTATGAAGAGACATATTTAATAAACTAGCACTAATTACCTTCCCATGAGCTGCAATTTACATATGGGAGGAGTGACGAGTAAATAGCTGCTTATGGGTAAATTGTTAGTGCCAGATTGTTAAAGTTGTTAGTAAAATGTTTTTCTCCATAAGTCAGTGGGTTTAGAGAATGGGTAGTGCTAGTATATAGACACATTCTAAAGTTTCATTCCTGCACATTGTGCTGGAACAAAGATCTGGCACTGGTCTGCATGGCTTGGCTGGAGGGATATGGGTAAAATACTTCATGGCCTGGCCCTTGCTAAACCATTCTGTATATTCACTTTATTTGTGAATGGTTGTGTTGCTTAAACTTTACTCCTTATTCTTATCTTCTCTCCAAAACTATGGTGTGCATCTTATGGTCGGGTGCGTCTTATAGTGCGAAAGATACAGTAACTTACAAATTAGCTATTTGAAATGTTGTTACCCTTAGTGATGGCCGAAAAGTTCTCCTGGCAGACAGTTCACAGCGAACATAGCATGTTTGCACTTCGCAATGCTGGCGAACATTATGGGTGTTCGACCCGCCCCCTATACCTTAACATGGAAACAAAGTGCGACCCTTCACCCTATGGTCAGGTGGGACAATACAGCCAATAACAAATTTTTTGCTCCCGGAGGATTCCCCCCCCCCCCTATAAAAGTAGCAGCCAGGCAGCCATTTTACATTTATCATGTTTCTGCGGTACTAGATAGATAGGGAGAGCTGCTGCTGATTAAGAAATGGCTTAGCTATTTTGCTTTTTATACTCAATCCAGTGATCTGTAGCTATAGCTAAGGTATTCTGTTACATGTAGTTCATCATCACTGTGCCACAAAAGTCCTTCTCTGGGGGAGGGGTTTGCTGTATTATGCATTGCAGAGCGATCTGACTAAATGTGATGTGCTGCAGAAGGTACTGACAGGTAACTTTTGGCAAAATGTTTTACCTAGATGTGATTTCTGGCCCTTAGACCTGAAGAAAACAGCATTTTAAAAAAATCCATATTTGCAGAAGTTCGATTCGTCTGTTCGCAAACAGCAGCTGATGTATGTCCATCACCAGTTACCATCTATAATAGTCAGTGTTAGATGGGACAGGATATGTTCAGCAAAGTCCCCCAGAGAAACTGGTTCAAAAAAGCTTATCAATATACGTTATTTCTAAATAAATGTACAAAAAACTGCATTTAAATTGTAAATTAACTGAAAGGGCTTTTTTTTTTTGTCGAATTTGAAAGATGAAGTGTGATTGTGTAACTGCGGTTTCCCCATTATCACTTCTCCATGCACTAGCTTATTAAATTTGTCTGTTTGCATCCCCTTGTTATCAGGCAGATATGAAGTAAAAGTACAGAAAAAAGAGTTGATCCACATGATCTGGTCAGAGGATTTGCACCTTACATCATTAAATGAATTCTCTCAATAGAGTCTCTTCCTTGCTGAAGACGGGTGTAAAAGCTGAAAAGAAATACACATTAAATGATTGAATTAAAACTCTCATCAAGATAATCACAAATGGGGGAGATTTGACATCTCCTTTGGCTCTGTTGATGAATTTAATAAAGAACTAATCACAGATCATTAGAAGGCTTTTGTGTTGGGTGCACATAGTAACTGGATTGCATTTTCAGTGCTCTGTATTTGGTTTCTGGGTCTGTACAAAGAGCACAGGCCAGGGCTAAACTTAACAGGCAACATAATGAGGGTGCAGACTAACAAAACTAACATTTATTTTTAAAATGAAACCTGTGTCATGTTGTAATTTAGCTTCTTCAGATAAGGTTAAGTATTCTGAGCAAAAAAAAAAGAGAAGCTGTTCTTGAAATGCATCATGCTGTACAGAAGTTACACTCAGATTTGTCATATGTCTTATACATTTAAACTATTATCTGTATGCTGTACACCTAAAATTTTTATGTACCATAAATAAAATGCCACTATCATTCTCTGTCTAATGCAGTGGTTCCCAAACTGGGGGGCGGTAAGGTATTCCAGGGGGCAGGGGCCCTCATTCTGAACCTGTGTTTGAGGGAGGGGGCTCAACAATGTTCCTAAATAGAAAGGGGGGGGGCCTGCAAGGAAAGTTTGGCACTACTGGTCTAATGAATGGTATATTTAAGGGGTCTACATGGCTCTAATATTCACCACCATTTCTATATGGTTTCCAATTCCTGCATACTATTGCTAGGTCCTAACATTACCAACGTTTCCCCTGCCAACATACCTGTCAAGCTCTCTGTTACTAAATAGGGCGTCACTGAAATCACTTCCGGTATCGCGAGGTTTACCTCCCCTCCCTCATATTAACCTCCCTGGCGGTTCACTGAGGTGCAGATTTCTGTACCAAAAGTGATACAGTGTTTTGCCTTTCCGCCCCCATCGGCGTCATTGGTGACGGAAAGGCTCTGTGTGCCTGCAGCTTTGTAGAAATGCTGCAGGCACACACAGAGCCAGCGGTTGTGATCGACCAGAGAAAAACGTTTGTTCTCTGGCTGATCAAAGTTTTGTGCGAGTACGGTTAACTCCAACGTAACGGTTGCTCCAGGTGGGCGGCGTTCATTTTGCGATTCATCACCAAGCGATCAATTTTTTTTTTATAAGTTTACACTTGTTTTCTTTTCTTTTGATTTGGATTGGATAAAACATTTATAAAACATTTATCCAATCCAATCAAAATAAAAACAAATGTAAAAAAAAGAAAAAAAAATCTAAAGCTAGCCATACACAGCACGGATTCCCCTGCCAATCGATCACTCACCCGATCGATTCCGGCGATTCCGCCGGGATCCTCAGGTGAGAACGATTAGGCAATTAGGGAATCCGATCGTGGCAGCCCACCTTGTACGGCCGGATCCGTGTCCGATGGATCGCCTCCCGGACCGCAACGCCCCCTGATCAGAGCAGAATCGGACCCGAAAAGACCAACAGGTTGGTTCTTCCTCGGATCCGATTCTGTGCCCCCGATCCATCGGATGCGATCGGACGGGCAAGGTGGGCTGCAGGGGATTCCGGCACGATGGATCCGCGTGCACGCGCCCGGAATCCATCGCGCCGGAATCCGGCACGAATCCGTGCCGTGTATGGCAGCCTTAAGAAAAAAATTATTTTTTTTGCACCTTTAAATCTCCCGCCGGCCGATGACGTCATCGGCACACGAGCGCAGATCACGGAGATAGCCGGAGACCTCGGCTATTTTCGGAACGGCTCGTGTGCAGCCGAAGACAGATCTCA
The DNA here is from genome assembly GCA_036250615.1 of Ptychadena robeensis. Taxonomy (NCBI): domain Eukaryota; kingdom Metazoa; phylum Chordata; class Amphibia; order Anura; family Ptychadenidae; genus Ptychadena; species Ptychadena robeensis. Next base: position 6,289,399 of record CM070043.1, read on the forward strand.
CTAACAGAAATGCTCAGCGCGAGCGTTTCTGCTAGCGGGCTCCACTTTGAGATGGATTATAGAAAGACATTGCTATCTAACTAACTAACACACACATTATATTCTAATGGGTCATTCAAACAAATTCTTACTTATTTGTTACTTGAACATAATAAACAGAAAATGGCCATTGTGTCCAAAGAAGATGTCCATTATGTATCAGGGTCAACATATGTGTAAGAAGTTTCTTGCATTCTGTTCAATGTACAGAAAGCAGCTGTGCTTTTTTTTATTCAATATAGAAAAGAAAACTCTTTTATGAAAAAGAATGGAAAAGTATAGTTCTTTCTACTGTCAAGATATCATAAAGTCTTTTTTTTATACCTTTAGAGCCTAATAGGCGTGATTATAATGGAATTCATTTATTCCAGTATCACAGAAGAGAATGAAAGAATGTGTTATTTAGAAACCAACAATAGGCCACATATGTAGCATAGGATGTTCTACACAATATATACATTATTGATTCAACATCAATACATCAAAGTTGTTTCGAAATTGGACCAAGGTTGTGGGCACTTGACTGATTGAAGATCAGAGTAGAAAAAGTGATTAATTGGCAACAATGCCTAAGAACCAAAAAAAAAAGAGATAAATAATAGTTTATTTCATATATACCTTGTGGTACTTCGAATTGACAGCAAGATATGGTAACTCATTTTTTAAAACATCTGGGAAGTTTTTCCTCATTTCTGTATTTTCAAACTGGTGACCAGGAAAAAGACCACTTTTAGAGTGAGTGTACACGACAAGTGTTGCTGAGCAGGGGGGGCCTCGGGGACCAAGTAAGTTGTTCCCGGCAGTCTGAGAAAATACAGTGAGACCATGTCGATCAGGCAGCCCCTACATGCTGACAACCTGGGCCCTCCTAGCTGCTCGGGCCCTGTTCCCTCTGTGCCCCCCTGACGGCAGCCCTGCCTCTGCATGACTATTGGTGATGCAGAAATATTCTAATTTCTAGATTACAGAACAAACAGTAAATTGATCAATTGTAAGAAGTTCCTGACCCTCAAGATAGTATACACTTGAGGTGGCACTCTGAGCCTTTCAAGTGAAACTCCAGCCAAATTGGAGAGAGACGTGCATCAATCTGCAGCTGCCTATTGGTTTTCACGGCTGTCAGTTCTTTCCCTCCTCTGCTGATTGCACACAGTGACTCCGATGCTAGCCAATCAGAGGCCAGGAGGAGGTACAAACATGTGTGTTTGTAAATAATGCATGTCTTTGAATGATTGGTGTCTGTGTGTCTCTGTGTATGTTTGTGAATGATTCATATATGTGCATGATTGATATGTGTGTCTCTTTGTCAATGATGCATGTTTCTGTGTGATTGCTGTGTGTATACTAGAAACAAAAGGGAATTTGCATTTCAAATACAGTTTGAGTTTGCTATTTCACTCTAGGCATGCTTCGGAACAGTTTTTGGCCTGTAACGGATGCACTAGTGTTAATGCTTCCGCATCTGTTACCAGCGGGATCCTGCATAACCACATTGCGCTGGCACCTGTATGGGAGGCGCTTGTGCTGCATCCCCAAAAATGTAGGCTGCAGGCTGTGGAAACCAGTGTGCCTTGCATTAACACTAGCTGCGATGCGTTTCTGCATTGAACCACAGAGCGGCTAGTGTGACATAACTCAATCTAAACCTGTGTTGGTGAAAGGGAAGGCTTAATAATATTGAAAATTAATTTGTGCTTCCAACATATGGTGGGCATCCCAAAATAAATGTACAAAACAAACTACCCAGGGTCTTGAAACCACACAAGCCCTGAGTAGCAAATGTCCTTCGATAGAACGAAGGCTGGGGGACTTTAAAGGTTCCAGGTGCAAATGAGTATTCACAAAGTTGAAATAATAACCGCAGAGCGGCTAGTGTGACATAACCCAATCTGAACCTGTGTTGTTTGAAAGGGAAGGCTTAATAAAATTCCAATTGAAAAAAATGGGCCCTGCAGGGAAAGTTTAGGAATCACTGATCTTGTAGTGCTGCAGCGAGAAGGAAATCTATCTCTCTCAGTGACAGCCAGGAAAATGCATAATCATGTTCAGCATGCAAACAACATTTTGTCCCTTAACTTCGCATAAAGAAAAGTGAGTGGTGTCCAAATTTTTGTTTTTAATAGGACTGAAGACCAATTCCATTTAGACACTTACCTTATAGTTGGTAGTTTCAACATATATATATATATATATATATATATATGTATGTGTAGGACATGGTACCAGTATAATTAATTAAAGGCGACCTACTACCAGTGCCTACTACCTGGCAGAAGAAGTCCCGAAAGAAATGCAGAAAAAAATGTTCTGTAATGAGTAATTTAAAAAGTTCCCTCACAGCTCCTTCCTCGCTCTAATGATGCGCCCCCCCCCCCCCCCCCCCCCCCCCCCCCCCCAGAGGACCAAAAAGAGCCAACATGTCAGAGAGCACTGTCAGCTGGGAAAGTACCTAATCTTGGCTCTTCTTTGTACATATACACAGACACATTTTCTCATAGAAAACAATAATAAATGTCCCCAGTGGCCATTTGCAATATTGCACCCTGAGTCCACCTCCAGCCTGGCAGATAAAGATGGAATCTTCCATATGATTCCTGGGGATAGCAGGTAAGTACTTTTTGGGGGGATTTTGGAGCTCTACGCCACCATCATACCAGCTCAGTGGTAAATCAGACTTTAATTTTTACATATATTTTTTCTTAGAATTTGAGTATACATCCACTTAGTAGCACCATTCCATTTTGTTATAGTTGACTGCACATACAAAGCTAGTGAATAGAATGAGAAATACTACTCTTCTATGTGACTGCAGAGGCAGGACAGCAGCGTAGTAACTTTTTTGGCATTTAAAAGGTCCCCAGTGATGGGAACCAGCTTTGGCCCTAACTGACCATCTAATAATAATATTCAAACAATATTATACCTAATTACAGTTACACTTGTGTGTGCTTTTCTGAATGTAAAATCATGACATGATGTCCTAGAAAACCATTGCATTGGCTAATCTGGAACGGAATAGGTAATCGCACCATTTTAATTCTTTGGATTGCACATATTTTAATCCTTCACAAGTTCCTTCCTATACCAGTAAATGTATGACAATCAACATGAATTACTATAAAAGACAAAGGCCTGAGTCAGATTAATTATGTGTAATGCTTAATCAGCATCCTATTATTTTGTACCCTGCAATTTTTACTAATATTAATCATTTTATTGCTGAACAGCTAGCATTATATAGTTCAAATGTTTCCTTTTGTGTAATGATTTTTTTAAATAATGAACTATTCAATGCTGACCTGTATAGATAAATTTTCTTGCTGAGATCAAGGCAGTGCTTTTGCTAAAACCCAACTTTCAATCTGCACTATTTCCCAGTGGAAAACATGTATATGTATGCCAAATGTAATGTTACTGCTTGAATAAAGGTGCATGGGGTGTTTGTATCTTGTATTAGACAGCCATATTCACCCCAATAAAAATAAAATGTGGCATGAAACATACCACTGAACTACTATAGAACAAGCAGGCGGACCACTTAACAGTGTTGTCAGCAGCACAATTGACAATAATTGTTCAACGTGGATTATGGAAGAAGCTGCATGTAGCTCAGAGGAAAAGAGCTACATAAAACCCATCCCTATGTACCATCTAGACCCCCTAGGCCAGGGTTTGGCAAGCTTTTCCAGCAAAGTAGCCATCGGACTGTGGGAAGGGGCTGGTAGCGAGAGCAAGGATCTGCGGATGCTTTTGCAGCCGATGATCTTGGCTACTCTCTTTTTCTTCAAACGGGTATGCGTTGGTGGGAGGGAGGAGACCTCTGGGGCCGCAGGTTGCCACCCCTGTCCTAGACCTAAATGAGCATTCAAAGGCAAACTCAAGGTTCTTCATAAATCTCACCTCATTCAATGCCAAAGTAAAAGCTCTTCAATGCACTCCATTGTAATGATGACCAGAACAGGAAGTATCAAACCAAATAGACCAAAAGTACAATTGTTATAAACTTCCTTTTGTTGTCCTGTACACCTTAGTATTTTATATAATCTATCTCTAACAGTGTACTTGCTGTGGTTATTTTGTTTTCAGTCAGTTGCCACAGCAGTAAAAATGTTGATTATACAAATTTATATATTTTTATCATATTTCTATATTTATTAGTAGTGATGAGCGACGAGGCTACATTCGAATTCGTGTAAATTCGCAAATACCCACAATGATATTCAAAACCATGCAATAAATCCCACAAGGCTCCGTTCTTGGCCCGGTCCTATTCTCCCTTTACACCTCCTCCCTTGGCAAACTCATCTCATCCTTTGGTCTGCAATACCATTTATATGCTGACGATACCCAGATCTACCTATCCACTCGGCCTTTACTCCCTCTGTCCTGGACAACATCTCACAGTGCCTATTGGCCATCTCTTCATGGATGGCTGACAGATTCCTTAAACTCAAAACGCAAAACAGAACTCATAATCTTTCCCCCATCACCCGCCAAGCCTCCCCCCCCAACATCTCACTTACAGTAAATAACACTGTCATGTCCCTGATTCTTAAGCTCGCTGCCTTGGTGTCACCTTCGACTCTGCACTCTCCTTTACTCCTCACATACAGAACGTTGCTAGATCCTGTTACTTCCATCTCCGCAACATCTCCAAGATCCGCCCCTTCCTATCCCCAGAGACCACCAAACTCCTGGTACACGCTCTCATCATCTCTCGTCTGGACTACTGCAACACCATTCTCTCTGGTCTTCCACTCACTAGACTATCACCTCTCCAGTCCATCATGAATGGTGCTGCTAGACTCATTTACTCCTCTAACTGCTCCTCATCTGCTGCTTCTTTCTGCAAATCTCTTCACTGGCTTCCAATTGTCCAGAGAATAACATTTTAAGTTCTGTGCCTTGCTTTTAAATCTCTCCACACCTTTTGTCCTACTTACATTTCCAACCTAATACATAAATACTCCCCTAACCGCCCCCTCCGCTCCTCCAGTGACCTACTAATGACATCCCAGCTCATAACCTCATCACATGCGTGGCTTCAAGACTTCTCTAAAGCCACTCCTACTATCTGGAACTCCCTCCCTCGCCCCATCAGACTTGCTCCTATCTTTGCCACCTTCAAAAAAGCTCTAAAAACTCTCCTCTTCAGCCTCTCCTACCATCTTCTCATTCCTAACATTATAACCTTGACAGTCCCCCCCCCCCCCCCCCCCCCCCCCCCCTCCACCTTTTGTATAACTTGTTCCCCAACCTATAAGATTGGAAGCCTGACCGGGCACGGTCCTCTATTCCTCCTGTGTCATAACCTGTTCCTGTGTGTACTATATTGTGTTGTATCTCCACTCCTTATGTATTGTACAGCGCTGCGTTATATGTTGGCACTAAATAAATAAATGATAATAATATTAATAAATCGCAAAAAATCATGGCGGCGGATATCCGATGATATATTCGTGAAATGCCGATATTCAAGACATTGACTAGAAATAGACTGTTCAATGTATAAAGCACGTGTAGTCTATGTATGCCCCTATCCCAATGTGTACAGTGTGTGTAGTTCACATGTGCCCCCATTCCTCTGTGTGTATAGTTCGTGTAATATGCCTTGCCCACAGACCTTCCCTGTTAGCACTCTCTCCCGGCTCTGCTTTCCCTGCAGAACCCTATGAGCTGCACTGACCATGCCTTTGTTCTCCAACTTGGGGAGTAAAGAACTACAGATACCAGGATACTCCAGGCAGCAGGCGATCATTCACGTTACTGGAAATCACTTCTGGGCAGCCAGGACTTGTAGCTCTCTACTACTTGAGTGGAAGGAGTAGGGGGGCTGCCGGGAAGGAAAATCTAGCAGATATGCCGTGGATGAAGAATGTTTGCTGGGCGGGCCAAATTTGGTTTGACACCTATTTTCTGGATGAATATATATCTGAAATTATTTATGCAATGTTGGATTTCTATGATTTCTGTTATGTTAAAGCTCCCCTTTAATAAAAAGTTCTCTTTAATTTTCTATTTCATTTTTTTTAATTCACAGTTATTATTAAAAAAAATATTTATGGTGCACAATCTCTAAAGCCAGCCATACACAGTCGGATTCCATGGCCGCTCGATCACCTTTCCGATCGATTCCGGCGATTCTGGCGGGAATCGCAGGTGTGATCGATCGGCCAATTAAGAGAATCCGATCGCTGCATACCACCTTGTCCAACGGATTCCGGGACGATTCCGTGTCCGATTACATCTCCGACTCCACCTCATAAATGGCAACTCCCCCTGATCTGTGCAGAATCAATCTGATGGAACCAACATGTTGGTTCTCTGTCGGATCCGATTCTGAGCCCCTGATCAATCGGATGCGATCGATCGGACAAGGTGGGCTGCACACGATTCCGGCACGATCGATTCGCGTGCACGCGCCCGGAATCGATCGTGCCGGAATCCGGTCGGAATCCGACCCGTGTATGGGGGCCTTAAAACTTATTTTGGTCGTACTAAACATTGCACCTGAAGCCAGACAGCTCAAAATGTCCACTCTTCTTATTGCCTATTACTATTTGACTGAATACTGGCAATTTTGGAAAATGATGACACGACTTTTGCAGAAGGTCATAATGTACTGCAGTAGAGGTACTATTTTAGAGCTGAGGTTTATCAGAAGAGATTGTACTCTGCAATACTCTGCTTTACCCACTACCACAACTAGGCCAATTCATTGGCCTATAGATAAGCATGTCAAATATTTTACCAGACATTTAGGACAATTTGTAGACCTTAATTAATGGTTGACAAAGTACCCCTTTTAGTGGTTGATCTTCATAAACGTTTTCTTCTGTAATATAATAATAATCTAATATACTCCAAAATAGTCATAGGCACAAAATTGCAAGTTTAGTATTGTATTGAAGCTTTGGCCAACTAACATAGAGCAGTTCAGTTTCATCATATTTGTGTATTTTTTTTTAAACTTGTTAATTTACCATATTTAAGGTATGTCAAAAGTTCAGCCCAGGGGGGCCAAATTAAGTTTCCACTGGCCAGCATCCTCAGTCATAAAATAAATGATATGCAAAGATGATCTGCACCAACTGACACTATTATACTCCTAGAGAAGGGGTAACACCAAACGTTCCAACTTGTAACTTTTCATTTTTTTATACATGGCTCAAGGACTTTCTTCAAGTGCAGCACTATCTCCCTCAAGAACCACAGATCAATGTCAGTGTGACAGTGGCAGCATAGC
>CM070043.1:6303687-6316403 GCA_036250615.1 Ptychadena robeensis
CAATAATAACATTATTCCTCAAAAATACCACTTGCCTAATAATTCTGCACTCCCTGTAATGACCAAGGTTACCTTAGTTTGGGGGCAAACATATATCCTCAAACACTAAAGATGAAAACATATAATGTGTGCAGTATGTGGAGGTTTCATCCAAATGTCATAGATGGTTGTTGTAAATAGAGGCTGGCACGTTGTCACGCTGCTGGACAATCAGAACACAATTTGGATGAATTGCATATTCTGTTTTACATATTTGCTACATTTTCATACCCTCATCCAAACCTATAATAAACCTAGAGGTCCTGCCTTCTATGTCACATATATACGGTAGTTAATTACTACTTTACTCCCTCAGGCTATTTGCATTCTGACAATTATTGCAATCAAGAAATTAGCAGGTTGGCTACATGTAAATATTAGCCAACTATTATTGATTAAGCCTAAAACTGTGACCAACAACAAATCTTATTTTATTCATAGAAATTTTAAAGAATATCACAATTATATATGATATCTTCCTATCAGTGAATAGATGTATTCTATTTTCACACATTTGTCTGTATAATGAGCCTGTACCTCAACATATTTAGTATGAATGGCTAATTGTGGCAAGGTGACAGCACCATGTATCTTTGTTTAGTTTTGTGAGAATATACAGCTCAACATCTTCCGACACAGATATGTTTTTTGTTTTTTTGTTAAGAATAATACGACTCATCTGTACTAGATATGGAACCCATTGGCAACATGGCATTTTGATGGGGCAACGCAATCATTTCAGGGAACTGGGCCAAATTGGCACAAGGACAGGAAGCACACAACCTAGGGCTACAAAGTTAAGTTAATGATGAAGTAAAAGATAAATAACAATGAATAAAAGTTCAGGCTAAACACACATGGGCTGAAAGGAGATCACTACTTGCTTAGCCTGCACTGTACCTCCTTTGTTGTGAGTATTTCATCTTTTACCTCACCATTAACAAAACGTAGGAAGGTAGGAAAGCCTTAAAAAAACTCACCTGCAATGAGTGAGTTAAGAAGATCCTTTGCACCCCTTCCTCACATCCTGGCTCTGCTTACATATAGCCGTGGCGGGACGTCACGAGAACAAGGAGTTTGCTGGGTGATTCTGTGATCTCGGAACTTCAATGAAAGTGCATTGAGGAAAATTCCCATAAAAAAACCATTGAACACGTGAAACACTCAAAAGCCTGGCGAATAAAGATGGATTTGCTTATAGGATTCTACAAAACAGCAGGTAAGTATAATGTTTTAGGATTGTGGAGCCTGGAGCTATCATCATACCAGGTCAGAGGTAAGTTAAACTTTAATTTTACATATGTTATTTTTACATTTGAGTGTACATCCACTTTGACTTTGTTGGTCTGTTAAGTTATGCATCTAATTTCCATGTTCCTGGTTGTCTTTTACAGAGGTGCCAAATTCCCCTCTTCATAAGGAGAACTGCACACCTTTATGCTACCTAATCACGCACCCCTCTTACTGACCCATTTCTACTCTGTGATTTTTGCCCTGTTCTAGCCACAACCTTATGGCCTTTCTGACCACTGATATCACTAAGGCTTTGTTTTACATTATACGTCGGGACCCCTCTGCTAAGTGTATACGGCTCGGCGCCGTGAAGACAGACCCTCCACCGAGCAGGTAAGTCTATCTGCTACGTCGGGACCTCCCGCCAATGAGACCAAAAAAAATAATTTCAAAACGTTTCCCACCTGTTAAAACAATGTATAGCCTGTACACAGGGCCGGGCCGACACAGAGGCTGGACAGGCTCCAGCCTCTGGGCGCTGGTCAGGTTTCGGGTGCGCTTTGCCTTCGACCAGAGATTTGAATTTGTCACTCGGTTGGAGGCCGTTTTTCTGCACCCCCAGGGGGTGGGGGAGGGTGTAGGCGGAGGCTCTGTGCTCGGCCTCGGGTCTCTCTCCACCTTCCCTCAACCCACCCAAGTGAAGCCGACCGGGATGTTCAGGGGAGGGGGGGCGTGGTCGGCTTGGGCACGGGGAAGCACATAGGGAAAAACGGCCCCGGCCTCCCTTGATGTATTTGGCCGGGGCGGGTCCCCGACCCGGCCCACCCCCCCCCTGCTTCTGAACAGGTGGGAAGAGTTCTGGTTCTATAGATCTAATAATTGTATCTTATTACCCTCCTCTTGCTGCATTCCCAGGCAATTGTCTACACTGACACTTCCACCACAATCACCTCACAGATGGAACATTCCATGTTTGGGAAGGTTCTCATTCAAATCGGATCATGGGATATGGGAAGGATTGAAGGGACAAGACATGACCTCGGGGTTACTGGGGGGGTAATATAAAATATCTTATTGTACTCATCTGCTGCCAGTCCCACGCCAATGTCTCCTCTTTACCCATTTCCCCCACATCACCTCACAGATGGACCTTCAATGTCTAGGAAGGTTTCTCATTCAATATCCCAGGTCATGGTTTTATGGAGGGATGAGGACAGGGGGGGACATTGAATGGGTTTACTTGGGGGGTGGGTAAGATAAAACAAAAATATCTTATAACATGCCCCTCTGCTTGCCAATTCACAGCAATTGTCTCCTATACACGTCATCCCACCTCACAGAGGACACTTCCATGTCAGGGAAGGTTCTCATTCATCCAGATCATGGCATATGGAGGATGAGGACAGACGTTACTGGGTGTAATATAAAATATCTTATTACCTCCTCTGCTGCCAGTCCCAGCAATGTCTCCTCTACCACTTCCCCCACAATCACCTCACAGATGACACTTTCATGTCTGGGAAGGTCCTCATTCATCCAGATCATGGTATATGGAGGATGAGGACGGGGGGGGGGGGGGGGGGGGGGGGGGGGGGGGGGGGGGGGGGGGGGGCGCACTTGGACAGCTCAGCCTCTGTTGTTGGTGGACCTTGTCCCGGCCCTGCCTGTACAGTTCAAGTAAAAATACACTTGTTGCATAAGCAACAGCCCTAATGTAATATTTAGTTAAATCACCATTTGATTTAACACCAATTACAGCATTCACTCAACTTGGATGAGAATCACTATAAATGTGCTTTAAACCTGTCAGATTGTGAGGGTATCTCTTGTGCACAGCACTTGTCATGTCTCTTCACAAATTTTCTATTGGATTTAGGTCTGGGCTCTGGATGGGCCATTCAAAAACCATTTAGTCTCCATGAGACTAAATGAAGCTCTGCTTGCTTTACAACAACTGAAGTGTAAAGCACTATTTTAAGCACAATCCTATGTATAATTTTACATTAAAAATAATTCACAATCCTATGAACGGACCCCAAATATTATTGTTTACAGAATAATGTGACGGGTATTACATTAACGGTTATTCTATATAACATTGTTGACCAATTATAATACATTTTAATTACAAATTTAATTACAGCTTTTCTAGGCTGTTGGGTTGCTATGAATCTACAATAAGGCTTGTGATTTTCACATCACCTATTAAACAGTGTGGCTACCCAGTATGTGTACATGGTGAGCAAATGTACCTGATTCCATATGGAAAACATACTTATATCAACCCGACAATACAATACAATCAGTTTTCATAGTAGGGTACTTTTACCCTTGATATATTCTTGACTAAAAGCGAATGAACATCATGGTCTGAATGCAAGGCATATCAGTAGGCACTAGGGCATACGTGAAATGTTACATGCCAACCATTTTTACCAACTTCTGAAAGTTAGATCACAGGAAACCACTACATGGCCAATATTTAATCCCATGTAGGCCCTATAGAAATGGCTGCATTTCTTGTTAGGGACCTTTAGGAGGATTCATGAGCATCTGGAGGACCATCATTTATGTATCTTAATGGCATTACATAATAAATCAAATAAAATGCCTAAAATGCTTGTTCCGTATTTACTTTTGTTTTGTAGTCCTAAATGAGAGGTTATTGGCATTAAAAGCAAGCTTTCCTTGCAACTTCGATACTATTTAGTTGCCTCAATTCCATATTAATCATTAGTGGAGATCCTTTTGCAAGTGGAGTACCAACGGTAAACAGTTTTCAAAAACAAGTTACAAGGATAAGTGGTCACTCTGTTGTGTTGCTATTGTCGTGTGAAACAATATGTACAACCCATGGGAATTGTTCATTTTTTAACTATTAACTTTTTAAATCTGACCAGGCAAATATAGGATATTTATTTATTCTAATAAAATAAGGCAGATTTTACGCATGGAAAAAGTAAGTACTCCTCTTTGTTTACCACAATTTCAGATCCAGTTGTAGATGGTCCAGATTACATGAGTAAAACCTCATTGCGAAAAATGCAAACTTGAACCTCAGATGTTGATGGTCTGGCATTTCTTTTGCAATGATTATGTGTATAGAGGCGTACACAATAAAAGGCTTCTGAGGTCCTTGAAAAGAAGGTCATGTGTGTCTATATCCAACTTATTTGAAATAATAATGCTACTATAAGCAAATCGCCAATGAGATGTGCTGTTTTCAAAGGACCCCTTTTTTGTCTAGGACTTGCCAGCCCAGCACATTTAGCCCAATAGTCAAAACCCCCAAATCATATATAAATCATATCAAACTGTGCTTAATGTAAATGTCAGTCCATCCTTCATCCCAGTTTAGGATGAACCTGACATGAGTGTTCCAAAAGGATGGTCATCTAAGGAATAGCATCAAATACATGAATAAATTGCTTAAATTAATTGAAGGTTATGGATTGGTCTAGTAAAAGTCTTAATTTAAATCTCATTTACATTCTGTTGCTGTATTAAATGGACAGTTCATGCAAGGAAAGGTTATACTTTTCTTCAGGCTCTTTCTAGAACTACAGGTACATCAGGAATGACCTCCCACTTCTCACTATCTATGAGCCAATGGCCGGTCCATTACCTAAGCTAATTACCAATGCTTAATGACTATCCATGGTTATCATGTCTTGTATTTTTACTCTGTGTATTTTGTCCAGTGGTCCTTTAATACACAGTAATGGAAAGGTTTAGAGAATCCAGGGGACCCCACATTAAATGGTTTCTGGTTTCTCTGATTGTCAATGAGTTTCCCTTCCCCCGTCCTCCTCAACACTATACATTGTGGTATAAATGTAGGGTCTTCCCTATATTGAGGTATGGCACCAGGCTTTATCTGCCTGGCGAAGGGGCACTGATGTGGTTTACCCCAGAGCTCCTCTGGATGGGAGCATGCTTACTTGCTGTTCCCTCTTTTCATTTCTAGACAGACTTAATAATGAGAGAGCCATGAGTTGACATGTTGAGGGCCACACTCAAATAGGGCCACCAATTCTTGGCCTGTAAGGCTCTGGACTGAGCAGTGACCTGGTAAGTACATGTCTACTGCTCTTTCTTTTCCTTGCTTAACTGAGCTTAATATCTAAAGGTGGTCTAATGTCCAAAAATATCTAAAAGGCTAATGTCCAAAACGAGCCAGAGACAATATTTGTTAGATTACAATCCTGAAAAACATGGACAAATAATGCAAAAAGAGTATTGCGGTTGCTATTGATGTCACAGTCACTGTTACCAAAGTTTTTCGCAGTCATAGATACCCATGCTCCATGCAGTTTCTTCATTGTAAATACCCAAATCTGTCTGTACATTGTCAGTTACAGATCATATAATGCACAAAAACACAGGTGAAAAATATCACTTTTAAATAAATATGAGCGTATATTTTGGACCTAAGCGGCTAGTATGTTACTCTTAAAGTTTGTTTTACATGCAAATGAGTGTTTGGGAAGAGAAAACCGGACCATCTGACACTAGGACACATAAGCATACAGTGAGCCTGGGTGACTGGTGACGTGAATGGGCCACCACTGAGGTCTGTGATTGTCAGATACCGGAAAGCTGTGGGTGGCCTGCAGCTTAGCTGGGAATTGGTCTTGTTAATTGAGTGTACGCTCTTGCCTATTCACAGACATGAACTCAGATAGACAAAGATCATCTATACACAGAGGTCAAAAGTGGACAATGCCTTCTCCCTCCCTCTTCCCAGCACCCTGGCTGATCCCCAGGGTTCCAGTCCTGAGATTTTTTTCTCATACTGACAAGATAGCAGCAATATAGGTGCTATGCTAATTCACGCCTATTGTAAGGTTGGAATGGCAATGAATTTTTACTTCTTTCCTGGCCATTTAAAGGCTTAAATTGCAGTTTCTCTCAGTTCATCTGCATGTCTCTGGATTTGTCTGGCTATAACTACTTTCTGTCCGCAAAACAAAAAGCTCTTATTAGACTTCTAAAACTATTAACAGATAATAAGAGAGGCCCCTGTTCCATTACACAATAAAGTATAGTTATTAGAAGGTATTCACATTAAAGTAGCCTTGTTCTATAGAATATTAGGTTATCGGAACCAATAAAGCTACTTAAAGGTAAAGTAAAAAAATCTTTAACCTTCAGATCAGGGGTGTCAAAGTGTCAACACAACTAAAAAACTTGGACAAAGTCATGAGACAACCTTAATATTTATCGAAAAAATGTCTACAGTCAGATATAAAGATTCATATTTTTATATGGAAATAAACATACATTTTGCTTGGCATTGTCATTGGCATTGAATCTAGAACAAGCAAAGCATAATACTATAACACATGTGACATCACATAAAAGACATGAAGTGAGGGGTGCCCAGATAGGGACAGGGGCCCCTTTAAGAAGCCGGGCCATAATGCCATGAAATGAGCAGAGGACTCAAAAGGGGAGCTCACACAGAAGGTGGTGCTCAGTTCCAGGACCAGGCAGCAGATCAGTTATCAGTCTCTTTGAGACCTACCAGGGCCCTAAGTGTTACATCCTGCGCCATGATGTAGTGGTGGAAGCCCCCCTCCGCCAGCTGGGCCCCATCTGGATGCCCATGGAGCTTCTGCAGCTGTGCCCAGTACTACATGCATCCAGCTCTATGCCCAATTCCCGCTACCACCTGGGGTGCAGTCTACTGCGGCACTGAAGGGGAGGACTGGCTACACTGAAGGGGAGGACTTCATCTGTGAGCACAATTCCTTTGCAGTGGGATCTACTCTTTCAAGTTCTGATTCTGGACTTTTATACTGAAGTCATTTTTTCAGTTCAATCACTTGTTCAACCTTCCTGGTAGACCCCCTTTCCCGGGTCTCTGTATTAACAATAAAGTTTAAATTTAGGCATCAACAGATGTCCCTGTCATCTGATGAGGACTACAATATCTAAAACCCACCAATGAGTGGCAACACCGCAGTCCTGACCTGTCAGCCATCCAGGGAAGCGGCATGTGAGAGATCTTGTCCATCTTGGCCATAATCACACAGTGGGCCAAAGTTTGTAGAGAAGTCAAGATTGGATTTATATTTTTTTCAACAGTGGGCATTCATCCATGCCAATTTTATATTGATGTGGTTGTGTCAATAATCCACTGGGTATATTTTATTAACATCTCTAACTTTTTCTATTGCTTAACTATTTTAAAAAAATTATAGGCCTGTTAAATAAATATGCATATTAGTACACTGAAAATACAAAGTTACATGAAAACCTAGAGCACTTTAATTAAAGTGCATAGTGGATGTTTGTGTGCTTAGGATCCTAAGTTGACCAATGACTGATAAATTAACAAAGACACATGACATTTAGCTTTCTGTTTCCATTTCTGATTAGATATAATGAGCTACATACCTAAAAGGGGACAAAAGATTCTTTGTAGCTCATGTTAGTCCTCTTAAAAGCTACAGTACTTTTAAAAGGATCTAATATACATCATTTAAATAGATTAAGCTGCATGCTACTTTCTCTTTTCATATTTCAAAATGTCCTAGGCCACAGTTGAGCTGCTATTGTGCTTTATAATCAGATAAGCATCTGGTCCCTTTACACTGCATGGAGCGTGGCTCTGCTCACCCCCTCCCAGCAAGCAGCATAACCAGAGGCCCATCAGGGTTATGAGATTTAATCAATACAGTGGGGTCAAATATTATTTAGGTCCATGTCTCTAGTCATACCATTAGGAGATATCATAACCAAGTGATGGCAAGACTGCATGCAATTATAAACATACATACATCCAATTATTAGTGGATCAGGGTGACTAGAGAGTAATTAGAGTTGTTTTGTATTGCAAGGAATTGTATACAGATATAAATTTCAACGAAAGTAAGTAAATTACCCATCTATATCTGGGCTTTGTTAAGGGACATTTTTAAAATGTCCTCTACAAACCTAATCCAATTCAGGGTACTAAATAATCAGCTTATTCATTATTACCAGTAAATAAAGAAACAAGAGTAGAGCTCTGTTAAATCCTGTGGGAGGTAGGCCTTGCAGGCCTGCGGATCCCGAGACCCTGAGTTAGCAGAGATGTGATTACATACATTACCCTTGTCCCCCAGCTAGGGGCAATGGCAAACCTAGCTTGAGGTATGTCACTGGGTTTAAAAAGGGCTTGAAAGAGACTAAGAGACTGGCAGTGGCTGCTCACAAATGGCTGGCATGGACCATGAAGTGTACCGTGTGACATCAATAAAAGGGTACCGTATCTTACACCAAAGCCACCGTGTGGCCACCGCCCCTACTATTGGTGAGAGACTGCGTTGGCAGAGCTGCTCCAGGCCTGGCTGCAAGTCAGTAGTTCGGCTGTTCCAAGCTGCCCCCTTGGATGGAAGGGGGGTATGTGCTGTGATGGAGGATATAGATGTCTGACCACGAGGCAACAGTAAGTGGACCTTTCCTAGCGGCCTCCCTGACCAACGGAGAGGCGCAGCTGTGATGAAGAATCAGTGGACAGTCTGGAGAGATGCACAATAGTCTGCATTTACGCAGGGGTCCGTGCAGTGTACTCGACGCATGAAGGGGCAGCCCACTTTCCTACAAGTATCCAAAGAAAGGATTTGCTGGGGATGGTGTAATTGGAGTTATTCAGATAAAAGAAAGGTAATCAGTTACAATCAGAATATGCCTCCTTCTTGAACAATGCTAGTGAATAAGGGTATAGGGTATAGGTATGATGATGAACTGCTGTAGTCCAGGTTGCTGTAGAGGACCATTGGCTTTAGTTAGGTGCTGTTACATGCCTGTACAGGATCAGGGATCAGCCAGATGACAAGAGTTGGGCTGCATACCCAGGTGGAGTTTATTAACCTTAAACAGGGAAAGTAAACAAGGGACAGAGTACAGGGACAGCAGGGGGACATAGACAGTAGACCAATATGTGTAAACAGGGTAAGTAAGTCCAGAAGCTAATTGTAAAAGTCGTAACTAGTGCCAGGGATAGCATGGTAACTGAATGCCACTACTTGTGTTTCAACCCAGATCGACATAGGTTCCACTCAGGTGAAATGACAGGATCCATGGCCACAGCAGTAAGCCCCCACATATACTACATAATATATATATATATATATATATATATATATATATATATTCACCCCCACTATTTATATCTACACACATTGCATACATCCTACTTACTTGTGAAGCTTCTTCCCCACATAGTCCTGTAAGTTTGGCTTTCTCCTTGTCCCTCCCCCAGCCTTCTGATGGCTGGCATTGGTAGAGGCAGAGGAAGATAGACAGCTGTATGTTCTCTCCTCTCTCAGCCTCTATGCTGGCTGACAAGTGACGTGCCCACAGGGAGGGCAACGAGTACCACCTCTGGCACGTGTGCATAGGTTCAACACTATTATATAGAGCACCTCTAAGCTGGAACTAATTGTAACTAGATCTTCCAATGGAGCTGTGTGCAATTGTGCACTCTGGCTGCCCTCATGCTGGTTCAAACTGTTTAGGACCTAACGCCTGGTTACAGGTCTCAAGCCCAGGTAATCCTGTCTCATCAGGCTGGTCCACTCTGAACTGACTCATTAAGGCACGGGTTGAGTTTATATACTGGTAGGCCCCTGAGGGATTATAGGAAAGATCCTTAATGGGGACTGCACCCAACTCCCTATGACAGGCTGGATCAATGTGAACTGCACTAAATCCCAATGATATCTGCAGTAGCAGACAATTTCAGCACACCGAGCTGCCCAACTCAAATTTGGCACTGTGGCAGTGCCTTGCCAAAGTCTTTTGAGGTCCTTGGGAGCTTTTGTACCTTATTTGTTCTATAACCCTACTTGTTACCCCAGTTATAGTATAGCACCACTGTGC
Source organism: Ptychadena robeensis (assembly GCA_036250615.1). Taxonomy (NCBI): domain Eukaryota; kingdom Metazoa; phylum Chordata; class Amphibia; order Anura; family Ptychadenidae; genus Ptychadena; species Ptychadena robeensis. Next base: position 6,313,831 of record CM070043.1, read on the forward strand.
GGTCTTTTCTGCCTCGTGCATCGTGCATTTCTACCTTTTGCCTCCTTACCCGTTAAGGCTAAAAATCATATACAATGTTCTCAAACGAACTCGATTTTACTAACCAAAATAATTGGGATCAAGTTAGAGCTATTAGGAAACACAAAAGGAAAGAAAGATCTTTTGTGCTTTTGCTAGAACATTATAAGTTCCCTCAGCTACTTCTACAAGACTTTTTGTTGTGTTCATCTCTCCCCCGAAATGCGTGTGTGTAAACTAGTCATTATGCATCTGTATGCTGACATTTTATTATACACTGGCATTGTCTGTAATGTGATATCAATACAATATATTTATTTTTCTATATTATTTTTCAGATCATGTACAGCAGTGAAGATAAAAGAAATAAAAAGCAATTTACTGATTTTTTTTTTACTTGGCAGCATATTAAAAGTTGTATAATGCCGTTAGTTATTATCTGCCAGGGTGCGAGGTTTGTGTGGAAGCTGACACGGTGCCGTAATAACAGGGGTAGGACAGAGAAATATCAGTGCATACAGAGAGGTAGTGAGGTGTGGGCGTACTCATAAATTGAGCAAATGTTTCCTATGGAGGAGTTAATGGGCCCTGCATAGTTCTCATGTCATTACAGACAGCTGTTTCCTTGGTGCTTTGATATTTCTCCCATCATACTGCCTGTTGTTCGCCCATTTGTGGGAGCGTTTATTGGGAAATTCTTAAATCTGTTTTAAATTGGCCCTGGCGAGTTGAATATGGAACTGCTGTAAAGACATTAACATTTCTTCACCTGCAATTTACCGTTTTTTAAATGTTTCTTCTCTCCCCCTGTTGTCATGTAATTCTGCAGGGGAGGAAGGCGATATGGTGGTTATAAATACCAGTCAACAAAGAGGGGACCTGAAGCAATACGCTGTGTACGCCTTGAACCTGCTAGAGTGTCTTAACTTATCCATAGAGGCCAGAAGGTCTGAGGATTTTATTTAACATGTTCAATTTTAGCAAAAGACTAAATATAGTCTAGACGCAAAACAATGTTGTTCTCTGTTAAGTAAATTGTTGTGCGAGTGATGTCAGTGGCCAGAAAGACCATTAGGAGGTCTAGGGACCCATGTGAAACTTGGTTTCATTACCTCGTAAAATACAGTGCAGGTTTAGCAAGGGGTAGTGACCTCCCACAGGGACAGGGGTTGCCATGCGGATGCCAGAAGGATGTCACTTCTTGGTTACAGGTACTGGTTACAGGTTATGGTTGACAAAGTACCGCCGGACGAAATGTGTACCATTGATCCAATGGAAAAGAGTGTTACTCTAAATAGAGAACTCCTGGCCAGTGGCCCTATAGCAACCTTTACCAGGAAGCAATGTCATTCTTAACCAAGAAGTGGCATCATCCTGGTATCCTTACAGCTGGAGTGACAAGCAATTGTGCAGCTTATGTCCTTGTCCGTACACATGGAAAATCAAGGTTTACGTGCCTATAGTAATGATGACCCAATAGTCAGCTGTTATGGTTTTGGAATCTATAGATTTGTGGAATCTGTAGGTTTCGATATGTTATGTTGCATGGAGTGACTGTTTTGTTCCCCGGCAACATGCTGAAAAGGAATGTTTTATTCTTAAGGGGGCCATAATGTTCCTGGGCAAATGCTTGACTATTTTGGTGTCCATATTTGTCTTCTGGCTTTCCAGGTATCTAACCTTTAATGGGCTATCCAGCTCCATCTTCTGAGGTCGTCAGGCGTACCATACACAAATAAAATTTTAGCTTTGATAATCAAAAGTGTTTTATTATTAATAAAGTAGAAGGCCCAAAAAAATTATTTTAAACATTTTATTTAGTCAAGTTAACATAATAGCGCACTATGATGGCTGCCAGGTGTCACCTTCAGTTGCGTGTACCTGCAGGTTCCAGTTTCTCTCTCACAGGGAGCTTCCCAGCATGGCGGAGTGGTCATGGCAGTCCTTGGCAGTTAGATGTGCAGTCCTTAGCTCTGATGTGTGATATGTAGATCCATTGAATCGCCCAGTAAGGATCTGTTGGAGATTGGCTGTGTTGTGGAATTGCCCATGTTCCTGATATCTGTGCCTGTGTTATGCCTGCCATACACACCCCGACGGGTGCAGACAGACCAGCTCAGATGAGCTCCAGAATGCGAACGTGATGACGTCATCACATTTGCATCCTGATGCATTATGGGGCTGCACTAGTCGGCCGGCACCCTTTGTGTGCCGGCCATTAGCTTCATGAAGATGGCATCGGCTTGCATCGGCCAGAGAATATCGGACATGCCTGTTCTCTGGTCGGCCGAGCTGTGGGGCGAAAGGGATTTGTCGCACCATGTGGGCACACTCCGATAAGCGGCCGATTTTTCCACTGACCGACGGCGCGAGCGCGCATGCCTGTCGGTCAGGTGAAAAATCGGCCGCTTATCGGCATGTGTATGCCAGGCATTACGTTGCTTACTTTGTGTAAACTTTGTTTACTTTTGTTGTGTATTTGAACTCATCCTAATCCTTAGGGTCCCCATACACCTTTAGATTTCTCTGTCAGATTTCCTTAAGATCTCCTTTTG
>CM070043.1:6316503-6331147 GCA_036250615.1 Ptychadena robeensis
CCCCCCCCCCTAGCATCTGCATACTGTGGACAGTTTTTTTCTGGTCTGCTGTAAACAATTTTGGGCCACAACTACGTTTCTAGCTTTTCAGTTTGACACCCCTACCTTAAACAGTCTTTGTAGAGTTCTCTGGTTGTTCCAGGGCAATTACTTTTTGAAATGATAGAATGAAAGTACAGGAGCTTTCAGCAACAAGTCACCTTCCTTTATCTATTGTTACAGATTATCTTGAAGTATGGATTCACGTCCAATATCCAACACTCACATTATACTGCTATCTATAGGATGCCCGTTGTCAAGGCTGTTATATTCAACAGAGCTTTTACACAAAGCAGATGCTATTGAAATAGTGTCTATGATTGAAAGTATAGAAAACGTTTTACTATACGTTGATTGAACATTAAACAATTAATACAGACTATGTGGTCCCCTCAGCCATTTAAAGAATTATGTCATATGTATTAATTAAGTATTCTGTTTTTAATGGGGAGCAGTTTAATTATCAGTAAACCTATCTTCCATCCTCTTACCACACAGTACCTGAACACATAATCCATCTGTAAATCACTTTACTCTGAGAAGTATAAGCATTTTGGGGGGGGGGGGGGGGGGGGGGGGGGGGGGGGTCATGGTTGGACCTGTGATATAATGTTACCTCTGTAAGCCAAAAAATGGGAGGTGTGTGTGGGAGATCTGAGCAAGCCTATATTGGTGGCACATTTGCAGAGGAAATATTAGCCTGCATAGTGTGGTCACCACAGGTTGAGATCAAAGGACTTTCTGCATGTATTTTCTTTTTACGGAAAGGGTTTTACATTACAATAAGTGCACATACTAACAACAAATAGTATTTGGAAGCCTCTAATGATAGGCCTGTGGTTTTCTTTGTGGAGCTCATGCCTCATTCCCTGCCTGTTACAGCCATACAAGAAATGTGGTAGCAGTAGGGCCGTTTCTCCTGCTATGTGGAATATGCATGTGCATAGGGCCCTGGCTACCCCAGCTGCTCCCTTACGCCCTACCCCGCATGCATTTTCGGCACCCTCCCAACCGATCCGTGCAGAGCAAACTTCAGGGGCTTGTGGAGGGGGAAGGAGAGGAAGAAGAGGAAGGAGAAGCGTGTTCCTTTTCTTCTTCTTTAAAAGCAAACTATTTCAGATTCAAACTATTTACTTCATTATGCAAAAATGGACTAGATAAATGGTAAAATACACAAAAACAGGCATGTGAATGAACTCTTGGCAAAGCTTTAAGCCCCTCATACACACTTAAGCTGGGCATACACGGGTAGATTTGTAAATAGATTCGAGTACCAGGTCGATCGGCCGAAACATCGGGTCATAATCTAAACGTGTATGGGGGTGCTTTAGTATTCTTGACCATTCATTCCTACAATATTTAAAGCCCTGGTAGTCAATATAGCCCTGTATAGAAGGACACTTGGTTTCTCTCTACTGCTATGGATAGCGGATCATATATTACATAATATGATGGAGGTTTCCGAAAATGCCTTTTCAATCAATATATGACACTATTTATTACTTAGAAAAGATTCATATTTAATTTTTTTAGGGTAAAAATAAAAGCAATTTGTTGATATACAGATGTAGCCAATCCTTATACATTTTTTCTTCAAATAGCAGCCCCAACAATGGGGGGTGATATCCAAGCTGTGTATGGGAGTGACCTTTGACGCGTTTCGTACCTTTGGGACTTTATCAAGAAGACCCATTGACTATAAGCTTTAAAAAACATTCTTAGCCAACAACAAAATATTAAATAATGTGCATTTGTCATTTTCCCTTACCAGGTGTTGATGGATAGTTAATTTTACCTGTTATCATCTGTGCATCAACTTCTCATTGAGGAAGTTTCTTTTCATAGCTTTTAATCTGGGATTTTTCCCCCTTATTCCTTTCAGTAGATAAATAAAGAAAATAGTTTGTTTCCCTTTCTATATCTGGAACCTTGTCTCTTATTTTTACTCTATCTTCTCCAATTTTCTATGTCTGTGTTTTGTGGTCTTTTACATAACAATTTACTTGGTGTGCATCTTTCCTATATACTACTTCTCTATTCCTTAGTGTGCAACCCTTGTAGGTCAACCCTATCTTATTCTCTCTACTGCTGTCTAGTGCAGCTAGTCAATTTGCGGTTTCTGGTAAGTACATAAGCACTACAGATGAATTAATTGTCTTATTGCTCTGCTTTCCCTGCCCGTATATGAGCTTTGCTGTACTGGGACTAAAGAAAGCTGGTGCAAACTGAGAAAAATACACAACTTGCATGAATAAAATTTAATGATTTATAAATGAATATTGAGAGTTGTATCTGTATCATTTTTTGGAGGTTCGTTATTGACATATTTGGACTGTGGTAAGAAACAATGAATTTGGTGTACCAATATATATATACCTTCTGTAGACACATGGTACAGGGATCTAGGCCACCACAACGCCTCTTCTATTTTTCAATCATATAAGAGGTTCTGGTGGACTGAACAAGGTGCATAATGTCATCAAATCATAAATAAGAATGGAGCATTCTTCTTAAACAGCTCCAATAAACAACAATTATTACACCTCAGCCTTATTACAATAGCATTATTCTAACCATCAAGCAATAGCTGCCTGACTACAACTTGATTGCATTATACGTCTTAATATCACTTACTTTCCTGGATACCAATGCAATCACAGACACACAAGAAATGACATCTAATGAGAGCTAATTGTATTTCAGAGGAGCAAGGACACAGTCCTAACATTAATTACAGCCACTGAAACAGAAACAAGGGAGCCTTTAATAACACTACTGATGCCAACACAATTAGCTGTAATGAAATAAATAGAGGCATAGGACAATTGTGTTGCTATAATTCTGAGGTTTACCCATTTGGATCATTGGTTTCGAGAAGCCATCTACAAGAGCCATGTAATTCTGGACATTCATATTTGTTCATCTCTTAGTACATCCTTGGTACAGAATCATCATTGAAATTAAAATAGTGATTATAACACATAGACCAAGAAGTAATCCATAAATGGATTAAGGCCTTAGTGGTGTGAGGTAATAGTCGGATGAACCAATGATTCCCATCCAACAAGCACAATCCATGTATGATATGATTGCTCATAGAGCTTAGTAGACCTATTCACCAACCATCTGTGTTTTGGTGTCCCTTGTCACTATCCCACCTCCACTAGCACATACCCCAAAAAGGTTCGGAGATTTGATCTTTAACTTTACAAAATAATAGTTAAACAATATATCAAACCACCCACAAAAGCCTAAGCCATGCCCTTCTTGTCTTCCATCTCTCTTAACAAGCCCCCCCCCCCCCCCCCCCCCCCCCCCCCCCCCCCCCCCCCCACACACACACACCTACCTTTACCATAGTCCTGTATTGCCAAATCTATACATTGACAATATTGAGATGTGGTGGCATTGAAGGAGGATAAATGAAAAAAAGATTATGGTAATTCCTGGAACTACTAGTGGTAGTCAAACTGTTGACATGCAAACTGTATGCATCCTGAAATTAAGCTAATCAAGCACAGCAGCAGATTCAGTCTGCATACAATTTGCATGCTAATGTGAAAATCCAATTGACTGTGTTTAGAGTTTATCAGTGTAAAGCCCCCCATACACCTTTAGATTCCCCCATACAATGTCCATCAGATCTACCAACAACTATGTAGTATAGTGACCTCCCTGATAGAATACATAAAGATTAAAAGGTGTAGAAAGGTCCTCATATTACATGGTTTTGGTAGAAGAAAAGTTGATTGTACAGAAATTGCATGGTAATTGTATGTGGTGTATGGGGGGCTTTAGGATGCATGTCAAATAATGAAGGAAGATCTGGAAGTGGAGATGAGGACAAGGAGTATAGAATGAGAGAAGCACCAGAGGGTTGGTATTGAAGGTGGACAGTAGCTGCAAATGGTAAATAAGTTGGGTCTCATTCAATATGAAGAACTCTGCTGAAATAAAAGAAGTTTATTGCTTCTATATTAAGTGGTGGACTTTATTCTGGTAATACAAATATATTTAGAATAATGAAAATGCATGCATTGTGGTACATTTGATGCTATTGTTAACCACTAACATTTGATGCTATACGTTAACCACTAAAGCCTGCCATACACACGCCGATGTGTGTAGCAGACTAGTCCCGATATCTTTCCGGGAGGCTAACATGATGACGTCATCACGTTAGCCTCCCGTTGCATTATGGGGCCCATTCAATCGGCCGGGCACCCTTTGTGTGCCGGCCATAAGCTGCAATGAAGACGCCGCTTCATTGTAGCTTATGGCATCGGCTTTCATCGGCTCCCATCGGCCGAGAAGTCATGTGGGCACATGTCGATTAGCGGCCGATTTTTAACCTGACCGACCGCGCGAGCGCGCACGCCCGTCGATCAGATTAAAAATCGGCCGCTTATCGGCATGTGTATGGCTAGCATTACTGACTACCAGTTTGACAATGTAATCTGCTTCTCTACCCAACATAAGGAATTGTGCTATGACGTTATTTTTCTTGCTTGCTATGTCCGTTCTTCTTTTTCATTTTATAACTATACATTTAGTGTCATGTGATCCCTATAAAGCCTTTTGTCAGCAGAGATTTATGCCTGCACATCTGTGGTAGAGCACCTGCACCTGTGCATACAGTCATTATTCCATCTTCAGATGAAGCCTCCTACTAATGATTCCTGGTCTGATCTTCTAGGCTGTTCCTTTCAACCTTTCTATAATTGCTTTATTAGGGTCCGCTTCAGGATCTTGCTGGAAGTGCATTCTATATGACTGACTGTCTTTCTTATAAGCACTCGTATTGTTCAGTAATAGGCAGTCAGTGATACCACAAGAACCTTCAACAAGTTTTAGAGGACTACGTTTTGAAACTTTGGACTACTTCTTGTAAATCTGCAGATATATTAATTATAACAGTTCTGCAACAAGAGGAAGTAACAAAGATGCACAAAGTGATTTGGACCAGTGTTTTTGCTGAAGAATGAATTGTATAAATGGTACTTTGGACATTGAGTTCATATGACCTGCACTGAAGGAAGTTTAAAGTGGACGTAATTTCTAAAGGTGAAGATCTACTCTGTTGTATGGGAAATAAAGAATAACTATGTCCATGCATTAAGGGTACTTAGGTACTTCTGTCAGTGTGCTTACAGTCAATGAATATGTAGATCTGCTGGGTAAAATCTAAAGCCCCCCATACACCTTTAGATCTCTCCACACAATTCCCTTTAGATATACCAACAACTCTGTAGTAAAGTGGCCTCCCTTATAGAATACATAGTGATTGGAAGATTTAGAAAGTTTCTCATATTACATGGTTTTGGTAAAACAAGTTGATTGTACAGAAATTGTATGGTAAGATGGTAAGGTGTATGGGGGCCTTAATGCACTACAACCTCTCACTTAAAAAATCAGGAGATATCAGGTGGCATTAGTTGATGTCACTACAGTGTTGCTTACTGTTGTCTTTGTTGAAGCCAAGTCTTGCGTCTTCCAAGGTGGCTTCCATCACTCCATTTCAGACCAAGGCTGGTCAAGCCAGAAAGAAAGTCACAAGGAGACCATAACCAAGTACTGATTATTAGTCCATTATACTGTCTCATATATATATATATATATATATATATATATACAGTATATTCCACTATCATTAAATATAAAATCAAGAGTAAGCTGCAACACTTTCACAAAATATAGGGTCGATGGAACACATCCTTGCACACCCTATATGGGGCTATAATGCAACATGTTCATATCAAATGACTTTTGTAGTTTTGAAGTAATAGCTATGTACTATATTTATGTATAATATCCTTATAGTTAGGTTTTATTCCCTACTATACGTATATAAGAAAGAAATTGCTGTGTACATCCAAGATGTCATGGGTTTTATTGTTTCTGCCAAAAACCTATTAGTAAAAGAAATAATTACTTTCGGACAATTACACTAATGGTCTTCTTCACAAATGCTTAAAGTAAATCTGTCTTTATGGGCCTAAAGCAAAACCAACAACCGCCTGTACAACAAAGTTCTCTAATGATTTAAGACATTTGGTCTATTGGATGAAGTTCAACTGTCTTGCCAAACTTGCCTAGCAGAACATAGGTGGCCATATGACCTCAACTGATCTGAATGATAGTGCCAAACTTGGTCCACTGCCACCTCATGCCAATGTTCTTCCTGCCCACTTGAACATTCTGTTGGTGGGATGAACCTCACCACACAGTGAGGGGAGCAAGTATTTCACATGTGTCATAGACCTCCATTGGCCATAGTTAAGTGATGTGATATAGTTGTAACACATGGACTACCAGAAAGGTGCATGTACAGAGTTTTGTTTTAGTTTGGATCCTATAGTGACGGGGTCACTTTAAGTGAACGGTAAAGAAATTGAAAGATTCAAGACAGAAGGAATAAACACATGAGCATATGAGCAGTACATTCGTTCAGCTCCGTTGCAGTAAATTGCCTGGATTTGGAAGCTCAGACTCTCATCTCTTTGGGTTAATTGCTGTTCTAAGGTCTGATGTTCTCCAACATATCAGTCTGCTTCACAGTGTAGCAGGAGCCTTAATTCCCTTCCTGAGCTGGGATTCTGCAAGCAGCACACATAACCTTGAGAATAAATAGGAACCTTCTAAGAGGTCTGTGCCTCTGATGGAAGAAACCTACAGACAGATTATATCTGAGGTCACATCTGTACATTGTTATTAGCCCTTGTGTGTTGTATTTAGATGTGCTATTGAAGCTGCAGCATTGCTAATCTCAGGGCAAAATGAAATCCAACATTGACTTAATAGGATGGGATCAGGTCAACACAGGGTTAAGTAGAAAATGAAAGAAGGTTACTTCAGATGTTGCATGTTTGCAAAATAAACCAGATAGGTTTGTATAGATGGCTCAACATTTGTAATGAGTTGACTTTATCATCATTAGGCTCTTGCCTGTGACTAATTTTAACATGGAGCAGTGTATATTTGTGTATATACAGTGTATATAACAGAACATACGGAAGAGCCTACCTTTTCTAAGAAGTACCCTGGAGTTTTCCCTTCAAAATGTGTGTACGCCTAGACCAGGGGTAGGGAAAGTGCGGCTCGGGAGCCACATGTTGCTCTTTAGCCCCTTCAGTCTGGCTCAGTGGTGTAGGGACTTGTCCTTCCTGCTACCTGTTCTGTATTATTTTTCATTCATGTCTGCCCACCCAACTCCCAACAGCAAAACCCCCGCGCTATCACCAACAACCCCTAAATATGCCTGTAAGGGGGGCTTTGTGATTACCTGAAAGGGGGAGCTCTGTGGCTACTAATAAGTGGGGCTCTCTGTTTACCATTAAGGGAGGGGCTCTATGGCTACCTACTGGGGGCTTTTTGGCTACCTACAAGGGGGTGGGGGTCTGGCTACCTATATGGAGGGGGGTTTGTTAAAAGGTTAAAACCTGACTTGCCAAAACTTTCCAAGGTGATGCAAAAACATTGCTCACAGGGGTTGTCAGTCATTGTCCTCACAGTATATAGTAATACATAAAAAAAAAATGTTATTAAGTATGATACATGACATATTAAAGTTTATTAAGTTAATTTTAGAGAATGTTTTTAGGGAAAGAAGAATTTTAAAATTTTGACAGCACGGCTCTCAACAGGTATTTCAGTTGCGATTTGGCTCTTTGGTCGAATAAGTTTGCCTACCACTGGCCTAGACACTTCTGTGCCAACATACCTGCAGAATGAAATCCAAAGCATAGCTGCATTTGACTCCTAGTTACTGGAAATGTAGACATATAACAGTTGATGTCACTACTGTAGCACTGACACCCGTGGGTGCTGCTGTGTGTGTATATTATCGGGTCTTCTCCCCGCTTTTGGCGATTCACCCCCCTGGACCCCCAGCCTGACACACCGAGGAAAGAAGGTTGAGGTAAATAACAATGGTTTATTGGTTGTCAGGAGCGCCACACGGTGGTCGTCCTGATATTGGCCCAGGAAACTTAAACAAGTATCATAGACAGAGAAACAAAATGGAATCAAGCAGTTTTAAGCAATACAATCAGCAAATAATCAATTCAATGCCCTGGTGCCCTATCTTAAGTAAGCACACTGACTGACTACCAACAATTTAACTGAGGCAGGAGGGTAACTCTGACGGAGGCTGAATCTAATGGGTGAACCTTCTAACAATTTCCCCTTAGCTGGCCAGCTATACTTTAACTAAATAGTTTGGTACCATACGTTGGGGCCCTTGAAGAATGCAACAGAGAGCGCACTGGCTCTATTTGTAATCCAAAGTGGGGATGATGAGAGTACTTAGCTGTCAGTAGGATGCGTGCAGGATCCACTGCGATAAATGGCGCCAATCCGATTGCGACAATCCGGTCTCAACCGATCCCAGGTCCTCACGGCAGAGCAATGATCCACACTCACAGGGTCACCTCCACCTGGGTCCCGGTTCCTCCATCCGTCCGTTGGCGCAGTCACTATCCACCAGCGCTCACCACGCGCCTCCCTCGTCTCTCCTCCACGTGCTGTCTGCTCGAACTCTCCCTTAACTTCCTTCTTCCTGTCCTCTCCCCTCATCACATCCTGCAGCCTTGTCTCCACACCAATAGTTCCTCTGCTGCCACACAGTGTCCAAAATATAGAGCACATCCCCACATATAACTCACAGCTTCTAACATACTAGCAGGGGCTACATCCTCCCCTCACTCAAAATCTTTGGGGCCCTCCAAAGAAACAACAATGCATCCCTCTGTCACATATAGGTCAGTCTCTTAGGCGCTTGGACAGTTCGCTTCTCTCTGGGTTCCACAGTGTCTGTACCATCCGAGGAAGGTGGTTCTTCCGTGGGGTGGTGCAGAGGCTCAGGTACCTCTGGGGTAAGAATGGGCTCCGGTGAATCACTTTCAGTCAAATCAACAATATTCTCTGATTTTACCACCGGCTCAATAATTTGGGGCACAAACTCAGGAGCTTCCACTCTCAGGGGATTTGAGTTAGACTCAAAGGTAGAAAAGTCTAACCTTGGGAGCATTGGAACCCACATTCCGTCCAATTCAAATTCATTGTCAGACTCTTCTCCTTCTAGTCTGGCTTCGGTGGAATCCGCTTCCTCAACAGCTGTGTGAGAGCGGGTCACTGGGGCCTTCCTCTGTGGTTTGGGCTCCTCAGGAGGAGGTACCCTAACCGCTTCTCCAAGGGGTAAAAGGTGGTTCCGATGCCAAGTCTTTAGGGGGCCTGTTCTGCCCTCAGGGCGAATCTGATAAACAGGTAGGTCTGGTAGTTGAGAGCAGACAACGTAGGGCTGGGACCTCCAACGATCAGCCAATTTTTGTGGTCCCCTTTGACCCAAGTTCCTCAAAAGCACCCGGTCTCCTGGCTTTAAATCCTGAATGCGGACCTTGAGATCGTATCTCCTCTTGTTTTGGGAACCCCGAGTTTCTGCTGCGGCTTGGGCTTTATCAAATGCAACCTTGAGGTCTTTGCGGAGTCTATTTACGTAATTCTGATGAGTGTTGGCTGAAGTTCCATCAGATGAGAGACCGAAGGCAAGATCCACCGGCAACCTGGCTTCCCTTCCAAACATCAACCGGTATGGGGAATAACCGGTGGAATCATGTTTGGTGGTGTTATAAGCGTGGACAAGAGCAGCGACAAATCAACTCCAGTGTTGCTTATCTTCACCGGTGAGGGTCCCTAGCATGTCTACTAAGGTGCGGTTATACCTCTCCGGCTGTGGATCCCCCTGGGGGTGGTAAGGGGTGGTTCTCGACTTTTTGACCCCAAGCATCTCGACCAACTCCCCAACCAACTTCCCTTCGAAGTCTCTCCCTTGATCGGAGTGAATCCGCTGGGGTAGGCCATAATGGACGAAATACTTTTCCACCAACACCGTGGCGACTGTTGAAGCCTTCTGATCTTTAGTAGGGAAAGCCTGGGTGAAATGATCGGTGACTACTAGTATATTCCCCTGACCGCTTGTGTCTGACTCCAAGCACAGAAAATCCATGCACACCAGTTCCAAGGGGCTTTGACTTTGTAGGTGGCCCATCGGGGCAGCTCTTGAAGGCAGGGTCTTCCTCTGGATGCATCTCAAACAGGAGTGACTGTAACTTTCCACTTCATTTCGCATACATGGCCAATAGAAACGGTCACGGACCAACTGGAGGGTCTTGTCCACGCCCAAGTGACCATGGTCGTCATGCAAGGCAGACAAGATGGTATGGCGATGCTTCTCAGGAAGAAATAATTGTTACTTGTCTTGGGAGTCTTCTGAAGGGGTTTTCCGATAGATCAGTCCATCACTCAACAGTAACTTGGACCATTCGCGATGTACAGTCTTTGCCTGACTCACCCGTCTGTCCAGAGCAATTGTGGATCACCGACCTCAAGAGCTTTCAGGGTCAACTGGCAAAGGGGGTCTTCCTGCTGATCTTTCTTTAAATCTGTCCGACTAAGAGCGGGTAGGTTTTCTTTTCTCAACTGCACGGGGTTACAATACATCTCAGGTACCCCTGCAGCCATAACGCCTGCCACTTGAGCCCCAGCAGTGCCCTTGGTTTGTCGTTCAATTCCCCTCTGTATGGCTTGTACTCCATTCGGGTCTACCTGTACCCATCCATCAGAGTCACGATAGGGCCTGCGAGATAGGGCATCGGCATCCCGATTGGCTGCCCCCGGACGGTACTTAAGGCTGAAATTGAATTCTGACAGAGCCGCTAGCCATCGATGACCGGTTGCATCCAGCTTCGCCGTGGTCAAGATATAGGTGAGGGAATTGTTGTCCGTCTTCACCTCGAATGTAGCTCCATAAAGGTAGTCCCTTAGCTTGTCCAAGACTGCCCACTTGAGAGCAAGGTACTCCAGTTTGTGAGTGGGGTAATTCTTCTCTGAGGGGGACAGGCTTCTACTCACATAGGCGACAGGCCTCAACTTTCCTTCGAACTTCTGATATAAAACGCCTCCAATTCCTTCTCGACAAGCATCCACATGCAACTCGTAGGGCTGCGTGGGATCAGCATAGGCCAGCACCGGTGCATGGGTGAGACTTTGTTTAAGTTGACGGAAAGCTCTCTCAGCAGCATCTGTCCATTTGCCTTGAATGTCCTCCTTAGACTTGCGGGGCCCTTTCTCCTGGCACCTCACAACGTCAGGGGGGAGTTCTCCTTCCTCCGTCTCAATCTTCAACATCTCATTCAAAGGTCAGGCTATCTTTGCAAATCCTTCTACAAACTGTCTGTAGTAGGAGCAGAAGCCCAGGAAAGATCTGAGCTCAGCCACAGTTCTCGGCCTTGGCCAGGTAGTCACAGCTTCCAGTTTCTTAGGGTCAGTGGCTACTCCCTCTGCAGAAACTATGTGACCCAAGTAAGAGACAGAGGACATGCAGAACTGGCATTTCTCCAGAGATAGCTTCAATCCTTCTCCTTGAAGTCTGTCCAGAACCTTCTCAAGGCGTTGGTGGTGCTCCTCCAGTGTCTTTCCGAACACAATCAGGTCGTCTAGATACACGAGCACTTCCACCAGGTGCATGTCACCGACAGTCTTCTCCATGAGTCTCTGGAAAGTGGCTGGGGCTCCCGTTAGGCCTTGAGGCATCCGATTAAATTCATAGAATCCCAGCGGGCAGATGAATACAGTCTTTTCCCTGTCCTCTGGATGCATGGGTATCTGATGATATCCGCTCCTGAGATCCAGCACGCTGAACCATTTGGCCCCAGTCAGGCATTGGAGGGCGTCTTCAATTCTGGGGGTGGTGTATTGGTCAGTAATGGTCCTTCTGTTCAAAGTGCGATAATTAATACACAGCCTGACGGATCCATTCTTCTTCCTAACCACCACGATAGGTGAAGCATAGGGGCTTCTTGACTCACGGATTACCCCTGTCCTTTTCAATTCAGCAATCTGTTCCCGCAGGTCTTCCAGATCCCCAAATGGCTCTCGGCGTGATCTCTCTCGGAAAGGTCAAATTCATTTTCTGAGAACAGCTGTTTCCTTTTTAACAACAGGGACTGGAGGTCCTCCTTCTGCTGAGATGGGAGAGGTTTCTGGGTAGAATCGCTCGGCTGAGAGCCCATCGGTTGCTCCCTCCGTCGAAACAGACTCTGAAATCAGAGAAGCTGAAATTCACTTGCCCTAGTAACATCTTGGCCCGAAGCTTCACAGGGGAACTGGGGACATTCTGCACACGCACAGGGACTTTACCTCGGATCCTTGACAACGCTTTAGTGGGCACCACCTCGGGGACCATTTCAATTCCAGATTCTAGGCAACCCTGGGACGTCTCAAGCAAGAGGTAGGGGCCAGGTTTCGCCCAGTGGAGTCTTACTTCGGCTCTCAGGTGCGCTACCTCTCCCGGGTACAGGATCTTCTCTCCTCCTTCCAGAAGCCATAACCGCCCCATGCCTTCAGCTGGAGCTTTTTCTTCCTGTTTCATTCGGTGATACACAGGCCGCAATAGAGGATGCACCTTTTCGGCCACTAGGTCCGGGCAAGATATCCCTGGGGCTAACATCCTTCTCAGCAGACTGGTATTTGTCCCAATTATCAGAGAGGTTCTTTCAGACCCCGGGGGTCGTAGACACACGATGGCAGGGGCGTCAAAGGTCCCAGGTTGTCCAGAAATGGAGGGATCAACTGTCAGCTTTATCTGAACGTAACCATCATAGGGCAGGGTCTGATTTCCTACTCCCCAGATGTCCAGATTGTCCAACTTCTGCAAGGGCAGATGTTTCAAGTGTTTTTCGTAGAAGTCCCGGTATAACAGAGTCACTTGAGCACCAGAATCTAGGAGAGCTCGGGTGTAAACACCTTCCACCTGCAAGGGCACGATTGGGGAAGGTCCGATTAAGTCCCTGGGAATCTTCTCGTGGAGACGTGGACCGGGGGACTCCGTTGACTGGACATGGGTTTTCCACTTGCTCAACTTGGGTGGGCGCTTCGTGGTGATAATGGAGACGGGGGTACATTTCGCTCCCGAGCAACAGGGCCAGATGCTGAACAGCCAGGGAGTTGTCTCTGTGGGATTTTCTTCCTCTTTTCCAGAGGGGCAAGTTTGGAGCAGACTGGGGCTGACGGACACTCGGCTGGCTCCCTTACCGAGGTCCCCGAGAGTTTTTACGCCGGCTTAACTCCAGGGACCCTCTTTTGTAATATTCTCAAGATCTCTTCAATGAGTTCAGAGGAGACCCTCTCGATGACCGGTCTTTCCACAGCGGAAACACTGTCGCCTTTCAGGATACTGACTCGAAGGGGGTTGTGCCTCTGTTGTTCCCCGCTCCCAGGCCAAGGAGACCACCGCCTTCTGAATGTCCATGATGGATTGTTTCAGGCCCTCTTGGGCTTCCACCACTCGAGTCACTTCATGATAAGTTCTGGCGAAGGGGTTGAAGGGGCACTGGACTCTACTTGGGTGGTATAAACCCCAGTTCCAGCCGTCCGTACGTGATAGGTGGGAGTGGGTTGTCGCTTGGCAGTCAACAAAGCTTCTTCCTCTCGAATGGCTCTCATTAGATTTGTGTAGGTTTTCAACCCCGCGGCGTCTCGGGCAGGACTTGTTCTAGGAGAATGCTACTCACAGCTTCAGGGGCCAACCCCTCTTTCAGGATAAGTTGCTGCAAGATTTGGTCCAACCGAGTGACAAAAAGGGATAACTTCTCTCCCTCCTCTTGATAAGTATGCTCAAACCGATATTTCAATTCAGTGCAGGTTTCTACACACCCATAAATCCCTCTCAAGGCATCTAGATAATTCATCGCCGTGCAACCAGGTTTATCTCTCTTTAGGTTCCGGATGATGTCTGAGGCAGGTGACCTCAGGCTTTCTACAATGCGCTGTCACTTGATAGGGTCACCGATGTCCCATTCCTCCAGAGCTTGCAGGGCCTGATCCACCCAGGTCTCAAACCCTTCTTCTCCACTGGGCACTGGCAAGTGTCCACCAAAGAAACGTAGTTTCCGATAACCATAGCTGGAGGATGAGGAGGAACTTTTCACTAGAGTCTCTACTAATTTTCCCATATCTGAGAAAAAGGAAGGTGGAGGGCACGCTGTAGCTGAGGTATCTGAGGCTGTGAGAGGGTCATCTAGGTCTGGTTAGGTCATCTTCCTCTGGGGAATCAACTGGGTCCAAGTGCACCACTCTGGCTTTTACATCAGGGATCAACATAACGGCTGGGCCCTGGAATGTAGCAGGAACATCTCTTACCCGAAGGTCAAGGATAAAAGCTCGTTGGTCAGGCACCAATGTTGAGAGAGCGTGCCGTAGTCTGTCATCTGACCATTCTAATTGTGGAACATCAATCACCACACTGCGGGCCAGTTCACCATTCTGTTCGCAACACCACTGTTTGGCATTGGCTGGACCCATGACCTCGCCCTGGCTGGCGTTCCCGGGTGATGACATCGCTCTGGTAAGCTGCACAGCTGCACAACAGGGAGAATATCCCGGATGAGCCCCCAAATGTAGCACTGACACCCGTGGGTGCTGCTGTGTGTGTATATTATCGGGTCTTCTCCCCTAGCAGCTTTTGGCGATTCACCCCCCTGGACCCCCAGCCCGACACACCGAGGAAAGAAGGTTGAGGTAAATAACAATGGTTTATTGGTTGTCAGGA
>CM070043.1:6355065-6376275 GCA_036250615.1 Ptychadena robeensis
TATTGTACAGCGCTGCGTAATATGTTGGCGCTATATAAATAAATGATAATAATAATATTCCCCTTAATGTCTCCCTTTAGTTCCCTTGGTGTTGGGTCCATGGGGGGGGGGGGACTCTTAATGGAATTTAGAATTTTAAAATTCCAATCTGAGTATCCTATGGCAATGGTTTTTGTATCTATTTATTCTCTCATCCATATGCATTTCAAGGGCCTTCTAATTCACTTGCAGGATCACTCACCGTTCCACTTAATGTTCCCTTTTGTCGTCTTCATTATATCCACGAATAATATTAATAGAGAGCTTGGCGTTCTGTTGAAAATCACGCCAGGCTTTTCTATAGACTGACCATTTTGCAAGCATTTCATTTAAAAAAAATCCTTTACACCTTGAGCACTTAAACATCAAAAATGTGATTTCATACATATTTAATAAAGTGCCGGCTAGTGTTGCTGCTGCTTCATTGTTCAGGTACGCCGTGCTGAAATTGGGGTGACGTTACGCATCGGCTTGTCGTGTTTGGATTTGCGATTTAACAGCATATTCAGCATGAATAATCAAAAGTTTTAAACGAGTGGCTCTGGAAAATGTCAACACTGTGGATAGAGCAATATAGAATGTTTATTTTGAATGTAATATAGAATCATTTTTGGATTTATGAATGACATTGGGATTAAAGCAAATCAGCATAACCAAACAAGATAAGCAGAACAAATATAAAATAACAAAGCCTATTTTATTAACCTTCAATTAGGAGATTTCTGCCACTAGATGCCCCTAGTTTGATGGCCGGTGTAATTCAACCCACCATCTCTGAGCCCAGACCCCAGACTGAACTTCACTTGATGCCAGCCTGAAGAGCATGCTTGTGTTCTTTTTCTATGCCTTCATCTCACTTTACAACCCTTCTTATACTAGGTCAAATATAGATACAGGCACCCTAAATTGTAATAAAGTCTTTATGAATAAAATCAGGTTACATGATGTGGTATTAGATTAAAGTAAAAAAAAAATACTTACCTGATGTGCTCTCATCTCTCATATTTAATCCTCTATAGATGGCAGTCATATGGGGTTGCATGAACTGCAGTAACATGTATGGCCACCATAGGCCGCCAAATATACGTTTTTAAAGGTGAAAATGTAATGGCGCGCAAGTGTATTGTGTGTAACCACTCACGCGGCCAGGTTCTTCAAGGTGGATGTCCTCTGCTCGATTACCAGGTTCCACTTGCAGCCCAAAAACTCCAAGGTCCACGCCAGCAGGTGGGGGCTATTTCCATTTTTTTTAGGAATGTATATATGCTTTCACCATCACCCAGAGGCAGAGATGGGGTTAGGCATAAGGAGATGTTACAAACTGTGTTGTTCACGAGCTGCTGGACCAATGGCTGGGTGTTAGGGACCTTCTCCAGGGTGTAACGCTGGAGGCCTGTAGTTCTCTTCTGGAGTCACAGGAAGAAGCCAGGTACAATCCAGGGAGAGCAGGAAAAAGCCCAGAAGCTTCTAAAGGACTTTATGTCCTTGCAATGGGGCAGGCATAAGGCCTGTACTGGGCTGGACTATATTTGTTACAATTTGGAGGGAAGGAATAAAGTATACACCCAGACATGAGTCATGGTACCAGCTTTTCGTAAACACCAGGTGCAACCCTTGTCAGGGAGACACACACATTATATGGCATATACAGCATATTTTACAGAATGCATATATACAGTTAAGTGACCGTTTCTCGGGCCACTACAAAAACATATCTCTATAAGCTTATAAAGGGGATGTGATAATGCCCCTATTTTAATTTCTCAGCTGTCTGTGTGGAAAAGTAGCTTAAAGCACACCTAAAATAAATTAATTATATTTTACTTACCTCTTAACTTTCCCAATTCTCAAAGAAACTCCCTCTTATGCCTATGATTTTTTTTACGTATTACATCCCCTGTACAAACCTTTGGAGATTATCTGGTGGCAACTAGTGGCCATACATGTTACTGCAGTTCATTAACCTCTGAAAATCTGACATGTACAAAGGAGGGAAGATGGAGGAAAGAGCAGGAAACTAGATTTGTTTTAGGATTTTGAAACGCTTCTCCACCATTGTGAAAGTAGTCAGTACGAAGTTTATTTCTTTAAATTTAAATTTAAATTTTCACC
Organism: Ptychadena robeensis; assembly: GCA_036250615.1. Taxonomy (NCBI): domain Eukaryota; kingdom Metazoa; phylum Chordata; class Amphibia; order Anura; family Ptychadenidae; genus Ptychadena; species Ptychadena robeensis. Next base: position 6,357,217 of record CM070043.1, read on the forward strand.
TTAAAGATGAGCAATCAGTATAAGTAAATATGAGTATTTTTTGACCTATACAAAAGAGAAAAAAACTTTTTTGATTGTTTTCAGACATAATAAGAGATCCATGTAGGACAATGGACTTGCTGAAGTAGTTTTTTGTGAAGATGTTTCTTTAGTCATCTCACTGCCTTTCTTACAACTTAAAATATACCATGATATACCGTATTTGCCGGCGTATAAGACGACTTTTCAGCACCTTAAAATCCTCCCCAAAGTCGGGGTTCGTCTTATACGCCGGGTACTCTTTAAATGCCATTGCTTTACATGCCCAAAACATCTCCTTCCTTACCTCCTTACAGTGCTTATGGTACTAGTAAGCCTGGCGGGACATCAGCGGGGCCGTGGGACATCGGTGTGACAAGGCTCCTTCATCCTGCGCCGCGGGGAGCAGCGGCGCTCTGGCACACCCCTCGTCACTACGGCTCTCGCACATGCGCACTTGTAAGTAAGGGAGCAGATTTTTTTTTTTTTTAAACCCGCGTTGACAGCCCGCAGTAACTGCCGTGAGTCTAGCCCTTAAGGAAGTTGCAGGGGCGGGCAGGAGGCGCGCCGCTGTGTAGGGCTGGCACTCCTGTCCCACTGATGTCCTGCAATTTTACAGTTTACCGTACATTAAAGGCAGTGTGCCAGTGGGGAAGACGGTAATAAAATACAGTATATATGGTATCACCATGCGGAAGGTGTGCGGAAGAGGGGGTAGTCTTATACGGCGAGTATATAACAAACCATATTTTTCCTGGAAAAGTTGGGGGGTCGACGACGCCCAGTCGTCTTATACGCCGGCAAATACGGTACTATGGAAAAGAACCGTCCCAAAAATGTAAATTTTATTTTTAATACTGTGTATTAGATTTTATTACTATAATACCTTTTAAAAGGGGGAGGATAACCCAAGATGAACATTTACATTGAGAGTCCAGGTCTACTGTGTTAAGGTTAGTAGAGTGATTATTAAGATAATAATATTTTTGAACCCACTTGAGAGGAGTGTAATGCGCAACGTTTCCTTGGTTTGACAATTATGGATTTGATGCCGTTAATAAGGATTATATCAAAATTAATATATAGGGGAGCGCATTGGTGTCAAACAGGGGTCAAAAGGGGGACCAACTTGGCCTGCTGAGCAAATATTCTTGGCACAGCAGCCCCCCTACCAGCTGCTTTCACTGCGCCTCTGTCCTTCTGGGATGAGAACTACTTGTCGTGGCTGTTCAGTTGTGCATTTCAGTGACATCATAGTAAACGCAACCTGCCTGCCTTGACTTTGGCCCGCGACTTTGTCTAAGTTTTTAAATTTGGCCCGCTGTCTAAAGAAATTAAATTGATGCAATTATGTCATATGTGGGAAAAGGGGTTTTGATTAGAATATTTTTGGGGATTCTGTTTCTCCAATAGACCCTATACAGACACCATGGAGTCATATATAATTTTAATTTTAATTTTTTAAATTTTTTTTTCCTTGCGATATTGAAAATTTTGGATATTTGTCACATTTACTTGGTATGAAACCAACCTGGACCATATGATTGATAGGTGAGTTGAGGTCGTTTTAGGATTGCTGCTGATTATCCATTTATCATGTCAGGCAACAAGTGTAGAGTATCTCAGGACTCCAATTACTAATTACACTAACATGATAAGTGCTACCCCAATTCTGCTTTATTATTAGATACACATAAAGTGTAGTGTCAATCACTAATGGTCCCCCATACACCTTTAGACTTCCTTTAGATCTCCTTTTGTTTTACCAAAACAATGTAATATGAGGGACTTTCTAAACAATCAAGTCTACCTGTGTTCAATCACAGAGGACCCGATACTACATAGTTGTTGGTAGATCTAAAGGATATCTGACAGAGAGATCTAAAGCTGGGCATACACGTCATGATTTTCTGTTCAATTTTAGTGCGCTCGTTTAACAAAATCGATCGCACAATCGGATTGGATAAAAATTGAAGCATGCCAAAAGTGTCCAAGCGATCGATTTTGCCCAAAATCGGACAGAAAAACAATTGTTCACGGATCCGTTCTGATGAATAATTTTATTAAAAAGCAAATGAGTGCTGTTAGTTGTCTCATGTGATCGTTTTCAGCGATCCATCTATGATTCCTGTGGAAATTACCTTTGTTTGTGTGCTGTTGATCACTGGCCAATTCTTCAGCTAACACCACTCCAAACCCATAAATGTGTGCGTGCAAGACATATTGAGACTTTCAGGATAGAATCGCCCAGGAATTGAATGCATGGTTTGTTGCAGTTTGCGATTGTTTTCGCAAATTAAAATCGATTCCGGAATCAAATGGGCGATCAGATTAAAAAACGATCGCAGGAAAATTGTGACGTGTATGCCCAGCTTAAAGGTGTATGGCCAGCTTGAAACATAACACGTATCACTTACATCCTTCACCACTTAACATAGATAACACAGATAAATAACAGTTTCATATTTTTTCCATAAAAAAAAACCTTTTACAAGTATACATAAGTATTTATATAACATTATTTTTTATTATTTTCAGTAAACAAATCCTCATAGGTAAAATAAATTCATCAAGTCAATAAGGTTATGAAGTTGAGTTCAGTGAAGTTTATTTAAAGGCTCCATTGTGATAAAATTCAGAATAAGCCAATTCTTTTCAGCACTTAATACACTTAACCTCAATGTAGACCTTCTTCAAAATGAAAAATGTCAGAATCGTATCAAAGCAGCATCTGTTGTAACATTCCAGCGAATCTCGATATTATACTTTAGACTGGTATAGTGTTATCTCATGGTTATAATCACATGTGTATCCACAATTTCCTTCACCTGTGTTGTAACTTTTGTAGAATTGTGTATGATGTCATCTGGCTTACTACACTGATATCTGCCACAGTTTATCTAAATCCTCCATGATGCAAATATCATTGTTCTGCTGTTCTCCAATAACTCTTTTTACCATCCAAATAATCCACTGACCAAATTGTACTGGTGATGGCAATAAAAGAGCACAATGAAACACCAAGTATACATTCATTATCTCTATATACTTGTTATATAAGATTAGGAATAGTCAAAAAAAAAACAACTGCAAGCTAAATGAGGTTTATGTTATGTGAGAGCATTGTAAAGTGTTGACCTTGATAGTAGAATGGCATAGAATATCTATAGTGCATGGGACCAAACAATGACCTTGATGGTAGAATAGTATGGAATATCTAATGTATTGTACAGCGCTGCGTAATATGCTGGCACTATATAAATAAATGTTAATAATAATAATGGTGCATGGGACCAAACAATGACCTTGATGGTAGAATAGTATGGATTTAAAGAAGAATTACACTAGCATATGTATTTTTTGCATTACTTAAGTTCAAAGTTAAGAAAAAAATTTTACTTGACTTTGACACAAGCCTTCTCTACATCTCCAGCAATTTTGGTGATGACACCAAGTACAAGGGGTTTGTGCCCCTTGAATCGGGATGGGGAAATGCCTTATTGAGATTCTGTCTGGGCTGTCAGCAGTGCCTGCATACATGTCGTTTTGGTGATGATACCAGGTTCAGTCGCTTTGCTGTTTCCATATTTTTCACTCAACAAGACACACTTTCTCCACTAAAAAAAACTGAGGCGGGGGTGTCTTTATGTCTTATAGAGACCCTGTTTGGGATGTCAGCAGTACCTGTATACATGTGGTTCTCATAATGATACCATGTTTAGGGGCTTTGCTATTACCATATTATTCGCTTTATGAGACACACTCCCCCCCCCCCCCCCCAACAGGGGGGAAAAATCAACAGGGGGGAAATCCTGTGTATCTTATAGAGACTTTGTCTTGACTGTCAGCAGTGCCTGGATACATGTCATTTTGGTGATGATACCAAGTTCAGAGGCTTTGCTTATCATATTTTTTACCCTATTAGACTCACATTTTTCTCCCCCAATGTGGGGGGGGGGGTTGTAAACGCTTTTGCGTATTATAGAGACTCTGTCTGGGCTGCCAGCAATGCCTATATTCATGTACTACTGCAGCTGAACTAAGTGTTTCTCCTCTACTCTATTACTCTATGTGTCTACAAAGCCCAATGCCGGCCCCATAGAATATATGTGGGTTTTAGGATCAGGCAATGGCCTTGATTTAAACTGTATAGAGTTGAGTTACTTGGACAAAGTAGAGGGGCAACGACATGCTTTGCAGGCTGGTTTGCTACACAGCAACATTACTTTAATGTCAACGCAGCAAGTCATGTTGGCATGGGCAGACATGTGCTAATGCATCCACTGAATAATCATTGGACAAGTAAAAAATGCATCAGTTGCTTTCTGGGACCTGTTTTGGCGCATTTTTTCCCATACCCCTCATTGGTCATTCACCACCTGTGTGAAAACACATGGTGGTGAATGACCAATGGATGTGCATGGATGTAGTCTCAGGGGTTAACTGGTAACCCCCAAAATGTCAAGTTTCTACCATGCAGAGTTTCAAAGATCTATGTGTTCAAAATAGGATAAGTGACAGCATGTATGCAGCAGAGTAGTGCTTTATGCTCATAGGGAAGCAATATCTGATAGCTGTATTTTAGCGTAGTGTAGAGGGGTGAAACTCGCGGTGTAAGTAGTAGTAAGGGAGCATTACTGACCCTAAAAGTTTTATGATTATACTATGGTTTTCATGCTATGAATGTTTAAAGTTACAGTGTCACACAGGTTTATTCAGCTTAGTTTCTACAGCACAGCTGGAGAGGGAAGAGGGTGTGTCCTCCTGCATTTTGATTGGCTGGGGAGGATGTATTTGTGGGAGGAGCTACAGGAAGCGTTATCTGACAGAACACAGAATCTGTTGTTGTCACACTATCGGGAGGAGGAGAAGGGGGTGGGGGGGGGGGAATAGGTGACCAAACGCCAAATCGATCGGTTGTAAATTGATCAAATTCAGTTTCAAAGCATTCTTTTTTTTACGTCAAACAAATCGAAAATTGAGCTGTGTATGCCCAGCTTAACTCTTATTCTCTACTCCTGAAGTGGGAGTAGAGACTCTCAGAAAGTATAGTGCTAGACATACATGGCTCGATTTCTGTATCTATTCAAGCACAACTGATCACCATGCATGTTCAGTGTGCTCACTTTGAGCAGGAAGAATCTTGATTGAACAGGGAACCAAAATGTCGGTAAACCCTGTTTGATTTACATTACTTCGAACGGGATTGAGGGTGCAGAAGTGCTGCATGGGCATCAACCAGTGTATGAGGGGCTGCAGGGAAGTCAGATCTATCACATCTTCTGGGGCCAAGAATATTTGGTTGGAGGGCCAAATTTGGCCCTCCAATAAAACACTTTTATTAGGAGGCCAGTGTTTATAACCTATGGCATATGGGATGGAGGAACAACTGTTATTTAGAAGCGTCACTAAGAATTACAAGCAATACCAGGCCCAAAAGTATGCAGTGTTTAGCATAACACTGTTCGAATTGCGTGTTCGTGGCAATTCATTGTGCTCAAATCAAATGGGCACTAGTTTCTTCGAGCAGGAACAGGGAACTAAAATGTTGGTAAACCCTGTTTGATTTACGTTTCTATGAACAGGATCGAGGGCGCAGATGTGCTGTGCCCCAATTCCCAATTCAATTGAGAAAGCTCCAGCGCAGCGTGATGACGTTGCGCTTGAGGGCTCCTCGATTGCAGGGGCATCAACCAGTGTATAAGGGGGTTTGGCATTTGGCATTAAGGAACAACTGTTATTTTGAAGCATCAACAGGAGTTGCAAGCAATACCAGGCCCAAAAGTATGCAGTGTTTAGCATGTGGTACCAAACTTAGGAGAGGAAGCATAGATAACAACAAACAGGGGGCCCTAATTTGCTTTCTATGGCGTAGGATTAAACAGCATCATACTTTAATGTTCAACTTTCTTTTACTCCACCTCACACAAAGCCAAACTTATTTGAAATATGGACAGATGCACCAAAACATAATAATCACTGTCATTACTGTCTCACTAATAATGTTCAGATTCATGTTTGTTACATGGCCTTAAATACCTACTGACGCGGCCACAACTGTCCTGGTAGCTCTCACATTCCCTTCTACATGTTTCTGTTGAAGACTGAGCATCAGTGGCAAAGTTGACAGGCCCTTGGAGTGTTATGCAACTATCCCTGTTTAAACATGTTTCAAGCAACACAAGTAAAGAAAAATCTACATAATGCAAGGTATTGACCTAGCGCACAATACACCACGACTAGCGCTTTTTACATATAACAATATAAAACCTAACACTATATTTCCTTTTTTGTAACAAAGCCATGGAAATAAAAGACAGTGACATGCAAGGTGTCTGTTAATTTGCCGATAAGCCTCATATAACTCCATAAGGCAGTTGTTAGCGAATTTGAAGGTTCCGATCAGCGTGTCCTTACTATCGCATTATTGCACAGGATAGAAATAATAAAAACAACTTGTGCTGAATGATACCATTAAGGGACAAATGGGAAAAGAGACTGCCATTATTTCGGCATGCAGACTACTGGTATTCAGGATTTCAAGGTTACCCTAGATTGAATGGAAACACACAGATATCCAAACAGTTTGAATGTGTTTCTCATTTGACAATGGAATTTATTTCTTTAGAGTTCATTACCAGCAGTCATGGTGTCACCGGAGATAAAAGAAAGGATATTTAGATCTTTCACTACTGAGGTTGCCAATGGCATATACGGTCACCCGTCTCCTATCATGCTGCCACTGCCATTGTGTAAAGAGCAGGCAAAACACATTAGGAGATATCATATCTAGTCAGTAATGCTTTATAGAAAACTCTCTTAGAGAATATACAATGGAAGACAATTGTTCACTGTTTTCATCATTGAAATGAAAAAAGAAAAAAAAATATGTAGGTAGAAATTGGGGTTTATAATTACAAGTGTTTTACACAAGATTTACACACATTTACACATACTGGATGCTGCACATTGGTTTTAAAAATCAAATATTTTATTATTAGTGAATGCATGTTCTTAACCTCCTGAGCGTTTCGCCGAGGTCCAGATTTCTGTACCAAAAGCGTTACGCTGTTTATCATTGAAAAAGACGTGTTGTAGGCCTGTAACTGACCAAAATCTGTCCAAAAACAGGTCTAGTAGACATCCTGAATATATAAAGTTTCAAACGCTTAAGTAGTTTTTCAAAATCACATTCAATGATCAAATTGAATAGAAAACACAAAAATCTACTCAAACTCGAATTCATTTTTTTAATAAACCAAGACTGACAGGCGGTCTGATATACCGCGCAGGGAACAATGTCGCTGGCACATTTGCCGGCGGATTACCTAAAGCTTGCCCCTGGCTTAGGGCTCGCTCCTGCTGCATTGGGAGGAGTGCACCCTGTTGAGCCAAAATGCAGAAAAACTGCGTCTGTACTGCATTCATACATGCGGCCCGGGCGCTGTTTTTCCGCATCTTGGTGTCTCTGGCGGCAATGTGTTATGTGTTTTTTTCATTTTGAATTGAATTGGAGCAAAAAGAATCGCTCCAATCAATGTCAGAATGAAAGGAGAACCATACAGGACAAAAAAATATATATATATTTTTTTTCACATTTTGAACTTCCCACCCCTCCCGGTGACGTCATCGCGCTCCCGCCGGCGGGATTACGGACACCAGGAAATGAAGTTCAGACATCGGGGGACACGGGGAGAGATCAGCAAGTCTCCTGGGCTACCTGCAAGCCATCTCAAACGGGCTAAACCATTAAAGCAACTTTATTTAGCCCGAATTAACTCGGGCTAAACACCCAGAAGGTTAAAAAAAAATATATATAAATATATATATATATATTTACTAGCCAAATTATTATGCAAATTATATTGTTTTTTGATTTTCCGAAATAGTTGATACACGTGGCAGTCATTCTTTATAATAATATAGTATAATTCGAACCTCACTAAACAAACCTTCTAATAGTAATGGAACTTTTTGACAGATGCCCTTGCCACCTTTCAATGGCTGATGAAATGAACTGTGGGTGATATGCATTTTGTAGAATTGGACGACCTGATAGTCTTTGGGAATATGTTAAAAGAACACAAAGGTCTGGAGAAAGTATTGGGTAGACTTCAGGAAGAAGGATTTAAGTTATCCTTGGAAAATGCTGCTTGCCATCCGTTACCTACCTAGGGCATGTAGTTTTTGCAGAGGTTGTGGTCACAGACCCTAAGAAACTGCAAGTAGTGATCACTTGGCCAAGACCATGAACTGTAACATAGCGGAGATCATATCTGGGGTTCTTCTCTCATTATCAAAGATTTGTGGAAGGGTTTGCCAAAACCAGAAAGATGATGGGTAGTTGCGCACAACCTTCAGCAGCGATTACACAGCTACAGTGATAACAGTGGCCAGAAAGGTCCTCAGTTGGTGTATGGGGCCTGAGCAAGGATCACAGAGTAAAATTGAGTCAGTATGAGGGATGGATGTTTAAGTTGTGTGTAGGTGTGCAGCTCTCAAAATGGAGGAGTGTGGCCCCCTGTAACAGACAAATAAGAACAAGAACAAGGACAGAGGCGCACAACCTAGTACAACAAATGGTTAAAAAATTTGGAATAGGATAAGGTAAAACAAATTGAAACAAAATGAGACAAAACAACAGACAAGATACTCACATTGAGATAGGTTTACAAGGCTGGCTCTCTCAAGGCCATGTGCTTTCCAGGAGGACCTCACTTCCTGGTGGGGGAGAAGAGATCACTTCCTGCTTACAGATACTGGGGGGCTCAATAGGAACAATGGGACGCGTTTCGAGCAGAGCTCTTTTTCAACCATAGGGAAACTTCACAGACTTTTCAGAGGTCACTTTTTTACACATTTTCAGGGATCCTAAAGGGGCCAACCAGCTCTCTCTCCATGATTCCAGCTCAAAACATTACTCTGCCACGTACTTGCTGACATCATAGCCTTGTTCCTTTGGCCCTAGGTCCATATTCAGATGAAGTAGGGTAGGAAAAGGTTTCTAAGAAAGGTAGATTAAACACTTTTATTAGGAGTGATTTAAGGCTAGACGTTGCACCTTTTCATGTTTTTATTTAGTATGACTTTGGTTTTCCTGGTTAATTGGGCATTTTTTGTGGATTCCTGTTCAACAAACTGGTCTAAAAACCCACATCATGATATTTAAAGCCACCTAATTTTAAACAGCTGTGGTGTTTGCAGGCTTCTAAACCTTCCAATCTGACCACAGCCTAGACCACTAATAGTCTGACATTTGAAGGTATTTGTAATAAGCTGTTGCCTATTTAACCTATATGTTAGGTTACTTTGGTCTAACTGCAGGATCTCTTACAGGATCTATAGTGGGGTATGTATCCCTGATGAATGTATTGGTAATATCCTAGGTGTGTTTATATATACTACGCTAAACTTTGGATGATCTAAGCCAGGGGTCCTCAAACTTTTTAAACAGGGGGCCAGTTCACTGTCCCTCAGACTGGTGGAGGGCCGGACTATAGTAAAAACAAAAACTATGAACAAATTCCTATGCACAACTGATGTATCTTATTTTGAAGAAGAAACAAGAAACACACACAACGGGAGCAAATACAATAGCTTAAACAACAAACGTACCAGTATTTCAATGGGGAAACTGATGAGCGCCGCTTTGGCTAATGAGATGCGTCATTGTCTGGTTCCACACAACAATCCTACCCCCATTTCTGCCATTGTTACTAACCCCCCCTCACACAACAATCAGCTCCACCCATTTCTGCCATTTTACAACCCCTGCTCACACACAATTCCTCCTGCCATATTACACCCCCCCCCCCATATCATCCCCTCCCCGCCATTCGCCACAAAACCCCCACACACCACACAAAACTGTACCCCCACATTCTACCATTTGTATAACCCCCCTGCTCACACACAATTCACCTCCGCCAATATTACCCCCCTCACCCCAATCTTAACTCATGCCCTCCCCCCCATTCATGCCCCAATCCCCCACCTACACAAAAATTCTCTAACAGATTCTACATTTTACCACCCCCCCCTCCCTCACAAACCAATATTCCTTACATATACACCCCCCCCCCTTCGGCCCCCCCCTTCCCTTACTGCCCAAAACCCCCCAACCCCCACCCACCACCCCACCCACCACAACCCCCACCCCCCCAATTGCTTATAACCAAATCACCCGCACTACACAATCCTGCTGCCATATACACCCCGCACCTCCCCCTTAAGATCAAACAGAATGACTCTCCCCCCTTTCTGCCTAGAACCCCCCACCACACAGAAACTCTACCCCGAATTCTACGATGTAACACCACCCCCCCCTCGCTCACCACAACAATTCCACCGAAACCTATACCCCCACCTACCCCCCCAAGTACATCATTCCCTCCCCCCAAGTTGTTGTGCCCCAAACCCCCACCCACCCACAAAATCTTCCCCTATAAAATAACTACACATAATTTGACAACCCCCCCCCTCCTCACACACATATATCCTGCATATGTACAACCCCCATCAATCATTCCCATCCCCCCCTTTTTCTGCCCCAAACCCCCCCCACCACATTAACCCCCACAAAATTCCCCCATCCTCACACACAATTCATGCTGCCATATTACACCCCCCCCCACCCATCCCCCATTAATCTTACTCACACCTTTCTGCCCCAAACCACACACCCACACAAAATCTTCTCTACCCAATTCTACCATTTTACACCCCCCCCCCCCCTCTGCTCACACACACAATTCCTCCTGCCATATTACAACCCCCCCCCAATAATCATTCTCTCCCCATGTCTCCTAACCCCCCACCCACACAAAATCTCTCCCCCAATATTAATTTTACACCCCCCCCCCTCTCACAAACAAGTCCTCCAGCCATTTTACAACCCCCCTAAGAACCTTTGCCTCCTCCAGTTACAAGTAAGTACTCACCGTCTCACCAGAGCCAGGAACACAGGGGGCATGGCAGCAAAAACTAGTGTGCTCAGCCAGCAATCAGCCTCCGTCTTCAGCCATGCCCCGCTGCGTCTGCCTCACACATCCTGCCAGCTTTGTCTGCTCTTATCCAGAAAGCTTTGCAGTGCCGGGTGCTTAGCATCAGATTGCAATGCTGGACATCCACGGGGGGATTGCTTGGTACCCGCGGGCCGGCCAGAACGCCATGGAGGGCCGGATTCGGCCCGCGGGCCGTAGTTTGAGGACCCCTGATCTAAGCCCATCAGGGTGGCTAGTAGTGTCAGGGTAGTGTGGCTAAGGGCTCAAGTTTTGCCTTTTCTGACTAGGTGAAGACGGCCAAAACTATGGGAGAAGGAATTGGTTCTGAGCTGAGTGTAGATGTATTGCCATTTTTTACTTCACTGTGTGTTAAATGGAACATTGGGTTGTGTGAGCCATAATTATTTGCTGCATTCCCTGACAAAGCCCAGCAGTGCGAAACGCATTGGTTTCTTCATTCCCAAATGTTGTCATCTTGAATGTGTTTCTAGAAAACACCTAATATTTATAACTCCAATTAGCTCACAGCAATTGTTATGATATATTGTATATGAATGCATAGTCTGTATATACCACGTAATTCATTTGTCCTATGAATATACATAATTGAATTTTATTGATTTTCTGTGATCTATCGGTACCTGAACTTCCCTGGTGGTTTGGCAGAATACAGGGATTGGGTATACTTAGCTATCCTCGGCGAGCCCACCGCCATTCTAAATTGTGACGGACCCGGCAAGAGGGAGAGGGGGGAAAACCAACAGAGTACAGTGTACTCTGCTTTGCCCATACAATGTCGCAAAATGGGTAAACCACTAGGGTAGTTAAAAGTCCTTTTTGCTAATAGTTAGACAAACCAGGTGTTGTGTATAACAGCAGGGTTAACTTTTTTTCTATGTCTATTTTGGATGTGGTACCTTTAATAGGGGGCGCGTTTGTCATTGTTATCTATCTATAGGGTGGTTAAAAATTAACAACATTTTTGAATCGGACAGTTTACCATTATGAGAGCATGTTGGCTAACAATTTTGGAAGCTACAGCCATACACTATGTTAGAATTATCCTTTTGCATTTAATGATTCAATATTTTATTGCTAGTTTATTGTACCGTAGCTCTACATAGGTATATCTACCTGGTTTTAAAAAAAAATGGGGGGGTTAAATAATTTTGGATGCTACAGCCATACACCATGTTAGAATTTTTCTTTTGCATTGAATGATTAAATATTTTATTGTTAGTTTATTGTACCATAGCTCTACATGGGGGGGGGGGGGGGGGGGGGTTACATTTTGACACTGTAGTCTGAAGGCCCAGGACTATTTGTAGGCTATTGACTATTAATTATTTTGAAAAGCAGTCTGGGATTCACTTATCAGAAGCATTTATCCCTATGCCAGACAAGGTGGTAAATAAGTAATATGCATATACCACAGTCTTATTTTATTCACTGCGCTAAATGATATATATGGATAAATCACGTACTGAGTGAATAACTTATATTTCTTTAGTAGAATAACCCCAGTGGCGTACTTCACTTGCAATTGTATGCTTCCATCAGTGGATAAAACTCTTGACTGCTATGTGGAGCTCACTTCCTTTTATATAAAAATGTTTTATAGCTATTATGAAACATCCTAGTCTGTCAGTATATTAACAATTCAAGTGGTTGTAGAGCCAAACGGTAATTGGGGTTCACCACCAACATTCCAGCTTAACCTTCTGAGCGTTTGGCCCGAATTAACTCGGGCTGAGTTTCATGCATCATGAAACTCAGCCCCAGTTAACTGCAGCCGCGCTCAGGGTCTCGCCGTCTTCTGACGGCGGTCGGGACCATCGGCATGTATGCCGATGCTTCCGGGTCCGCCCCCGATCACGTCACCGGTGACGCGAAGGGGGCGGGGGTAGGCGGCGCCATAGACCTCCGTCAAACTGGAGGGGCGTCGCCTTTCTGCTGCCACAGGCTCCACTGGAAAAATCCCTTACTGGTAAGAGGGCAAAGTAATGGCCAACCTTTTAGAGGCCAAGTGCCCAAACTGAAACCCAAACCCATTTATTTATCTCAAAGTGCCAGCATGGCGATATATCCTGAATTACACACACACAAATCATATACACACATAAAATGATATAAATGGTTACACACACACAACAACTTTCTTATAAGACAGAAGGGTATGGGGTCAGTCAGAAGATAGGGGAAGAGAACTGACAGCATTGAGAGCCAATAGGCTGCAGTACTTTCCTCTGTGCTGGCTGACAGCTCGTGTGCCCACAGAGAGGGCTCCGAATGCCACATCTGGCACGCATGCCATAGGTTCGCCATCACTGGTTAAGGGAACAAGGTAAGGGGGAATTGTATATATGTATATTGTTTGGATATATTATGGAAGGGTTAACATGCTAATAATGGGCCAGTCATGCATGTCTGACTATGTATCAGAACATGGTCATTAGATTTTTAAATTCATCTGCAGAGTTAAAATACACATTGAAATGTGCCAGGATCTGTGTATGATGAGAGTTCTCTCTCATGTTTGATCACATGTATGCTATTGGGATTTCCTAGAGTTTTGATCCATCTGTGTCTTGTAGCACACACTAGATAAAATCCGTGTTTTAGATCACTTTGTTTATCTTTGTGGTTGAATAGCTGACATTAAACCTCTCTATTGAGGAATATAATTTGCAGTTAGATTTGGTGATGGCTGTTTCCTGGACAGGTACAGTGCACAATTCAATTTTTGAGTCACTTATCTGAATCCTTAAACATGTACGCAGTTTTAAATTATTTCTCGAGCAGAGACTGCAAACAAAACAAAGGTGTTCTTTTGGTTGAGGTCTGGTCAAGTTGTATACACCAATGTGTATAAATTGGGTTTAAATCTCAGCTCTTAATGTAAAGCTCTGCTACTATGTACACTGATTCTTCTATTATAGCTCATACAGCAAATCCAAATTTTCCACCTTATGTGAATTTTTGACCTTATGCGAATTTTAGGCTTTATGCGAATGTTTGAGTGTTTATGCAAATTTTTGACTTAGACTAGAAAAAAGTCGAAATTTCACAGTCGAATCGAAATTCGATTGGGAAACTCGAAATTTAAGTAGAATCTAATTTTATTCATTTCGACCATCTCTACTACACAGTACTGGTTCCAGGGTGGAGCATCTGACAGGTGAGGAGATTATATAGAGCTGTAATTGAGATGTAACAAGCTCTAATTAGAAAACAGGACACAGCTGTAACTACCCTGAACCAGTCCCAGCAACTCCAGCTCCCTCTGCTGGTCAGATAGTAAAGTACTCGGAATATTGCCGGTATCTGGGACACACATATCTCCCATACTGGATACAACCAGAGGATTTGACAGGCTTCCTGTCACAAGAAAAATTATGACTGGATCCTAGATATGCCCTCCCCCCTCTGTGATTGTACATGGATTACTATTGCATGTCTGGATTGTTATAATACCATCTGTAGTACTAATAGTTGACCATAGAATATTTAGCAGCAAGTAAATTTCACAAACTGGCTTAATGCATTGATCACAGTACCAGGCAAGAGTTCACTGAGCTCCTGAGTAGAGATGAGCGACTTGGAAACATTCGAATTTGCGTAATTTCACGAATATCCGCCAAAATATTAGATTCCATATTCGTAATCTCGAATATCCGCACTTGTGGACATGAATTGCGATCTAAAAATCGCAGATGCGATCAAATACGCCAATGGAGTCAATGGAGCTCGGATATTCGACTGGGAGAATATCTATCATTTCCGTTTTAAAAAATCGCATCGCAATTATATAATCTAAATTATTATAAAATCTAATATTCAAGCTCAACACTACTCCTGAGAGCAACCCAGTATTTCACAAATGTTTGTAGGAGTCGCCTGCATAACTACGTGCTGTATTCTATATAGGTCTGATATGGACAGGAAGGAGGTACTATGCCACTTGGGGGGTCTAGTAGGTATTGGAAACACATACTTTAGCTTCCCCTACCCTTTGTTTCTGCCCAATCAGGCCTGCTGCCTAAAGTTGGCCTGGTTACAGAAATAGGAGCACTTTTTTTTTAACATAAGACATAGATGCATAATAAATAATGTGAAAAAGATGAACACAAAATATCTGTAAGTCAGACAGTATTATGCATAAATATGCCTAAATAGAAGACTTCATACCTTCTCAGCAATAGATCCACTTTGAGCATGAGCAAGCTGATGTTTCTTCAGGACCTTGTTAAGGCATTCATTCATTGGCTTTTGCGTGTCTAACAACAGCACCAACATTTAAGCAGGGTACGATTTTCGAGCTGTCTGATGGTCCCTGCAGCAGGGTGATGATGTCATCAGGCTGCTGTCAGATATTGGAGGAGCTAGGGAGAGACAGCTCTGCTCTACCCAGCTCAGCCAATGCTTTGCCTGGAGACCAGTGGTCTCTAGGCAAAGCAACAGACATCGGCGTATTAATGGTCATGTCCGATAAGACTATTTTCAAGCTGGATTGATTGCTCCTGCTCAAAAACAGCAATGGCCGCATATTACATGTGCTAGATCGATGGCCGTGAACGCTCATGGTGCTGGAAGCGGCCATTGATCTGGCCCATATCTGTATGTCTGTACCCTGCTTTAGTCAGGGTCTTCCAATCGGCTTTATCTGTAGATTAGGATATAATATAGGAAGGAAAGCACAACACCTAAGGTACCCATACACGTGTAGATAGCCACTTAATTGAGTGATGATTAAAGCCATGCACGTTTGTGGCCATTGCTCGTGTGACCACCCTTGTTTTCAAGCATAATCAATCGGCCCCGCTCGGAAATAGGTTGGTTGTACAGGGAACAGACATGTCCGTAAATCCGTCTTTTTTACTGCCGTTCTTTGGATGGGGACGAGGGTCTTCCAATCGGCTTTATCTGTACATGTAAACATAAAGATTAGGATATACTATAGGAAGGAAAGGACAACAGCTAAGGTACCCATACATGTGTAGATAGCCACTCAATCGAATGATGACTTCAAGCCATGCACGTTTGTGGCCATCGTTCGTGTGACCACCCTTGTCTTCAAGCGTAATCAATTGGTCCCGCTCGAAGATAGTTTGGTTGTACAGGGAATGGACATGTTCATAAATCCGTCTTTCACTGCCGTACGTGGATGGGCACCAGGGCACTTTGATTCCATCTACACGTGTATGGGTACAGAGATTTTTACTTTGCTCTTATTTTGGTGGCAACCACATTTGAGTTCCACCTACTTTTCCCAGTGACAATGGTAATAATAAGAACTATGGAGGAAGAATTTCCTAAATGGACACGTTTGTTATCCATAGATGAAAAATGACGCTGGTGATGGGGGCTGGGAGACCAACATCTCTCCATTAACATGGAGGTCTATGGTGTCCCCCCCCCCCCCTTCGGCATCACCATGGTGCGATACGGGTGGTGCTACAACCCCAGAAATGTAAAGAATCGCTGCAGCTTTCCTGGGTTTATTAAGTTCTCCCAATCCATGCTCACCTAGCATTTGGGATGAACCCAATCAGCAAAAAAACTGGGTTAGTCTCAAATGCTAGGGAGGTAAAGTGCAGGAAGTTTGGAGCCCAAGTGATGCCCTTTATTGTCTAACTGAAGTCATTAAAAAGGCAAGATTTCCGGATGTCTCCCTTCTTCAGGCTTATTAAATTATTTTTATTTAGTGTTATCAAAGAAGACTTTGCCCAATGGAGACCCCTCTGCTTGGGAAATCATATAAATATTATAAAGGACATGATAATTGTCATTGGATTTACAGAAGCTTGGAACGTTCTTGAAACTTGAGACACTGCAATGTTACTTCTTTGATGCCTTGTTTTACCTGAAGCAATACTGCCACCCAGTTATACAGAAATAAATAACAACGCTAATAAGATTTACAGGTACTGAATGGAGCCAAGCACTTTGAGGAATAGATTGCTGTGGACAAGTTAAATGTCACCTTAGTAATGCAGCAAGCCACCCATTCATTTTATTGCTGGTACCAGCCCAGTGAAAGAAGGGCTCACCGGGTTCGTTAACAAAGCGATATCTAACTTACCAGGAGTAGCAGAACTGTCCTTGGAGAACTTACAACTCAGTATTTACATTGGCAATGGAAAATGGTAACACCTCACACAAAATGAAACATTTTCTAGCAAGAGTGCAAGAATAGTCAGAATGGTGGTGGAAAGGTCTAGGTGGAAGGTAAGACCAACGTATTTTATTTTATAGTATCACAAAATGTAATATTTAAGTCCCCATACATCTTTAGATCACTCCATACAATTTTCTTTAGATAGTGATTGGAAGGTTTAGAAAGGTCCTTATGTTACATGGTTTTGGTAGAAGAAAAGTTGATTGTACAGAAATTGTATGCGTGCATGCTAAAAGATATATGGGGACCTTTAAATATCTTAAGATTTTCCTACATCCATTTATATTGCCATACATTTTCTGGCTTGATTGTATATAAGCTAAATAATTTTTACTATTCTTATAATTCATTGTGCAAAGTAAGGGTATGGCCTACAGCAATCCTGGGGCCCCATACACGAAAATGTCACACCCCCTTCCCTTCCAAAGTTGTTAAACAGGCCCCCTTTAGCTGCTCGGGCCCAGGACGGGAGTGCCCTCTGTCCCCCCGACAGCAGCCCTGTGTGCACCCATCAACTGGCTCAATTCATATTCCGCCAGGCGCACTCCCTAGAAGTCATTAGAAGTGGCAGAGCTGTTGAAGAAAATAGAGATGAGCTTTCCCATTGGCTACTATGGACAGCTCAGGGTTATATCAACCATCCACAGAACACACATGTGGTTATACATGGCATTAACCCTCAGTTAATTCCATGCAATAGTGTTTTTTCTTTTCTTATGTCCTGGATTTTACATTTCCTTCTCAAACATTGAATGGCTCTTTATAGAAACAGCAAAAATCTATGACCCCGATATCTTCCCTTTGCTTGTGTAGATGGTGAGCAGTGTTTTGGTAGCCCAAGGAGAAAATGTTTAGCATACGTGCTGGACCTGCCTCATTATTATTGAAGTTGTCAAATGTAGACTGCAAGTGGCCAAACACTAACCAGAGTACAACTTGTGTAACACATATTAAGTACACCCATATCCATATAAGAGATGACCACCCCACCTTTTTTCCTACCACTTACAATGTTCATTTTAAAACATGTTGCAAACAAGGTTGTTGGATGTTATTCTGGGGGATCTAAAGGAAGTGTTTGGTCATACTCTAAAGCCCCCCATAGACAGGCTGATTCCTGGCTATAGTTGTGGCTGACCAACCACCGTGCTCGCTCCCACCAAGCACATAAAGGTTGGTCGGCCACAACTATAGGGGAGCCCACCTTAAGAATCCAACCAAAAGAGCCGGCAGATCAGATTGCACATGGATCCATCCTGCTGGTTCTTTTTCTGCCCGATCCTGCTGCAGGCTGTTAACTCGGAGGGGGAATCACTTCCCCCTCCGAGTTAATTGGCTACAGTCTGACAGAAATCGCGTGTGTTAGTGGAACACACGGGATTCCTGTCCGTTCTGTAGCCGAATCCTCACAGCGTGGTGACGTCACCACGCTGTGAGGAGTCTGCTAGGAGTCAGCCATAGATTGGGATTCCTGTTCGATCAACTTCAAAATATTGATTTTGAGGTTGAATGGGAATCAATTCCTGCCCATCTGCTTTGACCCACCACGAGTGAAAAGTAATCGGTCCCGTTTGTACATTTAATTCGATATTTTACATGTACATGTAATTTTTGGGTTTCCATCTGCCCTCTTGTGGCAGAGAGCAGTAATGACGCTTTTATAAAAAAATTATCGTCTGTGAATCTATAACACTGTGTGGCAGTACATTCAAGCGATGTTCGACTGGGGATATGACCAATATGATCAAATCGCTATAACAAGATTCTACCACAATACCCTCAGGGTTAGGCCAACATCTTAAATATAATGTTTTGAAAAAGGGGGTTTGATGGGCAGAGAGACTAGCAGTCACAGTCTAT
>CM070043.1:6376375-6387130 GCA_036250615.1 Ptychadena robeensis
GGAAGCCCGCGGATCCAATAGCGGATGTGAAGTTAAGCAGGCCTAAGAGTAAAGTCTGACTACTGAGGTATGAGGGGGTTAAAACATTACTGGGGGTTACATTTGACCCAAAGCCAGCTGGTGACCTGTGGATGGAGACCGCTAATCGGAGGCTCAATCAGGAACAGGGAGGTCCATCTGCAGCAGAATCTACCATGCAGGAGGCTGATGCAGAGGACAGTGAGGGAGACCACCCTACATATGGTGTGCATACCAAACACCATCTCCTGGTACTCACCTGAGGAGCTCACTAAAAAGTTATGTGCACACCTAGGTAGGCATTCTCTGGAGGCCTCAGGCTGGGGGGAAAGGGAGTGCTAGTGGGCCCCGAAAAATTACCTAGTATGGGGTCCCGAAATTTCTGAGGGCGGCCCTGCACAGGAAGGTTAATAAAAGCTTGAATTTATATCAATATTTCCTAAAGGAAGCTTTGTGAGCAGAAAAAGTGGCCACCCCAGGGCTCCTCGGGTCCTCCTACCCCTTTCACCCTCTACTGACCCCTCAATATATACTTGTGAGGTGCCCCTTGTCTAGTAATTAAATACATATGTTTAAGACTGTCCTGTATAGACTATAGGGAGAATATTTATATATACTTACTCAACTATGTCAGGCTTCTGTCTGGTGGACCTGGTCAGCGCTGTGAAAACTGCCGATCCCCCGGCAGTGCGCAGTAAAATTCCAAACTCCGGACCTCAGACTGAATGGAAATGTGGTAAGTGGACCTTTGAAATTTTTATTTGAGTAGCCCTGGAATAAACGATTGTGTCTACCCGAGAACTTTCGGCGTAGCAATGGTGAAGACTAGCTTACCTCCCCTTTCATACCGGCCCGTAAAACTACCAATCATAGCAATTAGTCAAATGAAATGTGCTGAGGTAGGGCAGTCAAAAAAGTTATATTGTTGTTTAAAGCTCCTGGGCAATATGTGATTTTATAGGATTCTGCAGCACAGCCCATTTCTAAATCTAGAAGCTGGCAAATCTCAGGTCTACACTCTATTCAAAGTCTTCAATGCAGGTTTTCATTTATTTTATGAACATGCGGTTAGCATGCGGCTAGAGAAGCAGTCACACGGGCAGAACATGTCATAGTTCTACATGCATGTAAAGGGAAAGTTCTAGTAGAGCTTAGGGGGGAGTTCAATCTAAAAACAAACTACTATAAAAAAAATTATGCAGCCATAATTGCAGCTGCAGCCCTATTACATGAGAGAAACAAAATGATGTACCGATTTAAAAAAAAAAAAAAAAAAAGAAAGTATAGATAAGACAGTGGATATGTGACTGTATGTAAAGAGGTTTTGAAAAAAACACCAGATCAGTTTAAAAATCCATTACAATCCATTAGGGTCTCTAGTGCATCCAAATAAACAAATAATTCAAAAGAAATATTTCATTGACAAAAACAGGCAGGTTGGCACATACAGGTATATATTGGCATATCAGAGCGAGATATTTCTGCAGATCCTTCCTCCAGAACCCAAGCTGTTACATAAATGTACTTAATTAAAGAACTGGAACGTGCAATCAACATTCAGATATATACAATGCGAGGTATTTTATGCTGAAGACATGTATCCACCTTTTCCATGATATAAGTCAACACCATCTGCCGTCTCAATTACTAAACAGGGCGACAGTCCTACCAAGGAAATGGCCTTGATCTTCCGGTCCTGAATGTTTGTATATATTCCAGAAATGTTTCGATGCAGGTCTGGAGAAATTACATTTTATTACAAGTTGTAACAGAAGTTTACCAGACCCTTACACAGCCGTAATAGTGTTCAGTTCATATGTGAAGAATAAAAAGCATATATTAATTAATCTTGTAAAACTGAATACATATCATCACGTTGACTTCCCAGCGTTACAAAGCATCAATACACCTCCTCCTTCTACCGTTTTCACAGTTTGAGTTCATGTGGGGGGGGGGGCTGCCAGTTCAACCAAAATATCAGGAATATGGAAATATTGAATTAGGAAATGACCCCAAGCCAAGGTGAATCTTCCTGCTGATAAACCATCACACCAAGCTTATGGCACCCCCCCAAAAAAATATTACAAATAGAAAAGAAAAAGTCCAACATGGCTGAGCAATGATTCTCCTTGCTCCGTGTCCAGAGGTTGCAGTCATGATATTCCATTAACCAATTAAAAACCAACAGCAGAGATGGTCTGTATAACAGCACGGCATGTAACGCATAGGAGAGCCAACAAGACGTCCTTATGCAAAGTACTGGGACGGCTCATCGGTATAATGTACATTGCTTATTGAGGTCGGGAGGTATATCAGACATTGTACCCAATATGCACAAATAAGTTTACCGATAAACGATTATCAAGAGATTGTATACACAATACTGCACGTACAGATCCACACACAGTCATGAAAACATACACTACATGCTCACATACACATTCCTGATAATACTTAAAATGAAGTCATAAGAGCAGGTCAACAGACTTCCAATGACTTGGCACAGTTTTGATCCCCAAAAAAGGTCTTGCATTGACTCCAATATACTGTGTCAGATGTGCTTGATGCTGTATTTCCCTTTTTGGAGCTGAGAAATGTATAGTTTGGATTTACTGCCATCTTGTCTCTTAAACCAGACCTCATCGCTATTGATCGTCGTGATAACTGCACTGCAAGGTTAAAAAAAAAAAAAAAAAAAAAAAAAAAAAAAAAAAAAAAAAAAAAGAAGGATTTAGAAGCTAGCCTGAACATTACATGCAACCGTCAAATGTGGAAAGGTTAATATAATTCAGTTTTGTGTACTTGCCTGGCAGCACCCTGCCAGGCAAGTACACATACACTTACCTGGTTGGGTACTCATCTTTCTTGTCTATACATATTGTCTGCCCTCGTCCATACCACTCCCCATCATAGTGCAACCTCCCATCCTCTGATCTTGCCGTGTGCTGGTGTTTTTCCATCTTTACTGTAACTAATAACATGATACAATCAACATGAATATATTTCTATACAAGCAATTGTCTACAACCTCACACGTTTCCAATACGATCAATGAGCTATTGTATTTTTCACTTCATAAAGGACCAGAAGATACACATGGTTTTGGAGAGAAAATTTGTAAAGAAAAAGTAACATAACAAAGTCATCCACATATAAAGTAAATATACACATGTTTCAGCAAGGTGTGCAGGGCTAGACCATTGCAGTTAACACATAATGTGACAAACTTACCTCTCTTCCCATAGCTGAACCCATAGACACACTTATGGAGGGTCACATTTTAGGGGCTGGCATTTACAAATTACCTGTGAACAGCTATTTACATATGGGAAGAGAGGTTAACCTCTACGACTAGTGTGACTAGACCTGACAGCTTTCTGTATTGGGAGTGAGAAATAAGGAGAGAAGGGAAGAGAGAAAAATACCAGGACTATGGGAAAGAGGAGGGGCGGCGAGGGACATTCAGGAATATCTCCTTACAGATTACAAAGATTTTTTATTCATTATTATTTTCACTGATTATCCCAATAATAGGGGGTTTGTCAGAGAGGGACACAAAGTCCATCAGGCGACTTCAGATACAATATAAAGATTGCATATTTTATAATAAAGTACATGTAAGCCTCAATAGCTTAACACTAAAGCAGGGTACAGACGGCTCGACATTCGTCCCATGGTCCCTGCAGCAGCGTGATGACATCATCACGCTGCTGTTAGATATCGGCAGAGCCGGACGGTCATGTCTGATATGGGATACGGCGATGCATATTATATGGGCCAGATAGATGGCCGTGAGCGCTCACGGCTCTTGAAGTGGCCATCGATCTGGCCCATATCTGTATGCCTGTACCCAGCTTAAAGCTCAGCAGTTAGATTAGATCATAGTTGTACAATTGACAACTAACAAATTGTTTCATGAATAAAACACAGAATGGATAATGTGGCCCTTTTTGGACCTGGGCATCCAAAGATACACTAATCATGGTAAACAAACCCTCCTACACTATGCCTGCAAAGTAAAGGGGAATTGTCTTGCAGTGAATGTGTATTTGAATCAACAAAAATATTTAATTTACAGAACAGGTTCTCTGTATAGCAGAAAATCAACAAATAAATTGTACCTTCTGGCTTTAACCGATGGGGACCCAATGTTGCCACTGCCTACGGGAAAGAAAAAAGAAACCATGATACATCAATGATAAAACGTCATACAATTCACCTTCCAATAAATGAAAGTGATCACAGCAAACCTCACCTTTCTGATTGTAGTCCAGTCTTCAAGTATATCCAGATCTTGTAACATGTAAACAATATATGGACGTGCTATAGATCAGATAAGGACACTTAACAGATTTGCTCATTACATAACGGATACCGCCAGCAATAAGTTATTGTAATCAGCGGCATCATCTTTTATATTCACAAAAATGTATGCTCTAAAAAAGGTAAGGGATCCTTTAGGACACAGTTATATAGGGGTTTAACAGACAAAGAGTTTTCACAATCCGTAGCTTACTGAGAAGAGTTGGAGACTCACATTTTAAATGTGACAAATCATCTGCTTTCGTACTTGGTATGATCAGCACTAGTAACAATAATAGGCCAGAACAAACCAGTCCCTCTTCACGCCTCTGTGATGATGCAGTACCACAGCAGAAGCCTGACATCTCTGAAAGCAGTGACAGCCAGGAAAGTACCTGATCTATTAATAAAAACACACAAACGTTTTTCCCTTTGAAAAACATGTGTGTAACATATAACAAAGTCCTTCACATATAAAGTAAATATACACATGTTTCAGCAAGGTGTGCAGGGCTAGACCATTGCAGTAAACACATAAATGTGAAAAACTCACCTCTCTTCCCATAGCTGAACCCATAGACACACTTTTTAAGGGCTGGCATTTACAAATGACCTGTAAGCAGTTATTAACATATGGGAAGAGAGGTGAACCTCTACCACTAGTGTGACTAGACCTGACACTTTTCTGTATTGGTACTTGTGTGTGTGCGCAATATCAAGTGTGGCTTGTGACCACCCTCGATAGTGCAAGGAATAACCCCAAAAAACCTGGAAGATCAATAAAGAATCTCATGATTTCAGGGAACATTACCATATATACTCAAGTACAAGCCGAATTTTTGTAGGTCGACTTTATGAGTGAATTGCTGAATTAAATAATTACACCTCAAAACAAAAGCGCATTGGCTGTGTGGTTCTGTGCCTTAGTTGCTGCATTTCCCTCCCTAGGCTTATACTAGAGTCAGTTTTTCCAGATTTTTTTTTCTAAAATTGGGTACCTCGGCTTATATTTGGGTCGGCTTATACGGTCCTTTTTTTTTTTTTTTTTTTTTAAAGGATTGTGAAGTGCTACGCCACCAACATGCTGGCTCAGGTTATTAAAAGTTTAAAATGACTATATTTATTTCTTCTTTAATTGGCATCTAACCCTGCTGGGATGATAACTACTTTTGTAAATGCTTATAGTGGTCTGTGCCCTCACTTCTTCTTGTTTGTGTACATGTGTCTGGATTGGTTTAGCGTTTCAGCAAGATCAACTATTGAATGACCGATGGACTGGTCAATGCTTGCAGTTTTCTATAGAAAAGGGCACTACAGGTTGCCACCTCTCCTCTCCACAGTGCAGACCAATGCTGCAACTACAGTGCATTCTCTAGTCACTGGGAACGACCACGAGGATAGTTCCCAGTGACAATTATGTATCATGTGTTCCCCAAGAAGCTATCGATTTGGAAAGTCTAGATTCTTACTATAAAATATGGGCACCTTGAGGTCTATGGCACTTCTGGTTTCCCTGAAGATGCGGCATCAGAAGTGATTGGCAGGTCTGCAATGATGCAGAATCACTGAGCATAGGCGAGTGTGCCCGATCCCAGCTCGGGCAGAGTGTTTTTTGTTCAGGCATACAGCCAAGGAGGTTAATTGTGTTTGACCGCCTAAAAATTTTTGTTTGTACAAGGCAAGATTATATGGAAGAAAACGCTTTATAAGCTTATTTTTCTCTTTTGATGTTGGCTTGTGAAAGTCTATTACGTGCACTACAAATTCATACAAAGTATTGTATGAGTATGCTGTGTAGCCTGTGGAATAGTGGACTTCCATACCCTCCTTGGTCATTTACTTAACCTCCCTAGTGAACTGCCCGTACCGCGCGGTTTTTAACAGCGTGGTACGGGCAATCACGGCAGTGTACAAGATACACTGCCTGCCATTTCCTCCCTCCCCTCTCCACACAACCGTTGTCATTAATGACGCCGGCTGTGAGGGCTGGAAAGCAGACGCTCCTCCATTAACATGGAGGTCTATGGTGCCGCCCACCCCTTCCGAGTAATCGTGACGCGATTGGTGACGCCGCACACCCCCGGCAATGCTGCGGCTGGAAGCAGAATCGCCGTAGCTTTCTGGGAATATGCGGCTTTCATGGCAGCCCAGCTCATCCAGAGTTTGTTCCTCTGGACGAGCTGGGCTCATCATGACCGCTAGGAAGGTTAACCTCATTTCTGTATTCTTTACAAACAAAAATGTTAAACTTCTGTAACAAAAATCTTTTTTTTTTCTGGTAACCGCCATTTTTCTTCTGCCAGCAGGTTACTCTTAACAAAATTGTAGTGGGAGCACAACACGCCTCCATATTTCTTCATGAATAACAAGTTACAGAAATAGGTGTGGAGCAGTCAACTTGAATGCTTAGAATTTAACATTTCAAATTTTAATAGTAGAAAGATCAGATTTCAGATGGCATAAAAGGCCCCCACTGTCAGAGTGTTCCTTTGGAGCATGGCACAGGCCAAACTTCAGAGTAAAAAAAACAAATAATGGCGATGAAAAGATTTTTTATGACATTAGAAGTTATTTTCCCCTCTCTGGGCATCAAATTTAAACAATCTATAGTATTTCATGGCATACGCCGTTTGTAGTTCAGGATCATAAAATGATTGTGAGCCTGGATTTCCTGCTTGCTTATCACAAAGTAGATCTTTCAACACTACAAGCTTTCCACTTAAAACATAATCATGGACAAAAAGTACTTAATCTGCTCTTGTGTGGGCTGATGTAATGCACGGTAGGGTAAATGCATGCAAATCAAAAGGTTTGAAAGGCTTTTCTGGAATAAGCAGATAATTAGTTATGATGGCAGTGAATGGACACTGTGCCCAGTGTCTGGGGAGGCCATTTTTATGGGGATCTGACCACCAGCGGCCATATATTGTGACAATTATGCGATTATGGAGCCAGCGAGGGGAAAAAACTATTTTATGTAAAATGGTGCATCGCAGATTTGTATAAAAGCCAGTAGTGGCAGAAAATGCAAAGTTAAATGTGGAAAAATAATCTCTAGTAGGAGGATTGCATGTGTTCATCTACTTAACATGACATAGAATAGGCCTGATGCGGCCAATCATTTTTTCCATAAAAACACACATTACGAGCACTGGTTTTGTAGATTTTACTTCTAAGGTTTGAGCCAAATGCCGAAAAATAAAAAAAAGATTTTGGAGCTTAACCCTTTAACATCCAGAGGAATTTGCAACCTTTGCATCAGGACCACGTGTTAAAGTTTTGCTATGCAGTTTGTTCATTCAATCCCATTCCTGGTCCCAGCTAAAAATGTTAGTTCTTAAGCCCTCCATACACCTTTAGGTCACTCCATACAATTTCCATTAGATCTATCAGCAGCTATGTAGTATAGTGGCCTCCCTGATAGCAAAAAGTCTTCATTTAGATTTCACTAAATGCCTACAAGAGGAATAAAAACTGTCAAACAAGCCCATTATGGACATACTGCTGGTATTTCCAGAGAGATATAGTAAGCGTAAAATGAGTCTGAGAGGCTGGCAAAAATGGACCAGCCAATTAAGGTCCAGACACAACATTGACAAAAGACAAGCTTGATCTTACAACTTCAGGGTATGGGGCACCACCATCAATACAAGCTGATACTGTGCCCTTCAACTTCAGAGTCAACAGTAGAAGACTGAAGCTCACTCATCGAAAACTCAACACTGACAACTTAACCAGAACCAAGTTACCATGTAGAACACAACATTCTAGTGTCACCCACTGTTCGTTTATTGTTGCCTGTGAAGGAGGGTCTTATCACAGGCAACAACAGTTTTAACACTATAAAAAGGAGACATAAGTGCCAGGAAGGAACTTTCTTTCATGCACTAACCTTGGATAAGCATCTAGGTCAAACGTGATAACCTTTAAATGACAAACCTGCCCTGCATCTGAGTGGTCAGCAAGTAGTGAAGCTACTCTAGCTAGATCAACAATGGGTACTAGCATTTCCAGGTAGAATCAACAAAGGACAGCCACTCATTCCCCCCTTAACTAGGAATATACAAAAGATTTAGTTATAAATCAGCAACAAGCTTTACAGAAAAATAGATCAACCTGTACAGTGTGAATTCGTGGAGCTGCTCAGATTATCAATGTACCAAAAGAGTCACAAATGTAAAAAATAAAATGGTTGACACAGCTTTAGCCGCCTTTGAATCCCTCCGCGTCAGCTAAGCTCAGTGCTTGGCCTGCCGGTAGAAGGCAAATTCCCATTTTCAATAAAAAAAGCTGAAATCACACTGAATCTAGTCTTCTCCAAAAATGTGATGGACTTCTACCACCTTACTAAAATTTCCCAGCTTAGAAAAACAAACCACTGTGCATGTGAAAGGATATCAGACACGACGACAGGCTTCTTCTTCTTATCGGGGCTAAAAGGGTCTTTACGTTTTCGCCGTGATTGTAGCTCATCATTCCACAGCTCTGAGGAGTCAAGGAACAGATTAGAAGAACATCAACTTCAGCTTTAGGGTGGAACTTTTCGTTAAAATACATAATAAAACAACTGCCATTCTGAATTCTATTTCAATGAAAAAAAGTCAGAGGTAAGATCTTCCCTGTGTGCAGTGCCGGCACTATGGACGGGCCATTTGGGGCCAGGCCTGCCCAGTCAGGTCTGTGTGCCTGCTAGATTGGGCCCCCTACCTGCACCCGCGAGACAGAGATGTGCCCTCCTGATTGTCCACCTGTGCCCACCGGCTCCTGGTGCTGACCCTGCCTGTGTATATGTCAGCTGGGCTCAAGCTATAGGCCCGTCGGGGCAGATCTTCCCTCCGCTACTGCTGTGTGTATATCAGCCAGGCGAGGCAGCCTCCGACAGCTTCCCCGCCTCCTTTAGCTCAAAGCTCTGACTGGCAGAGTGGCCAGTTGCCAGGTATTTTTCACCGATCTGGCACTCCGATATATAAGGTGCAACCCACACATTGTAGAGTCTAATAGGCGGAAAAATACCGCAGATATTTAGGCATGCTGAGAAATACCAGAGAATAAAATTGTCTGTGCTAATAAATAAGATTTTGATTCCAACAAACATTGTGTATTCATTTACATTTTACATTTCATTTGTAACCTCATTGTATACTTAAACGTACCAGATGTAATATCAATACTATGGCGGTCTTCCTCCAATCTGCGGATCTTCTCCTCTAGTTCACTTTGGACAGTGTCGTACAGTAGAAGTTTCTCGCTCTGCAACAGAACATTACATTTGTTGACAAATACATAAAGCTGAATACTCACAGCAAGCTGCCTCATATTAAGGTATCTTTAGGCTTAAGTGACACATCATAGATGTCTAAACAAACACAAACGTACCTCACAGTGTTGGCGGGCAGCTTGGATTTCACAGTCGTATTTGTTCTTTACAGACTCAAGGCACAACTCTCTGTAAATTCCTAAACAGTAAGAAAAGTAAAAAAAAAAAGAAAATAGCATTTAATTGTAACATGTATCATACAACCCCTTAATAAAACCACAACGACAAAGCTGGTTTTAGGCCATTCATTTAAGTAGTTGCTTTTTACCAGCAGTCAGGAAATCACAGCTAGAGAAGAGTTTATACCTGAACTCAAGAATTACCTTATGACTATGTCTCGTGTCTGCACCACACCACAATCACAGATTTCGATGCAGTGGCAAAAAGGCTTAAGACTTAGGCTATGTCTACACATCTGTCGGACCCCCTACGCTAAGCGCAGTGCTTGGCGGCGGATCCCGATGGAGCACATACACTTTACCTGCTCAGCGGATGCTGTGTTCTCAAGGTGCTGAGCAGTATGTTAACCCCTGAATTGGTGGATGTCTGAACAGAGCATTCGCCGGCCAGCTTGACTTCATGTGATCAGTGTCTGACTGATGTGGAGACATAGCCTAAAGGTTACAATAGACGGGTCCAATATTTTGTGATTCGATCATACTGCCCAATTAAAAAAACACACAACATGTTTTGTCGTCAGTCGAACATTGATTGTAACCACAAAGTGTTACAGATTCAGACGAACAGTTCTGGTTTTTAAGCGTCATTACCACCTTCTGCCACAAGAGGGCGTCTGGAAACCTGGAATTAAAATTACGGACGTGACCAATCGGACCAGGTGGGCAGAAATCGATTCCCATTCAATCGACTTCCAAAAATTTATTTTATGGTCGATCAAAAATATTGACCTGTGTAAGGCTGTACTTTGTGGGCATCATGGACAAGTCAGGGTTGTACGGCCATGGCTGTGCCATTGTTAAGCTGTGTTAACACACTCTAATAAATTGGTTGTGTTTTGTATGCGTCATGTTGACGCACCATAGCCTGTGTCAGGTGTGCTGAAAACGATATGGTGTGGAGACAAACACACCATAGTCCAGGACTAAAGCTGGCCATAC
>CM070043.1:6407691-6432874 GCA_036250615.1 Ptychadena robeensis
CAACAAGGGAGTCGGTGTTCCAGTTAAAGTCCCATGAGGGTATTTTGCTTATTTCTATGCCTTTATCTAACTAACAAACTAGTTATTGCCAAAATAAAAAGGCCCATCCCAATATTTGGCTATATTTTGGAGGTTTGCCACCATTTTACACAAAAGCACAATTTAAATATCACAATAATTTTTATGTTCACAGTTTGTTTTTAGACCTGTTGAGGTCATGTGCTAATAATGTATATTTATGAATATATATATATTTGTACACTAGTCAAGGAATGTAGAATACCTAAAAATTTGTTTAACAGAACTGCTATATATCTTCCATAAGTTCTGTAATGCCGGGTCCTGCATAATTAGATACCCATACGAGGAGGGAGGGCATTTCGCATTGCACGATGTAACCACCACCTAAACACACCTATACCATACCTAAGGCCTCTATGGTGGCCCTCCATTCCTTGTGCATTCACTGCATGGTGATGAGGTGATGTTTTGAGACCCTTGCGGTCGCCCCACAGCTCGGCCGGCCAGAGAGCGGACATGTCCGATATTCTCTGCCATGTGCTGTTAGTTTCAATGAAGACCGGCGTCTTCATTGAAGCTAACGGATGGCCGATGCTGTCAGCTCTGGAGAGCAGCATGATGACGTCATCATGCTGCAGTCTAGAGCTGATCTGTCGGCCCCCACTCAGTATGTGTGTGGGGGCCTTTAGGCTAGGGTCACAGTGGGCGCTGTAATGTTATGTGCTGCATGCATTTATTCTTATAGCAGAGAAGTCATTCATTATGACTGTTTGTTAATTGTGACATTTGAAGTAATTTTTTTTTTAATTCCCGTTTAAATTTAGTAGGAGTTGGAGTCGGTTCATTTTTTGCCGACTCCAGGTACCCAAAAATGTCTCCGACTCCTCTACTCCGACTCCACTGCCCTGTCTATTCCAATAGGGGGAATCTACAGGGAGCACTAGGGAGGCGAAGCCCTGGGACTTCTCCTCTGACTGGTGCTGTTTGTTTTTTATATAATTGGAGACCCAGCAAATTGTTTGTTTAGGAAAGTTGAAACGCGGCACAATCATAGTGGTTGTGTCCCATTCATTTTAAACGTGTGTGTACCTGTGATGTGCGTGCATCCCATCCGCGTTCTAAACCACGCCAACATGGGATGCACGCATTTTGCAGCTACCCACCCATTCAAAATGATGTTGCATTGCGGCACAATGTGGAGGTTTAACCTTACACAGATGTATAATCTAGAACTAATGGAATCCAAAAATAATCAAGTTCTCCTATTTGGGGTAATTGTTTTGTGAATATTGCAGTTTTTATTTCCTTGTGGAAAAAGCTGTGCGTATTCTATTTGAGCAGTTTGCTCTTCCACCCTTGATTTGGGAAATTCTTTTTAAATATTTCACATTTTTTCCTGTTGCTTGCCTGCTGTGTCTGTGTATTTGAACTGTCTTGTGTGTTGGGCAGGGACTTCCTTTCTCATTGTCTTGTACAGTAGGGTAAAGCTTAGACTACACAGGCTGCATCTCCTAGGGTTTGGTTTCCACTTGAAACACATAGGCTATATCCCGTATGACACATATCTTATAACTTTGATTTTAGATTTTAGTCAAAGGGTGTTTAGGTTTTTTTTTAATGCTATTGCCGATTTGAAAACATTATTAAATCCCCCCAAAAACAAAGCATTTCATTACAGCCCATGAAAAACACCATTTGACATACAGTGGAAAACTTGCAAAAACAATTTAACATTCTTTTGTCAATCAATACCATCCCATTATAATGTATTGATCCAAGAGAGTACCAAAATGACACCTTTATATTGCCTCCATATATACAATGGGTGGGTAGCATGTGGACTTGAAGGGAGAGTTAAGCAGGGGACACACAGCTCCATATTGGAGCCGTCCAATGTTCCCTGCAGCAGTCAGATATCGTCAGAAGTTCAGCCGAAGCAACGGACATCGGTCGTGATTAACAGTCATGTCCGATATCCTTGTTTTCGAGCCGGATTAATTGGTCCCGCTGGAAAATGGGGATGGCCACATATGATATGGGCCAGATAGAAGCAGCCATCGATCTGGTCCATATCTACATGTGTGTACCCTGCTTTAGTGATGCGACAATTCAATATCGGGAGGAAATTTTTTGTGCATCTTAGAATTTTTTTTATTGAGCCCTCGGCATGTGCACACACAAAACGTGAAACTCTGCACCCAGTGCCAAAAAGTGGCACAAAAGTGACACACTGTGAAACAGCACGAAAAATGCACGGGTGGAGCTAAGGACTCGTTCCCCAAAAAGGGGTGACTAGTGGATCAGGCAGCCAAAGCCACCTGACCCTCGTGTGTCCCCTTCCCCAGGTCTCCTGAGTACTAAGGATCGGGGTGGGCTCCCCTCTAAAGAGGGTCCCAAACTTGGAGAGACTACCGGGCCGTAGTTTCCAGGGTAAAAGTCCCAGAGAACTAACACCCCTACTAGTGAACAATGGCGAATGTGCATAGGGTGTGGGGGGGGGGACAGACTACACAAAAAAAAATTAAATAAATAAGTGCCTCATGCTGTACAGCAAGGAGCAGGCCTAGCGGCATATTAAAATTAGTTTTTTTTTTTTATTAATCTTAGAATTTTAATATTAATCTTAGAATGACTATGCAGTATGTTTATACATCTCAATACTAGAAAGCTGCAAAATCTTACATTTGTGATTTGGCATTTGATAAGCTGTATTATTTTAACATGTTTGGCTATGGAGTAGACTATTTTTGCTGAACGAAATCTAGCTGTAGCTAATAATGAGATGCTAATATTTAATCATTAGTATGCAAATAGCATTTTGAGGGAATTTGAGCCAATCAAGCATGGCAGCTGCAGAGTTTGGTTCAATTTAGTCTGCATGTTAGACAAAGGGGGTCGGGGGTTTCCACATCCGGACCCCTTGTGCTAGGTGGGGTATCCCGACAGAGCGCATATTCTTATCTGCTCGGCGAATGCTGTGTTCTCATGGTGCCAAAACGTTCTGCCGATGCAAGGCTGAACATAGTAGAATATGTTGAAACTCTGCATCGGCGGATGTCTGAACACAGCACATGTCTCCATGGTTAACCTCCCTGGTGGGTCACCCCAATTGTCCATAGTTAGCTCCCGAGTGTAGCTCATGGAAAGTTGTTTTTTCAAACACTACTCACGCCGAGCTACACTTGGTTGCTTACGCCGAGCTACACTTGGTTGCTTACCTGCTCCAGACAAGCTAGCACCATGCCTCTATTTTGGCTTTCTCAACGGTTCTTCCAGGTTCCACCTCGCCACTATCACTGACACCGAGGTGGGGGGTCATGCCATTCACCTGTATGTAAATACAGGTATAAACACCCTGGGCTCTCCCATAAATGAACCCCTTAGTATTCAATGTATACTGATGGCAGCTCATCAGTCATTAGATTTTTTAAGGTTTCCTAATAAATATCACCCTATGTTCTCCACTTCTAATTAATTGAAATCTGTGACCAATTGCTTTTTTGTGTCCATATGTGAGAAGAGTTTTTCTTTTTGTCAAAGGTTCAATTTAGCTTGATAGCCATCATTTATGTTGTTCACCATTTTTCACACTTCTCCAAAGTGCCCTCCAATTTATATTTTTGATAGAGACATTTGACCGCAGGTTGACACCATGGAACATTTTGACCTTCGGTTCTGATCTCCGCTCCTTTTTGTTTCTTTTGTAGAAAATGCCGAATCCATTGACCTCAAGCAATTTTTTGAACAAAACTTCTCTCACATCTACTATGTTTTCTTTGAAAACTTCGTCATAATTGAAACATCTCTGAAACAAAAAGGTAAGACTGTAAATTGGCTGTCCTAGTTTTTCAATATCCTTAAGTGATCCCTCCTTAATGTTTTCCTCTTGGCTACGTTTCTGAAAACCTGGAGGCAATGTCATGATAATTGTTTCCAGGAAGCGTATTGGCATATTTACACTTATGACTTATGGCAGTAGAACAGAGGTGTGGCATGTCATTGATTAATAGCTTAAAGCTTTCAAGAGACGAAATAATGTATGCATGGCTCATTTCTTAATAAAAACTAACTGGAATAATCCCTGACCAAGCACTTAAAAGCTTCTCCAGCCAAGCTCTCAGATGGAAGATCCACTGCAGTCTTCCTACTGATTGTCCCCCCTACTCTCGGCAGCCGAGTGGGACAGGAGTCAGCTTGTGTGATTGTCTGTCCTGGCTGAGTAGGACAGAGATCTGCTACCCTAAGACAGTGCTGACAAGTGCTGACTCGGCTCAGCTGGGAGCTTTGTATGTCAGCTTGAGCTGACACACAAAAGCTCCAGCTCTACATAGACAGAGATCAGTTATCTGTCTATGTAGAGCTCTATGACAGAGTGGGGGAAGAGGAAGCTGATTGTTTTTTTTGGGTTTTTTTCTTTTTATATATTTTTGCCCCAAATAGGATGCTCTGTTTGATGGTCACCAGGAGCTTCTTGTAGACCAAAAAATACAGTTTTTGTTTCTTCTAGCTGCAGCAGGGAAGAGCAAAGTTTAGATTTAGAGAGGGTACAGCAAATGGTGACAAGGTATATACTGTACTGAATATTTGATACAGGTTGGGTGTTTATGCAATAATACTATGATAATTTGCAATCCCAGTAGCAGACTAACTGTACTATGTGATATGTTTATGTCTGCTTTTTTATTTAAATCATTTAATGATTTTGTAAATAAATGAAAACTGGTAAAATTAATGCCCTAAAATGTTCCCAAGTAGTCCCAGCACCAGGGGATGTTTTGGAATTTTTCTTTATATATATATATATATATATTATAATATATAGCTTGCTTTAAGTAACATCACAAAGTTGACTGTAACTTAACAAGACAGCTCAGCTTTTCCAACCTGAGACTGATCATTCCTTCGAAGACTTTATTTAAAAAAGAATGGTTTCTACCACAAAAGTCTTATGCCAACATCCCAGTAACATATAAGAATAAAGTTTATGGAGAATGGAGGAAGTTTTTCTTTGTCTCCATAAACACTATTATTCGACGACTTTAACAAAGCAGCTCAGGGTTTGTCAAAACCTTGATGCTCTTATGCCCAGGTGCATAACCTGCGGCCCGGAGGCCGCATGTGGTCCCTTGGACACTCCTCGGCGGCCCTCCTCTGTCCTCCACTTGCGGCCCCTAAACCTAGCTGTTAATGCATAGGGCATAGGCACTCACCTGTACAACGATCCCCTGCTGACGTGTCTTGGCCCAGGATCTTTTTAGAGTGGGAACGGGGGAGGGGGGGGGGACAAATTACTCACTCAGGGTCAGTGACCCATTGGGTGGCTGAGCAAGTCCCCTGCTTCTCCTCCTCTTTCTGCTCTAAAAAGATCCCAGGCAAAGACATGTTGGTGAGGGATTGGAGGACAGGAGCCCATGCTCCCACTATTTCACCAATGAGTGGGGTATTATTGTATGATATATATTGCGGTATATTATAAAATGCTCATACAAGTCAGTATAGATTGAAAATGTTATGTGCGGCCCTTTTGTGATGCAGAGGGACGCACTTGTGGCCCTCCATATCAACTCAGTTGCCCACCACTGCTTTTATGGTGCTTTGTGCCTTATTTTGGCCAATGCCCTATCCCACAGTTGCATCAAGGACTGTTATAGTATGAGGCCATTCCCTACTGTCTTCCATTTGCATGCAAAGTTAATGGTTGCTGGGTCTGAAGGTAGGAGGTTTCTGGGTTTTGCTTGGAAAGAGTAGTCATACTTATTATGAATGAATGTTCTTATTAAATTTGTTTAAGAAAGTGAATTTGTATTCAATTGTATTTGCAGGCCATAAGTCTCAGCGAGAAGAACTTGATGCCATCCTCTTTATATTTGAGGTAAGTTGCATTTATGCCTTAAAGCATAACAAAATTATTTGCAGCTTCTCTTTAAGTTTTGTATCTGCTTCAGTTTATTACATTATCTAATTTTTCGGAAGCCTAATGCAGCCCATACACGGGTCAGATTTTCAATCAATCGACTTAAAACGAATTTTAGTCGATTGATGTGAGAATTGATTTTTGCCCACCTGGTTAAATCGACTTAAGCCTCAAAATTGAGTGGAAAATTCAGTCATTTGTTTTTTGATCGACTGGATGGTAAATTTTGATCGATCTGATTGAAAATTGGTTCGGTATTTTGAGAACTCAAGTTGGTCAACCATTTTGATCGATTTTTTTTTTTTTTTCACCTATTCTACCTTCACTTCTGATTGCAATTTCAATCGGACGATTTGTTGGATCTATGTTATGTCGATTGAAAAAAATTTTTTTTGAAATCAAAAATCTTGTACTAACATATGGGCCATGATACAATCGCATACAATTTTATACCGACTCTCAAAATTGATTTGTTTTAAGTTGATTGATTGAAAATCTGACCCCGTGTAGGCCTGCTTTAGAGTTGCGTTGGTAACCTTGAGCCTTTCCCTAAGAGAATTGTTACCACGCAGAATTAGGGCAATCTTTTTTCTCCGTATGCATGGCCATACACATGCCGATAAACGACCGTCTTTACAGCTGACCGACTGCAGCCAGAGATCCGACATGCCGGAAACATCTTCTGGCCGTATGGGAGCCGCATGCCATAGCAAGCAATGAAGACGGCGTTCTCCATCGCGCCTTATTGCCGCACCCAAAGGGTGCCTTGCCTAGTTGTGGGGCCCCAGAAATGCAATGGAAGAACTACGTTGATGACGTCATCACGTGCCTCCCCGGAGCGATATCGGAGGGCGATATTCGCTCCCAGCTCGGCATGTGTTGCCGGCATATGTGCCAGTTGTACTTACCTTAATTACGGGGACTCTTAACTCCTTGGCATCATTTTATTTACAAGAAAGTTTGTGTTCCGCTTTTAGTGGTTATCTAGTCTTTGAATTTGTGATACTTCTAATGTAAAGGTCTGTAACAATGTCTTGTTTTTGTTTTTAGAAAATTTTGCAGCTTCTTCCTGAGAAGATTCACCAACGATGGCAATATCACAGCATAAGTGAGTGTGTTATATAAGAAAATATCTGTATATTTTCTATGCTGGATAATAACAGTTGCTGACTTTAGAGGAGTGGGTTCAAGAGGGTTTAGTCCTTCTATACTACACACATTGCCAACAGGCCATGTTTAGCTTTGTGGTGTGAAAGAGCAAACAACGGCCTGACCTTTGTATAGAAAGGAGTTACTGTATTTTGGGGGCTAGAAGATGCACCGGAATTTAACAGCTGTATATGCAGAGGTGCTTGTTTTTTGGGTCACTGGTGGCTGACACACAGCGGAGCTATGTATGCCAGCCGTGGGTGTTCGGCTTTGACTACTACAGAAGGAAGTGATTGCCAAGCAGCCAGCTAAGAAATACTGGCTGCTCAGCAATCACTCCCGCCAAGTCTTCCCGGCAATGCGAACGGCCAAGCAGGAGTTTCAGGAGGCAGAGCTGTGGAAGCAGAGGGACTAACCACCCACAAAAAATACAAAAAGATGGGAAGTGTTTTTATTTTTCTCACTTGTGGATTGGAGTACTGGACATTGACACAAAACCTGTTTACCATATTCTCTACTAGTCTAGGTTTCTTTGCAGGGAACAACTACAGTACAGAGCGGAAGGCAATGCAATCTAGATAGCATAACATGTTATTGTGTTACAATATTGTACTATTGTAATATTGTACAAACAAAGAATGACCTGACTGGTGGTGTTCTCCACTGAATAAGAAAGTGATAAAGATTTTTACAATTCACCTGAGAGAGGTTTTTTGTAGTCCAGAAAGGAAATTTGGACAGTTGGACTTTTGCAATGGGCTAAAACATGGACAATTTTCCCCAGCATGTTTTATGGGAATGTCAGCAAAGTACAACAACCATGGGCATTGTATGTATGTATGTATGTATACAGTATATTTATTTCATTGTAATATAAGGATTGGAGGTAGATGGGTTAATATAATGTGTCAATTCTGCGCATGTATTGGTATTCACATCAGAATATGTTGTTTCAGCTTGCATGTGGTGTGGATGTCTAGTACATAGACAGAGCTGGAGTCTGGGAACCCAGAGACCCAAGTTCAAACCTGAAGTAGGGAAGGTTCTAGGTGATCCCTTATAATATCCTTCTGGCATTCAGAAATTGTCCTAAGGCTATAGAGATCACCAAAATAAATTGGAGGAAGCCAAAGACCAGTGCAAGAGATCTGACTGGCTCTGACCGAGGCCTCCAACATATATTGCTTTGGAACGCTGTATATTGCATATCACATTTATTTTCCATTGAGGTGAACATGTAGCACAAAACATTTGTTATACTGCTGCCTACCATAGGATTGCACACTGGCAAATAAAACAAAACCTGTAGGCCAGACAGGATTAAACCCCCATACAACCAATCACACCCACACTACCAGCATCTTTTTGTTCTGTTCATTTGTCTTCTGTAATTAGGATACATATACATCCACTGCTCTTTGGTGTTCTTTTTAATCCACTCGTGGCTAACTACTGTGGTCCTCCTTACCTTTGATTTTGGACTGTATCACAGCCATATGGTATGAGTCTAAGAGGAACATTTTAGATACCAGGCAGCACCAGGTAATGCATGAACACTTTGTAACTTGCTTCTGGTTCAGTGATCTGTGAAGATCTTTCCAGATCTGGAGCTGATGCAATTTCCTGAGAAAAGTTCTCATCGCTTTAGACTTGGTAAGTGATTCAGGCCTAGTATTTGGAGCTATTCAACTTTATAATCATTATCATTTGCCATAAAAGTTAGCACTGTTGGATAGAGCGCTGTTACTATTCCGCAGGATTGAAAGTACTCTGTATTATTTCCCTCCAATCATTATCAAGGAAGCCTCTCCATTCTGCTTCACAAAGGGAACCTACAACTTTGATCCTTTGACGCTGCTCACCTTACTACATTACCAAGTTTTTTTTTTCTTACTTTGAGGCTATGCTTCCATGGCGTTTAAAACACATGCATTTACTCTGCATTTTTTAACAGACCGTAAAAGCATCCATTGTTTTTTAATGTAATGGTTTCCATGTTGCACTCAGGGATGTGTTAAAAAAAAATTTTCACGGTGTCTGTGTTTTATTTCCACCTAACTTTAGGTCCTTGCGACCTCTAAACTTATTCCATAGGGTCGGGAGTGGGGATCCTCTTTTTCTAAGGCGAACCACAAGTACTCTCTGAGCCACCATCTGTACCCCCACAGCACCAGGGCAAGGTTGTTGGGAAGAGTCCCCCCTACCTTAACGAGGTATAGCATGGGGGTCTGGTATGCTCTGGAAGAAGGAGACCCAACGCTGTTTCGCGTTCATACCAGACCTAAAAAGGGTTCTGGTCAGGGATTGGGGGGAACCCCACACATGTTTTCTTAATAAGAAGGAAGATAAATCTTGGAGGGGTTCCACACTGTTCGTGGTCCCCACTCCCCACACATGATTAAAAAAAATTGCTTCAAAAATGCAGCATAAACACATCCCGAATGCATACGAACACAACCCCTTGCGTTTTTTAAAAGGTTTTGCAAGTGGAACCAAGACCACGTGAAACCATAGCCTGAGACAAGAAGTATATCACTGCAGATGAGGATTCTCTATCTGCTTCACCTGCAATCTTTGCAGCATCTGAGTGTTTAACTCCGTATCTAATGAGTTCTCGCTTCAAAAGTCATAGTTTATCTTCGTTACCCTAAATAAAAATAGGCTGCTGATGTGCTGTGTATCATTCTAAAGCTCATGGATTTAGGGGCCCAAGGTCGAAAAGCCCTTCCATTTGTACCTGCTTTTCCAGGTCTTGGTTTAAGATGATGTTATTGCTCTTACTAATTGTAACTTTTTTTTTTTTTTTTCCTTTCATTACTTTTAGGTCTTATCCTGAAAAAATTGCTTCACACCGGAAACTCGTTAAAGGTCAGTAAAGTAAAACAGAGATAGGTGGAGGCATGTGTGGGTGTGATTAGTCTATTTTGTATACACAGATATTAACATATTAGTATGTCTGCATTGTGTGCATATTTTTTTCTGTTCAGCACAAATATTTTTGGTATAACAGTTGCTTCTCATCCCTGTTATTGAATTCACTTGTTAAAGTGAACCTGTCATTAAAGGGTAAAGTAAGTATTGTTAGTCCTCCTACATTAGCAAGTCCAGTTGCTTTAACGTTAGGTGGGCATACACAGATTGATACCTGTACCATCAATGAACTGTCGAGCGCAGCATGATGACATTACCATGCGCTCGAGCAAAGGTCCACATTCAAAGTAATGGTTTGAATGTTGGTTCCCTGTTCGATCGATGCTCGAAGAAAGGGTGGCCGCAATCGATTCCTTAACTATCAATCACCGCAAATGCGAATTGACCTGCGTATGGCCAGCCTTGCTTATTCAAAAACCTTCTCCCTGTTTCATATGTAAATTATATTTCTGTCCTATCATTTAGCAATGTAGTGTCAGCTTTAACGTTCCAGTTGTTGTTCATATGTAAATTTGGCGGAACAACACAGACAGCTGTTAAAGGCAATGAGGCATAAGGAGTCTTCTGTATAGAGTGCCAGGCCAATGACAAGTCTCACTTTAATTCTTAGCACCAATGAGCTTCTGCCTTCAAGGGCAGGTTAGACTGTAAATTAAGGTACAGGTTAGTCGCAAAGAGCAAAACAGGCTGCCTGCCATCACACACTTCAGGCTCAAGAACTTCTAGAGTTATTCCAAATAAAACACTTCTAAACAAGTAATAATTAACAGACCTTTTAAATGATTACCTTAGTGAAAGTGCTTTCACACATTTGTATTTCCAGTTCATCAGCCCCGCCCCTCAGTCTGGGCTCCATATGCACTTATAATAGAATGCAAGCTTGCAATATAAGATCATTGACAATACATTTGGTAAAGGCCCCCATACACCTTACAATCTTTCCATACAATTTCTGTACAATCAAATTGTGTTCTACCAAAACCATGTAATATGAGGAGCTCTCTAATCCTTTCAATCACTATGTATTCTATCAGGGAGGCCACTATACTACACAGTTGTTGGTAGATCTAATGGAGATTGTATGGATTGATCTTAAGGTGTATGGGGGGCTTAAGTTACATTAAGACCCTTCCATGTAAAGTAAAGAAGCAAGGAGTTATAGGGGAAAAGAAAGCTGGTTGAGAAAATAACATGAAAGATCCATCTGGGAGAGAGCCAGGGTCTGCCATCGAGGGTCTGCCATCTATAATAGTAATGCTCTAATAGTGGGCTATTATAATGTGTAGTCTATTTGCTTCAAGAGACCTTGTCACCACCCCATTCATTGTAACCATAATATTACTATAAGATGATATGAGCATTTTTTTAAAATTGAGTGAGGGTAGTTACCTGTAAAAAAAAAATCTCCCCTTGAGACTTCTGAGATTTCTCCCATGATCAATGTAATGTGTGTTTGATTGTGTGTGTGATATATATATATATATATAGATAGATAGATAGATAGATAGATAGATAGATAGATAGATAGATAGATAGATAGATAGATAGATAGATAGATAATTACATACACATCCCTACCCCAGCGGCTACTTAAAAGTTATGAGGGACTTGGTGGGGGAGCTGAGACAGCATAGACAGTGGTTTGACAATCCCCAGTGACAGATAGCAGTGAGGCTGGGGACTGGTAGGGAATTTACATAACAAAGGCCAAACTTGCATAACATTCAAATCAAAAGGAACAAAATAATTAATTTGTTAATTACGATAAAAAAGGAACAAAATAATTAATTTGTTAATTACGATAAAAAGTTAACTTAAGACATACATGTTGCTCCTGATTTTTAAATGCAGCTTAGTTATAAGTGTGTATTTCCTCAGATCCGCCTTGAAGGAATGCGCTTGTTTCTCCTGTGGCTTCAAGCACTTCAGAACAACTGTAGTTGGGAGCAGCTGTGTATCTTTGCCTGCCTCATTCCTGGATTCCCAGCCCCCCCTTCCGACCGTGGCATATATACGCTGGATAGTCTGATCAACCTTCCACTGAATGTACAAGAAAGTAAGAGATTGCTTCCGGAATACCGTAGATTTGTGTGTTCTGCTTTCACTTTTAATGTATGATTTAATCACTGAACAGATGTGGTGTCTTAATCACATAATAGATGTAAGTCATTGGAACATTGTTGTTGGTTTTCATGTAAACATGAAATACACTGTTCGTTATATTTGTTACAAGAAGCCAGTTGGTCTTGGACAGTTGGACTTATGTCTAAAGCCCCCCATACACGTTCCGATTTTTCGTACGAATTTTGCCCAACCGATCGTGTCGGGAGATTAATCGATCGGGAGATTAATCGGATTCGGAATTATGTACCCGACCGATCCCGATTTCTCAAAATCTGCCGAAAAATCGGTCGGGACCACTTCGGACCTGTCCGTAAATTTTTGGTCGATCTGCTGTTAATAAATAGGGTCGGGCTGATGGATCGGTGATAATTCGAATTCCGATTTTTCGTGCCAGCCGACCGACCGACCATAACATTTTAGGTGAAAATCGGGTGACAGGATCGGACGAAAAATCAGTCGGGAGAATAATCGGAACGTGTATGGGGGGCTTTAGGCAGAGTCTACACTACATGTTCCCCTGGCTGGTTTAATGGCCGTGTTGTGTGAGGTGAACAAACACATCGGGCGCGGTTTGTTCATTTAAATGTATAGGGTGTGGTAACAGCAACATGGCAATAACCATGTCCTGAACACACTAAAAACAGCACCCAAATAGTGGGCAGACGCCATGGATACGTTTAGTGGATGCT
Source organism: Ptychadena robeensis (assembly GCA_036250615.1). Classification (NCBI taxonomy): domain Eukaryota; kingdom Metazoa; phylum Chordata; class Amphibia; order Anura; family Ptychadenidae; genus Ptychadena; species Ptychadena robeensis. Next base: position 6,420,520 of record CM070043.1, read on the forward strand.
GTCAGTGTAGCCTAAGGAAAACTGATAATCCTGCACATTTGAAATAAGAAATATTGTATAGCCAACCTAATACTCTGAACTTAAATGTCCCTAGCTATTCCCTACTTTGAGTACTTCTACATCATCCTCTCTGGTCTTCTTCTAACTAGACTGTCACCTCTTCAGTCCATCATGAATGCTGCTGCTACCCTTGTTTACTCCTCTAACAACTCCTCATCTGCCGCTCCTCTCTCCCGATCTATACACTGGTTTTCAATTGTTCAGAGAATTAAATTCAAAGTTCTGTGCCTTGCTTTTAAAACATTGCACACCTCCTGACCCACTTAAATCTCCAACCTTGTTCCTCAGTATAACCCCCCCAGCCCCTCCGCTCCTCCACTGACCTAGTTATGAGATCCCAACTCATTACACATGCGCTGTTTCAAGACTTCTGTAGGGCCGTTCCGACTCTCTGGAACTCTCTCCTTCATCCCATTACACTTGCTCCCACTGAAACCCCACCTCTTCAGCCTGGCCTACCCATCTTCTCATTCCTACCATGACCACCCAGTTAGTCCAATTCATATTGCTATAGATTGTGAGCCCTATTGGGAACGGGCCCTATTCTTCCAGTGTCATAATATGTACCTGTGATGTTAGCTTGTTCCGCTTTTATGGAATGGACAGTTTTGCATAATATGCTGAAGCTTTATAAATAAGCATTAATAATAAATAAGATGCAGCTGGAATGCAAGGGAGTAGTTATGAAAATGTGGTTAGGATAAGGCTCCAGTCCAGAAAACTGAAAAAGTGTGAGCTTGCGTAGAGTGGCATGAGGTAGTGTAGAAGGACTGTTAAGAATAGAGCAAGGGCAAAAGGAGTGGCTAGACTAAAGCTAATGTGGAGTCAATAGTTAAGCTAGCCATACACGTGTCGGATTCCATGTCCGCTCGATCACCCATCCGATCGATTCCGGCGATCTCAGCGGGACTCGGAGCTCCGATCGAGCGGCCAATTAAGTGATCCGATCGCTGCATACCACCTTGTCCAGCTGATTCCGGGACGGATCCGTGTCCGATTGTCCACCTCACGAATGGCAACTCCCCCTGATTTGTGCAGAATCCATCTGATGGAACCAACATGTTGGTTCTCTGTCGGATCCGATTCTGAGCCCCGGAACGGACGGACCTGATCGATCGGACAAGGTGGGCTGCACGCGATTCCGGCACGATCGTTTGGCGTGCACGCGCCCGGAATCGATCGGACCGGAATCAGACAGGAATCTGACCCGTGTATGGGGGCCTTTAGAAAGACTATGTGAGGGGGATGGATAGGATGAGTTTTAGGAGGAGGGCATGGTTAAAGTACACCTAAAACCCACCAGACAAACGTTTGTCCCTAGCTGGCCAACCCCCTATTATTAGGGCAATCTGTAAATAAAAGATACAAAATCCTTACCAGTAAGGAGATACCATATATGCCGGCGTATAAGACGACTTTTCAGCACCTTAAAATTCTGCCCAAAGTCGCGGGTCGTCTTATACGCCGGGTGCACTTTACATGACTTTGCTGTTCATGCCTACCGTACCTCCTTCGGTGCTTCGTTAAGCGGGGCCGTGGCGGGACATCAATGCTGCAAGGGTGCCAGCTCCTTCATCGCGCACGGGAAGCAGCGCCGCTCTGGCCCACCCATTTTCTCTCTCTCTGTTCTCTCAAGTGCCCATGTGCGAGAGACGTAATGTGCGAGATGAGCTCTTACGTCTCTCGCACATGCGCACTTGATTTTTTTTTTGAAAAAAACCCCACGGTGACAGCTCTGAGAGTAAGTCATTACCGTACATGAATTACCGTACATCCATTCGTGTGCCAACCACAGTATAGTACCGTGTGCGGAAGAGGGGGTAGTCTTGTACGGCGAGAATATCACAAACTTTACATTTTTACTGGAAAAGTTGGGGGGTCGTCTTATACGCCCAGTCGCCTTATACGCCGGCATATACGGTATTTGTTTATTTCCACTGTCACTCCTCCTCTCTCTGGCCACCAGAATGATGTGTCTGATGGCACCTTCTTGAACAGCAGCTCTTCACATTTATTTACTTTGTTTGTGTCCATTGAAAGACATTATATCTGGTGGCCGCTTGCGTTACTGCAACCTTTACGTGAAAGACTGGAAGCTACACAGAAGTGAGGGCTTGTTTCCACTAGAGCGGTCGGCTGTGGATGGATGCGATTTTGCATGCTACCCATGTGGTTTTGCATGCGGTCGTTCACGTGATCGGATGTGGTTACATTTTAGTTCCTGATCGTGCCCGACCGAGCCCAAAGAAAATGAATGGACAAAACTTCATATGGACGTGATTTTTGACTGCGTCCATTCATGCCAATGGACGCCGATTTCAGCACGCGGATGCCTCAAATCCGCGGCCAACCGTGCCCATCCGCACGCATCCAAGTAGTGGAATTTTTTTGCAGCCGACCGCTCTAGTGGAAACAAGCCCTTAACGATGACAGACGAGAGCAGGGTAGGCAAGTATTGTATTTTAGGTTTTTGAGCCATTGGGACAGGTTAGTTCAAGTATTATAACATTTTGTTTTAGTTTGTTTTTTGACTTTTAAGTGCGCTTTACGTTTGCAAGTTTAAGTTTACGTTTGTGATTGTGGTTGGTTTAACACTTCTAGATTTCTCTGTTGGTTTTGAGACATATATTTAAAAGCTTATAATTATTTTTTTTTGCTTTTTTCTTACCTCTTTTAGGTCAAGTAACCATTGAGGAAATTACACCACTGGTTCCTCCTCAGTCTGGAGACAAAGCACAGGAAGATCTCACTAGTTATTTTCTCGAGGCCTTGTTGAAGTATATGGTCATACAGGTATGAGTATCGTGTATTTTATCTGTCCTCGTACAGTAAAGGTTGTTTCATATGTTACATTGCTGTCTTTCTTATAAACTTTGTAAAAGAATATTTTTGTCAACTCTGCAGAAATATGTTGGTGATCTATAATATCTGCACTTGTGAATATTGATTTATGCCCATACAACACCAATCTAGATCAGAAGCTTTTATATAATGTTGCATGTTTATTTTTAGATGATTTTGGTAGTCATTGGACTTTTCTGGGTTTTTTTTGTTTTTTGATGACTGTTTTGAATGAAAACCCAGAGCTGTTAAAAATGTATTTATACCTGTCGGGCAAATCATGCGGGGTATAATTGTCCTATAGAAGGGTGAACTCATAAAAAAAAATTTGTGTTTCCTTAGGTCCGGTGTTTGGAATGGCACGTTAGAGATAAGGAAGAGAATGGCTTTGCCTTCTTGTTTTCAAACTTCAAAAAATACTACATGCCTTACATTTTCCCTGCAATGAGCAGAGAAAGCAGCCTATACAACCCAGTACTTGGTAAGAACCACTCAAAAGAAAACTGCAGTATGAAAGTCTTATATGTATTCTTAAAATAAACAAAAGAAAGAGATACAGTCGGCCCTTTAAGATACAAAATTTTAATTTCGACATACAATAACAATGTCGTTTTACGACCAGAATTTTGACCAGAATGGCAGAAAGGATTAATGACGCTTTAAAGCATAGAGTTCCGTACAGCCAGTACAAACGCTATTGCCTGGGGGTTGCACCCAAGGACCTCAGAGGTGTCCAGAAACTTGCCTCTAAGCCCATATATATGGGTATACAGGGGGATGTAAGCAAGGACTCCATAGGTGTCTAGGAATTTCCCTCTTTGCTGAGGATTATCAGTGCATCAAAAAAGGCAGGACAGAGAAAAAGAGAGATAAGAGGACTATTACAATTGAGCAGAAGAAAGAGCCTAATGCAAGGCATACACGGTTCGATTCAAAGTTTACATCAATCAAACTTAAATCGTATACTGCACACAGGATTCGATCATCGAAAAATGTTCAAAAACGATCAAAACATTGATCGGACAGGTTGGAAATTGTTCGTCAATTGTACAGCGATGGAAATAAATCATAGCATTTTGTTTGTTAGTCGGGTGCATTGTATTTGATGAACATATTTACATATGGCTCTCTCATGTGTTTTTGATCAGAACTAAAATCGGCGTTGGTTTTGGTTGTATTACGATCGAACCTTCCATGTGGTACTACTTTGGATTTGATAACGATTGGTGTTTAATAAAAAGAATCGAAATCTAAAATCATATCGAAGATCGGTCGTGCTAGGAACATGTTATAACTTTATTTGCTATAAAAGTAGGAATATTATTGGTGTTTCTTGTAAGTTACACATATTTTACATCTTTTTTATAATAACTATTTCCTATGGGGAAAATGGTTTTGACTTACAACCAATTTGACTTAGAACCAACCCTTCGGAACAAATGAAGTTCGTAAGTCAAGGGTCCACTGTAAATCCCTACAGTGACCATCATTATTCATAGTAATTACTATATGGTGACGTTTACGTGTGGGCACAACATACAATTCTCTAATAATAATTAATTATAAATGTCTGCTATTTGCATGCACTTAGCCATTTCCCTGGTACCCTAGATGTAAAACATCTAATGCTGTCTCTGTTTCCTATAGCATAGGCCAGTGGTTCTCAACCTTTTTAGATCTGCGACCCCGGAAGTGACATCTCAAAGTGTCACTTCCTGCATTTTGAGCGCGTAATGCCCTCCTCCCTTATATTTTTCCAACCTGCGTGTGCATATTATGTGTGGAAAGTTAGGAAGGCAAGTATCTCCCATCCATCCTTAAGTTATTACTCTTCCTCTTTACTTTGAACCCCACTCGTTTTGATGCTTTCAGTGGACTCTGCGACCCCTTTAAAATGGTTGTACCACCCCCAAGGGGGTCCCGACCCACAGGTTGAGAACCACTGGCATTGGCAAAGTAAGAACAAAATCAAAATCTGACCATTATAGTAAAACATTGTTACTGTGCAATTTTTTTAACTAAATAGGTCAAGGGACTTTCCCACACCACTGGTTAACTTACACCTATTACTCTTAAATCTTTGCAGAGATACCACAGATGAGACCAAAACCTCACTATGTGTTGGTGTGGAGGGACACAGAGAGCAACGAGGCTCATTACTGCACCAAAGAGCCCTTTCTCAATGCCCGGGTGATTGTCATTCGATGGCTGGTGTCGTTCTGGCTGGAACCCAAGCCACACACTGGGATTCACATTCCGGGGACTGAAGGGGAGAATGTGCCAAAGAATATTCAGGTATTCCTACAGGCTTCACCTCAAAAAGAGAATGGGCGAGGATTTCAGTCTCTAGATATGCAAAGCTGGTGGAGACATACCCTAAAAGACTGGCAGAACCTTATGGTAGACCTCAGGCATTTTGCGTAATTGTAATTTGAAACAATTATGACTTCTAGTTTGTAGCAGTGCAATGTAACCCATTGTCCCATGGGGATATTGGAGACAGAAAAAAAATCTACAGTTTTTTTCGGTCCATGAGACGCACTTTTTTACCATTAAAATCAAAGGTATTTTTTTCTGCATCTCATGGTCTGAATATGTAAAAGTATTTTAATCCCAGTCACCCTGGGAGTAATAGCTCTGCATCCCAGGAGACTGAAAATTTACCCTTTTCTTTAAGCCAAGCCAATAAGCCACTGCCAAGAAGGAGATATATGCAGTACCCATTCTCTGAACACACTGACCGACTTATCGGCACATTTTACAATTAAATAGCATGAGTTGTGTATTTACATTAACATTCTGCATTGTAATAAATATGTGTAAATATCTGCTCTTGGGTAAGTTGTTGGCTCCAGATTGTAAAATGTGTCTCTCCATAAGTTGGTCAGTGTGTCCAGAGAATGGGTACTGCTAGACTGTCTACTGTATAGAAACATGCTAAAGTTTCAAGCCTGACACTGCTTGAACTAAGACCTCCCTCCTGGCACTGGCCTTTTGACTTGGCTGGAAGAATATAGAATGAATACCGTATGGTCCAGCCCTGCCTACTCTGTTTGAACATTCTGTATATTCACTGATTTTATTTATATTTTTTTAATTTTCTTTCCAAAACTATGTGGTGCTCCTCATAGTGTGAAAAAATACAGTATTTAGAATGGGACGGGCCAATAGATGGATGATGATGCTGTGAGGATGTGTTAGGAAAAATCAAAAGAATCTCAAATTTTGAAATTTCCTGCACATACTAGGTAAAAATCAACTGAGATGATCTATTGTGATGGTCTCCGGTATATATTTATTGTCTGTACAGCGGCCTGGTAAAGTGGTTGCTTAATAATCGAGCTGCTCACTGAGCTAATCACTAGTTGAAGCAACATCTTTATAGTTGGTTTTAGGTACTTGTGATCATTGTTTAACGAAGGGCAGCGATTTTACTTCATTTCCTGTCAATAATGTAAAATTTGGTATCTGGGGACATCTTCTCTTCTTAAATATTTATATATATATGGACAGCTGCACGGCTAATGTTAAGTGTTCCAGGCTCTGTCCACATCCAAAGCTAAGTCACTGGAGTTTAACTCTAAATTTGTGATTCTTTTTCTAATATCATGCAACTGTGTATATCTTGTTTTAAGAGAGCTGCTGCAAACCTGGCTGCCCAGGAGGAAAGTAGAAACGAGAGTGGAGAGCGGACCACTGAGCCTGAGCAATCCCACTCAAATACTAGCACCCTTACAGAACGTGAGCCTAGTGTCTCCAGCCTGTGCAGCATTGCGGAGGAGCACATCACGGACTACGAGATCATCCGCAGGTTCTTCTCCAGTAGGCGCTCCAATGTCGACTTTGTCATTGAGATCTTTCGGCAGGTAAGCGATATGTGTGATGGTTTGGGTGTCTGTTACCACAATTGGTATGACAGCCTTCAGTCAATTAAAATGCTGTGCTTGCTTTTTACAATACTTAGTTGTCTTTCAGCTACTGATCACATTGGTTGGTAAACTCATTGCTAATTTAAACAGCATCCTAAATTGAAGCAAAGTAGCTTTTATCATTTTTATCCCAAGCTCTGTGATTTCTGCTCAGCTGTTGGTAGTACAGTGTTTCCCAGAAATGAATATTATTATTAATCTTATATTTATCTTTTATATATATTATCTTCATTTTAGGTGCAAAAAATGCATGTTTTCATGTAGGTCTTAATTAATTTGATGTAGTTTACAGAATGCCCACAAGTTATCACTGGGCCGTGTAAGCCTTTTTTTTTCAGCAATTGAGGCTTCAGAACTTTTTATTGTATTAATTTTCTAGGGGTGACATTCACCCGGTGCTGCACACTGTGTGTACCCGAACACTGGGTCTTGCATGCAGTTTCTCAGCTGCTGACATTTGGCGCCTGTAAGCCCCTGTGTTTGGGCACACACAGCATGCAGGTGCGGGCGAGGGGTGGAGGCAGGGTGGTTTTGGGACAGGGTAGCTCTTATTAGATTCTTAAAAGACTTATATTAGAAGCACTGGGGAAATTTAAGCTGTGTCTTGCTTTTTGGGTAGGTCTTATTTTTGGGGAAACACGGTACACTCAGATTTTATATCTGGGGACAAATATATTTATTTGTGGATGTTATGGTGTATAATGTATTCCTTGCATTTAAACAGATTCTATCAGTTGGCTTGTCTCATAAGGATATTCTTGTCTGAATTTCATGCCTTACCCAGGATCTGTTGCTGGCCATGTGGAGAGTCATACTTTAGATGTGAGAACAGATGTGACTTAATCCATTTCTTTTTTATTCACTTTTTTTACAGTCATTCTTGCTGCCAGTGTGTGAAGCAGCAGCCATGCGTAAGGTGCTAAAGGTATATGAGCAATGGATAAAGCAGAAGGAGAAGCCCCTTTTCATGCAAGAACTTGAGATGCCTTCCGACACAGATGAGGGAATTGTAATATCAGTTGAGCGCCAAGATGATTCCACTGGAACCTGTGAAAAGGGAAAGGAGAGGGAAGAGGTAAGGATGCTCTATAGTGGAGTGTATAGGATCTCTGCTGGAGTACTGGGAATGGTTACATCATCCCAGGTTATGCTCCCCACAATGGAAAGTAGTTTTCCAGCATTAGCCGTAGACTAGGGGTAGAACAAACTCCGTGGCCCTTTCCAGCCTGGGTGGGAAATTAAAGCACATTACTATATAGTATAGTATATCAGTATAGAGTACTTTTTTGCACAAAACAATTTGTTGAAGACTCTCTCCTGTCCTAAACTGGAACCGGTCCAGGTGTTTGCTGGTCTCCCTGCGGTTGCCGGCAGCCTCTGTGGGTGGTCCGATGACTGATCTTTCGTCTTTATTTGTTATTCTATCAGTGCCATTTCCAAGCTGGTGAAATGTAAACAGACATGGTGTTTATTTACAGCGCCATCTTGTGGTCATTTTGTTAATTTTTACTGGAGAGTGGAATTTCATTTTGAAAACTCCACTATCTGACTTTGCAAGTAGCTGCTGCATTTCTTACCCTCGGCTTATACTTGAGTCAATAAGTTTTCCAAATTTTTATAGACACAAGTGCCTCAGCTTATATTCGGTCGGCCTATATATGGTACATTGACAAATTGATAAATTTTCTGTACCATGTAAAACAAATATAAAAAGTAACAATTATACTGCCAGGAAGGTAAAAAGAGTAAATATAAAGGCTTTGGATAGTTGACTTAAACATTTAATTGCAGATATGGGCAAACAACGGCCTCTAGAAGACCATAACAAAAAGACATTATCTCCACTTATTGCAAGGAAACATGCGGAGGGGATCCAGTGCATCTTGACACCAAAGTAACAAAGGGCCGGATTAAAAGACTAAATGGTTTGGGTATGGCCCGTGGTCCATAATTTATCAATGTCTGCTATACACTATATAGACTTGTGCTGGTTGACTTAAATAGCATACCTTAAGGACATGTATTTTAATGATTACACAAATCCATTTTTAGGACTTCATTCCATTCCAAAATTGATCTTTAAGAGATGCTTTTAGTCTGCCATTTTAGAATGAAAGTGGACCTATTACTCCCCTTTTGAACTTCATGTGCCTCACAGCCAAACCTCACATTATAGGGACGATCTGTGCAAAAAATAAAAGCCTTACATGTAATCTGTAAATTCTTATTGTCCCTCCTTGCTCCTCCCCTCTGACGTTTGCTCTGTTATCTCATTGTGTGTTCATCTTTAGGACGGTTTGACGGTCCCCTCCGGACATGCACGGACATCCAGTTGGTCGAAGTGTCATCAGGAAGCGAACAAGCTCTCAGATGCAGATATTTTGGACAGAAATGTGAATGCCGGGGCTCAAGCTATCTATCAGGTTGGTTAATAGTTTGTATGTTGTACTTTAGTCTCATATGTTTATACAATCTTTGGCATCATCTGTTTTTCCTTCACCCCTCTTTATAGGTTTTTATTGTTAATGCTGCAAATATTATCTTGTTGGAGCCTGCAAATGACAATAAGATGATGTTAAATGAACATACAGACATGTGTAAAAGAGTCCTTAATATTTATCGCTACATGGTGGTACAAGTCTCCATGGATAAGAAGACCTGGTAATGAGGATTTTGTTATTCTTCACTTAAGAATACTGACTGATTCAATGAAGACAATGAGCATTTTATTTTCTTTAATCTGTATATTCCACCATTTCAGCATTTAGCAAGCCCTATGTCCTAAACACACAAACCCCAATTATTTATCTTTAAGTGCTGGCATAGCAATTTTACCTGAATCATACACACACAACTTATGTATACACACAAATATTAACACATATTGCATATAACCACCCCTAATTATCTCTAAAATATATATATTAAAATCGTATCTGGTTCATATATGATTTGCTTCAGTGATTTGTATCTGTACCATTTATTGAAGCAACAACACACTCCAGCATGCATATAGTCTTCTGTTAGTGTCCCATGGCATTCTTTTGGCAGAGCATAAATGGTAACGTCCCAACTTGCTTTGCTGAGAAGCTACAACTGCAATCATTACCTTTTGCCAGTTGCTGAAGAACTACCCAGCATGCACTGCTGCCTTTGAACGTGCTCTGCTACAATTCCTTTCACATTCTGTTGTCATTCTGCCTTCTACATGTTCCCACATAACTCTTTCTGTCACATGCACTACTCTCTCTCTCACAAATTAAATACAATCTCACATTACACTATACATTCCCTCTCTCACACACATTCCATACATTCTACTTACTGTGTGTAAAGCCGGCTAGGTCCATTTCCTCACTTACTACTTGTACCTCCCCTGGCTTATGATTAGTTGGCAGTGCTAGGAAGAGTATATTGTGTGCAATCAGAAAAAGGAGGAAGAGAACTGACAGATCAGAGAGAAAATAAGCTGCAGTTCCCCTCTCTCGGCCTCTGTGCTAGCTGATATGATAGTGTGTGTGCCCACAGAGAGGGCTCTGAGTGCTACAGGTTCGCCATCACTTCCCTAGACGATATTTGATACTGATACAGTGCCTTCTATTTTAGCCTTCAGTCAATTTAAACCTTACAACTACTGATTACATTGGTTGATATTATCTCATTGATAGTTAAAACAGTGGAGCTGATCCGAGATTCAAGCAACCCTGGTTTTCATAATTTCCCCACCCCTTAATTTCGCCTCATCCACTGGCAGTACACTCCGATTTTTTTTTATCTGGGGACATTGAGTCTTATTTGTGGATATTATGGTATAGAATGTATGCAGAATGTATGCATTTAAACAGATTGTATCAGTTTTCCAATAAGGACATTATTGTCTTGCCTTACTCAGGGTGCAGCTGCTGCTGGTCATGCTGAGAGTCACAGAGTCTGTATTGAAGATCCCACCGCAGGTTCTGCAGCAGTACCAAGGGAGGAAAAATCAGCTCTTGGCTGGACGTCTGGCAGGACCCTTGTTTCAGGCATGTATTGCTGATCAGAAGTAATGTGAAGTTTCCAAAAGTTGGAGATTTTATTACCCTAAAAACTTAAATCTAAAGCCCAAATATTTTTATAGTTCTGGATAGTGTAGGGCAGGAATGAAACCCCTTACTATGTTGTTTTTTTTCTGAGCCAGTAAGAAATTTTCTTCTATTTTCCTGTCCTAGGGAAGTAACAGGAAATTACAGGAAATCTGAAAGTAGTGAATAGAATGTATTAAGTAATCTAGAATTTTTTTTTACCACTGATACATATTTCTAGGAAGATAACTCTCATTCTAGATACAATTTATATTTCTCACTTTTCTCTGTGACAGTAATCATCCATACACTTAGGGGGTTGGATCTAGCCAATGGGGACACAGACCACAATTGAAACATGTTCAATGTACTACTTACAATGTAATGATTGTGGCTGCACCCTGTATATAACTGGACCCACCCGATGCAAAATCCATGTAAACAAAGTCTAAAAGAACACTAGCCCACATATTTTTGCAATTAATCATGCCAAAGGTGTAAAATTATGTATTTTGTGGGTCAACCACTGCCTTCTTCTTTAGTACAGTGCAGGATAAACACAAAAGCTGGAATTGTCTAAAGGTCCCCACACACGTACCGAGTGGGGGCTGACAGATGAGTGGTGGAGTGCAGCATGATGACATCATCATGCTGCTCTCCATCGCTGACAGCATCGGCGGGCACCCTTTGTGCGCAGACCATTCGTTTCAATGAGGATGCCGGCCCCCATTAAACGGCATTAAATGGCATCTGCCAGAGATGTCTGTTCTCTGGCCGACTGAGCGTCATCCCACGTAAGTACCTCCGATTGGTGGCCGATTTTGCCATGGTGGTACATGGTGACGGTCAGCAGCAAAATCGCCCTCCACTCGTTGCGTGTGTGGCGGCCTTTAGGTTAATGAATGGAGCAAGATGTGATGGCTGGTTTTAGCATCATGCTAATTTTCTATTTTTTGTATTCTCCATCAGACACTGATTGTGGCCTGGATCAAGTCAAGTCTTCATGTTAGTGTATCTCGGGAGTTATGGGACGATCTTCTGGCAGTGATGTCATGTCTGACATACTGGGAAGAGCAAGCCACAGAATGGGCTCACACCATGGAAACACTGACCAAGGTTCTGGCCAAGAACGTCTACCATCTTGATCTGAATGAGCTGCCACTGGACAAGCTGAGCGAGCAAAAGCAGAAGAAGCACAAGGGCAAAGGTTGAATTATGTGCACACTAGCAGCATGACATTAGATATTATGTGCATTAACCAATTAGCGTCTATTGTTTAGCATAAAATACCTACATCCTTTTTATGATGGGCTAAATTATACTGTAGCACTGTTCTTTTCACACACAGATCTATATATGATGGAGGTTGAGGCTCCACTAATGGGGACAGATAAACACATGAAGTAAGCGTGTGTTTTCTGTCCTGTTTACTAGAGATGCTCCGATCAGCATTTTTGGGGCCGA
>CM070043.1:6432974-6467182 GCA_036250615.1 Ptychadena robeensis
TTAAGCCAATATCGGCCGATCATGATCGGCGGCCGATCAATCGGAGCATCACTACTGTTTACCCGTGGTTTACTCGTGGATTTCCCATGGTATACTTGTGGATTCTCCACATTTTTATTTAGTCCATTGCTGGCAATGGACAACAAACGCTGCAAAACCACATCCAATCTGTGGCCATTGTTTTGAGTGAACACGTGTTTGGGAAGCAGATTTTGGCACGGTGTGGCTTAGAAAATGCGGTAAACTGCGTTTTTCCGTGCCCGCGCGGAGACCGTGGAGACAGGCACACTGGGGACAACGGGAGTGGTGCAGTGCGCCTAAAAACCATGCCGCAGTTGCTTTCAATTGCACTAGTGAAGCCTCAGCATCCTCAAGACATCAAATGCATAGTACATGCAGATGCGTCAGAAGCGCTACTAGTCAATATGAACTAGTTGATATTGACTTGTTGTCTTTAGGCTTTGTAGGCTTTAGCAGTGGCCTCGTCAGATGTGTTTTGTGGCAGTGCTGTGTGAATTCCAGGATTAAGTGGACAAATGGTATCTAAAATAATTCTCACATGAATTTTATCATGTAATTAGCTTTTTTCCTGAAGAGGAACGAGAAAGAAAAATCACTGTTTTTTTTAATCATTCCTTTTAAGGATGCTCCTCTTATGTTTTACTTGTATTTTATTGCCTTCAAGGAGGCAGCAATGAATTCCAGAAGGGATCTGTTGACAAGTCCTTTTCTCGAGGGTGGAGTAGAGAACAGCCTGGGCAGGCACCCATGCGCCAACGCAGTGCAACCACCACAGGATCACCTGGCACTGAGAAAGCCAGGAGCATTGTCCGCCAGAAAACCATTGGTATGACCCTTTGACAACTTGTTTCATGATTCCATATCTCATGATTCCATATCCAATATGGCCTCCTTGGGTGCCTGATTTACTATCTTCTGTTAAAAAGTTAGCTTAGATATTGGAAGTCTTGCTTTCATTTACATGTGCAATCAACAAGTGTAAGCCTGAGTGTTGAGAAGCAGATGTATACCACTATTCTTACAAATATAAACAACCATACATGATGCTGTCTGAGCTAAGGAGGTATTTCACTGATAAGTCCCTTTAATGTGAACCGTACACAATTCCTATGGTAAATAGATTTGGAACTTTTTTTATTTTTGAACACCAGATGATAATCATTACAGCTAACATTTCTTTTAGTCATATGCCTTATTTTTCGAACTATAAGATGCACCTTTTCACCCACAAAATCGGAGAAACATGCCTGTGTCTTATTGTCCAGGTGGTCGCGCCTTGGATCCCCGCCAGCTCTCCCGGCAAGAAGATTAGGCGGGAGCTGTCTGATGAGAGATGCGCTCACGGTCGGATCTTCCATCTGTACTGTATTGCTTATTCAACAGTGTCTTGCTGATAAAGCAATACAGCAGAGAGATATAGATGAAAGATGCCAGCCGGCAGCTTCCATCTATGTCTGCCTTCGTGTTGCAGCGGTGCAGCTTCCACACAGCCTAGAGGTTAGACATGAATGCAGATTCCTCTGTGTGCCCCCCCCCCCCCCCCCCCCCCGTCTCTTCCCCATGTGTCAGGAAAATGATGACATGCCAGGAACAGTCTCTCTAGTGACCTGGTGGCTGAAATGTGATACTGCAGGGGATTTCTTCCCCAATTGATTTTTTTCTGGTTTTCCTCCTCTAAAAACTGGGTGCGTCTTATAGTCAGGTGCATCTTATAGTCCGAAAAATATGGTAGCTGTATTTATCTATGCTCTGACCAGTGCTTGGCAAGCATATCAAATTGTGTTGGCAAATAGCTCTTATCATACGCCCCCCTGTAATGTGATAATACTAGAAAATAAGACTTCTTTCTTTATGCTTGTTTAGCATCCATCAATGAATCCTAATTATTCAGGGTGTGCTCCCAGTGAGGACAATAGTGCTCTGTGTTGTTGTTAGTGAATTCATTGATATCACAAAGCAAGCCTATGGAGGTGAAAATAGTAAACAAACATAAGCATTTGGTTGTTGTGCCTCCAGTGCCACTTAAAGAAACTTATATATTTCCCAATATGCGGCTGTTCAAGTAACATATGCAAAGCCATATCCCACAAGGTATTCTTTGGAGCTTCTGAAAAGTATCCGACCTTAGAATTGTTAGGGCAATACAGGGGCGTAATTCATATAATAATGCAGGTTTCCATTTCCCAACACCAGTCTTAGTGTAGTTTATCTTCTCTGCCAATAGATACAAAACACAAGTTGGTCGACACTGCACCACACAACTTTTATCAATGCTTAATGCATTGCATCTCAGTCCAAAACCTATGACCATTAATATGGATTTAGGAATTGCTTTCTGGGAATACATTCCACATGTTGTTTGTCATTTTTGTAGAATTTGTGTCCATTTAGTAAAAAAAGATATATTTGTATAAGGTCAGGTACTGTTAATTTAAAAAGACATGGTTCATGGTGGACCGATTCATGGGGAAGATGATGGGGGGCCTTGCCGTCACTATGTGCAGGCCAGGTTTCTCCACTCAAAAGTTGCATAAACATACGTTTATGAAAGTAGCTTGGTATAGACATGCTGGAATAATAAGTCCTCCCTAAGTTTTTTCCAGAAGGCCGGAAGCACACATTGTCTGTAAGCAGAAGAATTGAGGGTATTGCCCACATACTTTTGGCCCTATAGTATAACAATCCATGACATACATACATATATTTATTGGATAATAATTTCTCCGTTCCTATACATAAATTAGAGGATAATTCAGCGCCATTAAAGAATTTATAATCTCCTACATGATCCTGGGTGAGTTAGAACCCCAAATTACTTAAACTCGTCAGGCTAGTGACATACAGTACCTGTGTCTACAGTAACTGGGAAAAGTTCATATTACTTTTCTCTCTGAAAGTTGAATAGATCCAAGGCATTCCGAATACAAACACCTAAAGTTTAGCTCTCAGAACCCTTATTATTCCACATTTGCTTATTGTACGTGTGTTGTGGTTCAGTGCGATGTTGCTGTTTGTAGTGTGTCTATTCTTTTCCGTTTTACCTGTGTCTGTGCTCAGCTGTTGATTCTGATCTGTAATGTCACCTCCACATCTCTGTGCCTCTTAAATATGGAGCGCACACTCTCCACTTGCATAATGTCACTTTCTGCTGCTTCTTGTGGTTTTGCTTCACTCTCATCAGTCACTTTTCTTTTCTTCTCCGGTCCCTTTTCTCCCCGTTCTCTCCTGTCTTTCTGTCTTCTTTTTTTTTTTAAAGCCATGAGGAGCCGATCCATTGGGGACAGTGCCCTGCCATCAGCCTCTATCCGCAGCGCTAAAAGTGCACCTGTCCTGATCCATCCTTCCAAACCCCTTCTGCCTGATATTGTTCTCACTCTGCTTTCCGATAAGCTGTCAGGTAGTGGCACCTCTGTCTGCGCGCACACCCACTGTCTGCAGCCCCTTTAACTTCACTGAAAACAGATGACCTTTAGGGTGGAATCTCTTCTCTAACGCCTCGCAACTGTGCATGTTCCTTAATTACTTGTTCTAATGGCTTCACCTCTGAGAATTTAAGTTGTACACATAGTATTTCTAATATATGGGCTTTGGTTGTGGTTCAGATGTCTGCAAACAACTTGTCTGCTATTGGGGGCTTTTGTTTCTTTTACCTCAACTAGAACTTGCATAACACTGGGCTAGGCAGCATGACATCTCTGCTGACTGATAATAAACAAAATGAGCAGTTGAAAGGCATAATTCAAAGTAGACTAGATCCTAATTTAATATATATATAATTCTTATCTATTTTTAGTAATAAAGGAGAGAGTATAATAAGAGTATAAGATGTAGGTTTCTATGTAGAAAATAAAAAGTTTGCCACAAGCACATGTGGATTTACTAAATCATTCTACCTGTTGTATGTGCTAGTTGATCTGGAGATTTAAGCCTCCCCCATACACCTTACAATCTTACCATACATATTTCTGTACAATCAACTTTTGTTCTACCAAAACCATGTAATACAAGGACCTTTCTAATCCTTCCAATCACTATGTATTCTATCAGGGAGGACCTGGCACTACATAGTTGTTGGTATATCTAAAGGAAATTGTATGGAGTGATCTAAAGGTATATGGGGGGCTTTAGGCAGGTGAAATTGTGTAATATTGCAAATGTTTTGCCTCATATGCAAAGAGGCTCATTCATTTCTTTAAATCTTTTACTTACTAAAAGTGCAAAAATATAAAAAGAAATCAAACAATCGGAATACAAGCTTAGTATTTAGTATATACAGAACACATGCTAACCATAGCGTTTCACTCAAGAAACTCTTCATCTGGGCATTCCAATCATTGAACAATTTGTCTCCAAAATAGGTTCTCCAAACATTTCTTATAGATTATATTTGTCAGAATGCAAAAAAAGGACTTGAAGGTTCTCCCAAATCCCCTTCTAGTATATAGGATTGTAACAAAAGGGGTTTGCTTGTATAGGGTCTCCTTGTGTGACTATATGGAGCTGGAGTTCTGACAGGAAATTCTGTATTACAACATGACTTTTATGTCAACTCTGAGTTGCTAGTTTTCTTCTTTTGGTTTTTCTTTTGACCTAATTTCTGGGAACTGACACTGGATAGAGATGAACTTCTTCACAATCAGTACCCCTCAAATTTCTATGTAAGACTTCTCTATTAGTTAACAGTTCTGCCAATAATATTTCGGACCAATTGGAAGGCGTGGGTGGAGCGTAGCCAAGCTCAAAGCTCTGTACATAGAAAACAGATTTTTCCATAGCGCTCCAGCTGCATTTATCTTTGAATTTCCAGAGTTCCCTAACTCTGTGACATTTTGACAATGAAGGAGACACTTTGGGCAGCCACACGAGACCACAGGAATGAGGGAAAAAACTCCCAGATTAAAAGCTATTAAAGGAACTTCCTGAATGAGAAGTTGATGCACAGATCATAACAGTGAATGGGTCTTCTTGATAAAGTCCCAAAGGGACGAAACATGTTGAAGGTCACTCCCATACACAGCTTGGACATCACCCCCATTGTTGGGGCTGCTATTTGAAGAGGAAAAAATGTATAAGGATTGTATTTTACCCTAAAAAATTTTATGTGAATCTTTTTTAAGTATTTAATTGTGTCATATATTGATTGAAAAGGCACCTTCGGAAACTCCCATCATATTATGCAATATATGATCCTCTATCCACCGAGTTCCCTAAAAATAGTCTATAATGATCATACATTGCAGTTTGTTATCACTAACTTAAAGTATATGTCAAAGGTTTTTTGTTCTCTGTTTAATGTGAATCAGACGCTGATTACCTATTAGTTAATATCCCCATTATACATTATTGTAGGGGTCCTTAATGGTGCATCCATCCAAATTAATGATAAGGTGAACTTAAAAAAAAAAAAAAAAAAAAGCAAGTAATAGGACTGCAATAGATATCTTCATGGGGGGGGGGGGGGGGGTGGAGTATTGGAGAGATTCTTGAAGTTTTACTAATGATATTCTACCAAAGACATCTGAACTACACTTAACCAGCTCTTTGCAGTTATGTTGCATTATTATATTGTATTTCTTTTCTATAAGTATTACCGTATTTTTATTTTGGTTACCTTTGCTTTGGAATGTCTGATCTAATGGCTCTTTGCACTATTTGTATAATATTGTATTTACCCTAATACTAGTGCTTGGGATTTGCTTTTTGCTTGATGTCTGTTCTGTTGATTTGTAACCTTTTTTATATTCCAGCATTTACAGTTCTGTCTACATTTTTCTTAAAATTCTTATTGATTTGTGTTGGTTTCTCCAGATATAAAAATGCATAGATTGAATTTCTAAACCAATTGGTCATTCATAACCAAAGCATTCCCACATTCTGTGTGACTAAGCGTTTCCCTTTTCCAATTTAGTTTCCTTGTGACTACTGTCAGGGTTATGTTAGCAAGCACGACACAACCATTTACTTTTTATGTTGCTCTTCTTTCTATTGGGTGAAGTGCAAGGTAATTTTAGTTCATAAACAAATTTAGCATAGACTAATGTTTGGTCAATGAAAAACAAGAGTATGGGGATTACTCTAGCACATACTGCTGAGGCTCTTTTTTAAAGGAATCTTAATAATCAGGTTTTTTTCTGCTGAAAGCAACCATATCAAGTGTCCCTAATAAGAGTAGTCAGGTGGTGTATACCAGGATGCAGGGCTTGCCTTGTCAAAGACCCATACTGAATAGTTTAAGAACCTTCTGAGAGTAGCTGCAAAACCACAGAGACCATACTTCCAAAACTTTTGGGGTTCTTCATTAATGCCGGTTGACAACCGGTGTGTGCCATATATAAACAAAAGTTAATAATTATAAAAAAGACTGGTTTCAGGCTGCCAGCATTGCCTGCTTAGATATGCTGTATATTTTTTCCGGAGGAGAGGCACTTCTGAGAGCCTGAGCAAGTATTTCCAATTGCACACTTTACTTTGTGAGTCTCTGGCACACAGCACTACCCCATCTCTTAACTAAATACCAGTATACAGCATGTCACAGAAGAGAGGAGGCACTGCTGAGAGCCTGGATCTAGTTTGTAAGTCTCCAAGCTGTCTGCTTCCCTTCTGAATGAACATACTGTATACTGGTTTGCTCAGGAGGAGGGGCAGTCTGACTCTCAGCAGTTCCCCTCCTCCCGAGTAAATACCGTTGCACTATTGAGAGCCTGGAATGAACATGTATATTCACTCTATAGGACGCACAGATGCCCCCCATCTATTATTTGAAGGGGGGGGGGGTGCATGTTACAGGGCATAAAATATGGTAAGTGTTTGGTCTTCTCTTTAACCTATCATAACAGAGTACAGTGGAATATCTGATCTGACTAAAGACAACACTTTCGAACCTTTAAAGTGATATGTAGAAGAGACCAACTTATTTTTGTGACCCCTCTAGTTATATAGTGCGTCATAAGTTGTAATTATTAACAAGTTATGACTTTACATCTAAATTTTTCTGCTAATGCCTGAAGCACTGTTTTGGCTTTGGAACATGAGGCAATTTACAGCCAAAGTAGACATTTGTGTAGGATATCGATGGGGAGAATTGAGTCTTCTTTTAAAATGAACAGATTCCAACTTCTAGATGGAAGTGTAAAAGGTTTAATGATATGTATGGGGGGGGGTCTCTGTTTTTACAGGAAGGCTCAGATCATTTCCATTTTTAAAGACTTGAGGAAATGTGTTTTCTAGCAGTTGAATCAGCAACTTATTGCAAAGTATTGTCCAATATAGGAGTGTCTTGTCACATGACCTCTTCCAGCCTTTTCTGTTACTCATTTAGAATGACTAAGACTTTGTTTTCCCCAGTCGGATTAATCCAAACAAATTATTTGCTGGGCTTTGCTATGCATATCTTCACTTTGTTCTTCCTTATGCCTAATTGGTTTTCCATACCTATTCAATCTCTTCATTACATTTGTATCAGAAAAGATTGAGGCACCAAGTGTGAGACTGGACTAATGCAGGAACAAACAATCTACAATATAGATGGGGCAAAGGCCAGAGTTAAACTACCACAACTACTCAATAGCATTGCTGTTGAACAGTTTGTTCTTCCAATAATAAGTCTGGAGTTAATGGACGTTTATGAGGATGGGTTGTACACATCCTCCATGGCTCTGCATGCTTTCTATTTTACAGAAACATCTGTACTAACTAAAACCTACCTAACATTAGCCTTTATCCTAATGTCTCCCAAGACAAATAAGTACAACTGGGCTTGGTTTTCCTGAATGTTCTGTGTAAAAAGAAGTTTACAAACTTGTTACTTTATTTTGTTGAAGTTATTTTATAAAAACATCTTTCTACACGGGGCGAAAGGTTACGCTAATGCAAGATAGTTTTGTTAAAACTGCAGTTTTCCCAGATTTTAAGGGACAACTCCAGCAAAATGTAATGTGTTTGTTTCAGGAAAGCACCAGTTTTTTAAAACTCTGGTATTTAGTTTATTATCCCTCAACTTTATACCAATGACTCACCTTTTAGCTGCTGTACTCCCCAGTTGAATAATTTGTGTTATGGGAAAACCTACCTCTGAAGTCTAAAAACAGTCTGCAATTTATTTTACCAGTAAACACAAGTAACATTTTAGCTGGAGTTGCCTTTACTGAATGTGCTTAAATATTATTAATTGTGGATTTCTTATTCCTGTTTTCTCTTGATTGACAGAAATGGAGGATGCCCCAGTGCTTCCCCGTGTACAACGGGTGAGGCATTATTCTCAGAGTGAAGAGACCCCTACGGAGACGTTCGGAGCCATTCATGAAGAAACCGCGACTCTGCCTCGCAGTAGCAGTACTTCTGACATCGTGGGGCCATTTGCAGCTGAGAGACTGAAAGGTGCAGTGCCTGTTGCAGACTGTCCCTCCCCTCAGACTTCGGATCCCCTTTGTGCTAACCCTCACTGTCAGGAAGCACCCCTAACACAGGCCGATGGCAGTATATATGATCACCTTTGCCAGTTGGCTGGCTCAGCTGGATTGACAGATGCAGACATTGAGCAGGAATGGTATGAGGAGTTAGAAGGCACTGATCTTTTACCACGTTTAAGAGCCTTTTTAAAAGAGGAGGGGTTAGAAAAAAATAAGTTGCTATCCACCTCTTTGGACCAGAAAACTGAGCATTTTTCTGACTCAGAGTTTTGTGTTAAAGGGAAAGTCCATTCAGTGTTTTCTGAGGGTCTTCCTTACACATATTCCAGTGCGATTCCTGAGAGTAGCACAGGCTTAGAAGAACACATTCCTAAAAGAGCGGGTGGGTTAAAGGTTGGTGGTAGGAGCAGGGATGTCCATGTCAGGATTCTGGCCGATGGGGAAATTTTTGACAGCGATAAAACCGTCATGGAGCAAGGTGATCGGAAAAGAGTTTTTTGTAGACAGCAAGCTGCAGAGGAAGATGAAGCTCTTGATTTGCCATCTTCTCAATCGCAACATAGCGAACATGGAGCCAACATTAAACATCTGTGTGAGTCTGTGACACACAAAGCCAAAGCAATGCGAAGGAAACGCAGCAGCGTGCAGGTCTCCTTCCGCCCGGGAACTGATGCGGTGCTCTTCTGCAACTCCATGGAGAACAAAGATGCCCCTTGGAAAGCCAGACTACGAAAGCTAAGCGGTTTAAGTTCAAACTCTTCCTTTGTCGTAGATCAAGGCAAGCCAACAGCATTTGCAGCCATGGGGGCAGTAAGGTTAGCTTCTGGAATTAGCCAGACAGGTAGTGATCAAATTGATATAATCCACCCTCCCTCTCAAGTGCAGAAGGAAGCTGGCCGCACAAGGCCAAGGTCTAGCAGTCATGAGAGAGCCTCTTCTCATGCTTCTTTAGGAGGCGTATATAAAACTGTTGTCCATGCTCTCTCTAAACCTAAGGCCAGCGTGTCCCTGCAGAAGCAGCACAGGACGGCAGCCGAGGCTCCACTGAAGGACCTGTACGGTCATGTTATGGGCTATTTTGGAAGGAAGGCAGCAGGTGAGATCCTTCAGCCCTGGGATGCATTCCCAGAGCACATGTAGAGATGCAACACCCGTTTGGCTTTGTATTGCAGAAAAAAAACCCAGCTGCCAGCAATCAGGAGCTTTTGTGGGATGACCTGCTGCTTATTCCTCACCCAGTTCCTCGTTGACACCCTCTCTGGGATCTTTGCATGTTGTCTCCCTTGTGGCTGATATAACCTTTTCTCAAAGTGTTGCCCTTTACCTTTTCTCAACAACTTTCTTTACTAACCCCTCCCTGTGAGGTGAGTGCTGCTGTTTCATGGCTAATGTGTCCTGTTTCTTTATGGCTAGAAATCACTTATGTTCAGTGTTTTGTCCTTCAGTCATTTGCTTCGTTCACAGTAATTTGTCTGATAAAGAATGAATAAGAAACATTTCATTCTTGTTAACAGGTCACAGATGACTCCTACTCATCACGTTGCTTAAAAAAAGTTTTTATGTGTTTTGCTTTTTGTTCTTTTGTGAGATTTTTTATACTGTTTGTATCTTATGCTTTACTTTTGTACAACTGGCTATGAAATACCACAAACATGGCACCAAGATATACAGTGCGAAACAACAAAGTGTACTAGTCCTTCAAACGTTCCTTTAGGCTATGTTTACACATCCGTCGGGATCCCCTCCGCTAAGCGCATTGCTTGGTGCGGGTCCCATCAGAGCACATAGATTTTACCTGCTCGGCGGATGCTCAACGTACTCCACTATGTTATGCCTTGCATCAGCAGAACGGCTCGCGCTGTGAAGACACAGCTTTCTTTTGCTCTTCCTGAGCAGGTAAGTCTATGTGCTCCGCTTAGTGGAGGGGGTCCCGACGCATGTGGCAACCCCCCCCCCCCCCCCCCCCCCCCCCCCCCCCCCAAGGCTGCACAGAACAAATAAGCACAAAGCACAGAACCATAGGAAAGATCTGCATCGGCAGAGGACGGCAGAGAGCATGATCTTCTTATGCCCCCAGTTTAGGATGGGTAATTGCCGAAATGAAGCAATTACACGGCCATTTAAAAGCGATAGACATAATGTGACCAATACGCTCCCAAAAGACAGGCACGTATTGTTTGGATGTCTGTGATGTGTCCATTGATTTCCAGTGGATGCGTCCCACATCAGACTTGTGACACTGTTGCGTAAATAAAAACGTGGTAAACAGTGTTTTTATTTATTTACAAGACTTGGTTCATAAGCAGGTTATGTTGTGCTGTGGGTACCAATACGTCCTAGCCTATTAATTAGCATGGAAAGTGTTGCTCTCATGTCTTTTTCACAGGGAACAAATGTAATGGAGTTTCAGCCTTATTGTGCTTCTCTTTCTGTGTGCGTGCCGACTTTGTCGTCACCTCGAACATGACTTTAGTGACCGATGACTCAACTTTACAAAATAGTTAGCCGTTAATGCCCTAATATATGTATGCAAATCCTTTAGCACATAGGGCAGTGTATTTCCGGTATACTCCATGTCACCAGAGGTTGTTTGACTATTGAACATAATGCTATTATGAGTTGGCTGCATATATTATTCTCAAAGCGTAGGCAATAATGTTTGTACTACCATCCACCCCCCTTTCCTAAACTACTGCTTTTGACCATATAGTGTAGCGGTTTGCCTGTAGTTTAGCTCTGGGTGCCGGGTGCTTTCAGTAATAATTATACCATTATAGGATTTGCACAAAAAGTTCTGTTAAGGGTTTCCAGTCTATTTTGGTTAACTAAGCAAAAGCAGTTGGGAAGCAAAAAAAGCAGGCAGCATTATATATATATATATATATATATATATATATATATATATATATATATATATATATATATATATATATATATATATATATATATATATATAGCTAGAATTTGGATGAGAAAAGTATAATTAAAGTTTTGGCAAATTTTCTTCATTGAAAAGTGATGCGCCCAGAGTAATGATTGCTTCTTCCCTGCCAGCCAGCTGCGTATTGATGTAGCCAGCTGGGTATTGATCCATACAAAGTTTTAGTTAGAGGATATGAAGGTAAACATTTTATGCTGTTCCCTTTCTGTAGAAAAACCATAATAAAGAAAAAAGCCATGGAGAAATTCAGTATTATTTAACAGTACTTATTCTAGTGGCCATGTAAATTTTTATAAACGCATACCAACACTGCTGTGGCATATGAGTACAAGTATTATTATTATTAACTTTTAATTATTTATAAAGGTTCAAACACAGGTACAGGTTATGACTGAGGAGTTGAGGAACCCTACCCAATATGTGAAATCTTACTCGAAGATTCATTTTAGAGTTTAAGTCCACATAAAGTTTTTAGTTGTAGACCAGATATATTAAATACAGACAAACCCCCTTCTGTAGTTCAGCATCTGTATTTGAGTTCAGTTGTTGAATAGGGTAGCAAGTCCATTTAAATTGTAATCTCTCATTGTTGTATATGCAAACACTATATATGTATTCCCAGATCATTCCATTACCATCAATACACAGACACATGTTAGAACAGGCCAGTTTTCTGTATATTTTCCATTGACTTGCAAGTGTGTACTACCATTTGTGTTCTGTTGTTTTTAAGTTTGTGTGTCTGTGTTATAGAATGCTGGTATCTGGTAATCAATCATAATGGTAACCGCTATCTCTAATCTGCTTTCCTGAGAAAATGGTCCAAAATTTTTTTTTTCATATTGGGAGACATTTGATATTCCAAGTGAGGCTGCCAAATCAACACACGTGTGCTGTGATTGGACACGTCCTATGTGGTTTTCACAAGTGCTGCAACTTGTTCAAACAATACACTTCTGCAGTGCTGGTTAGGTATTGAGTTTTACTATTGCTACACAGTTAAAAGAATCTTAAAAGATGGTATATTTCTGAAATAAAAAAATAAGCTGAATTAAAGAGCAGAGAACAATGCGTCATACTGCATGTCTTTCTCTGGGAGCTTTTACGGTACATTTGAATGAGCACATGAATCGCAGCTTTCGTTCCAATGTTAGCCAGCATGTGGAGTTTTTGGCTTCAGTTTAAGCACAGACCTTCCTTAGCTCTCCTTGTTTTCTGAAGTTCAGCCAATGCATATTTACACCCGAAAATAAATAGCTGACTGTGTAACGTGGATTTATCTCCCCTACCAGTCAGCTGTGTAGATGTTGCTCCATTCAAAGTTTCAAAAGAGTCTGAAGGTAAACAATTAGTGGTGATCCATTTTTTTTGGCTCTATTTATACAGGCGCTTTCCGTACTGCAGCTCAGAAAGCAACCGGGCACTCCTGTGTGCGTGCGCTTGCACACTTGTGGAGGCGCTTGGGGCATTATCTAAACACCCACATGACCGCAAAGTGAGTGGACCCCCCTCAGCTGACTCGAGTATAAGCCGAGGGGGGCACTTTCTGCCCATTTTTGGGGGGCTGAAAAACTCGCCTTATATTCGAGTATATACGGTATTTTGTAGATCTAGCCTTAAGGGAGTTCATTAGGGCTGAATATTATTATTATTGCTGATCACACTGTACATAAGTTGCAGCATGGAAACGATAAATGTGTACTACCCCACTCAGCAGGCTTTAATACCACCACAACACTAACTCATGCATCGCCTGAGCACTTTCTGGAACACTTTAAACTAATTCACATGCATTTTGGAATGACACTGCCTTTATTGGAGCTGTTCATATTGTCCCCCTGTAACATTGCCTTAGGTTAAAGGTTAGTAATTTAGTGTGTGTACACATAAAGTATAACCATATCCCAAAAAGGTTAAAAATAATTATTCATTAGCTGAAGGTATGTACTTGTTTGCACAATTAAAATGTCAGGATTGTTGGTTGAGCTTAGTCCACAGTGCCCATTACCCATTACACTATAATATTGCAAAGTGAAGCAAAGTTTTCCTTCCCGAAGAGGAAAAAAATGGCTTTAGATTTTTATTAGAAAAAATGAAGGCTGTATATTCGTCAGCTCTCCTTTTAAAGATAAGAGGACTGAGTACTATATTCTGTAGAACATGGTAGATATTAAGCAAAGTTTATTCATGGGTCATTTAACACTATATGAAAGGTTCCTCAGGAATAGTTAATATATTGTAGCTTAAATGTTTTTTTTAATAACCATTGTTCTTTTAGTATACTTTTTCAGGGTTTTCTCCTCTTTGTTTTCACCTTGAGATCTTGGAACAGCAATGTTTCCTGCTCCACAATAGTCATTTATTATTTTATTTAAACTAGCAGTAGTAGAGCTTTGTATTGTTTTAGCCATCTATTAATAGAGAAAATTTGGAGTTGAGTTGAAGTGATCCCCTTTGTTGGCTAACTGAAGTCATGCTTTTTTAGGATGTCTCAGATCCCTTCTTTAGGATTAATTGTTTGGGTATACAGGACATTAAACCTGAACAAGGGATCTGAGCCATCCCAAAAGCTTGCTTCTTTAATGACTTCAGTTTGCCAATAAATGGGTATCACTTAAACACCACATTTTCTGTATTTTTTTTAGACTACAAACATTTCTACTTCTTTTACTTTTTTATATCACTTACTGTATTTTTCACACTAGAATACACCTGACCCCATAGTTTTGGAGAGAATATTAGAAAGAAAAAAAGAAGAGCCATTCGCATTATAAAGTGAATATACAGCATATTCCAGCAAAGTAGGCAGGTCTGGACCATGCAGTATTCACTCTGTATTCCTCCAGCCAGTACCAGTCAAAACGCCAGTACCAGGAGGGAGGTCTTTGTTCCAGCAGAGAATTAAGCACACTAGCAGGACCCATTCTCTGAACCCACTGACCAACTTATGGAGAGACATATTTTACAATCTAGCACTTAGACTATTTAAATATGGAAGATATTTATATATGGAAGGAGATATGAGTTTGTCACATTTTTTATGGCAATGCCGAATGTTAATGAATATACACAACTCGTTCAATCTAAATAACCTCTATTCTCTCAGCTGGTTGGTCAATGTGTTCTGCTAGTGCAAATACCACTAAATTCTTTATTTCGGCAGTGGTGTTTTGGCTTGGCTTGGAGGGAAAGGATTAAAGTATCCATGTGATGCTACAGATGAAGAGAGAATGGGTTTAGTCCTGAAAATTTGCTGGCCTGTTACCTTTGGACTGCCGTGATGAAATATATACTGTGTCAGTGTTGCCTTTTTTTTTTTTCTTTCTATACCTTCATGTATTGACCTAAGGTCATTTAGTGTAAAGCTGGGTATACATGGGTGAGCTTTTGCTCGTTCGTTCGCCTTGTGAGATTTGATTGTCGATCCTTCGCCAAACATCGATCGATCGTACTACCACACAGTGTAATTGATTTTGTTTACAATGTATTTACAAACATACTATGGAGTGTATGGGTAATATGATCATGTAGAGATTCTGCAAACTAACATTACTCATCCCTTAGCTGTTTGAGATGATTGAGATTCCAATATTTTGGCATTAGCATGCATATATAGACTAGATATAGATGTGCCCAACTCGGCACATAGAAGATTCTGCTTGTAATCCCCTATGGGTTATGATGCGCCTGTATACACAAGGGCACAATAGGCTGTGGCACACCAACCACAATTCAGTTTAAGGGTGCTTTAACACCGCGTTAATCGTAACAACGTTTAACACACCTTAAATATGGGCAAAAGTCCTCCATTGGACCTCATGGATGCTTCAGTGTTGCCATTAATGACACCTAATAGTCAGAAGCCGTAATTGTTTATATAATTTGCATGCCTATGTCATCATCATTTCAATGATCATATCTAATAATTCCATGGATTAGGTGCATCGATGTGCAGTTTTTGTACCTAGCTAACTGCCATTCCACTTGTCATTTAGTTTACTGCCTGTTTGTTTCTGGTGTGTGACTGAAACTTTTGAAGTCCTTGGAAATTAGTTCAGCAATGATGGATGGATCGCATAATTTCTCAGTGATAGGTCCACTCTAGATCTGAGGGGAATAGAGGGCATTCAAGATTCATTACATGGGTTATCAAAATGATAGACGTAAATGGAAAATCCAGCAGAAGACAGCAGGAAGTGCTCACCCTGCTACTCTTTATAGAATCCTCCTTTCTTGTAAATGGATCTACCCTTTCTCTGCCCTGCCAGCTCTGCTTCAAGGAATGACTACGCATTCGAATTTTGCCCAGATTTGACTAACTGCTTCTTAATGAACCCCAAAAATAGTTCTGCACTTACTAATCCCAAACACAGCTACAATAGTGGTGAAACCCCTTCCTTAACAGCATGCTTCACCCCTGTATAGCCCCTTCCCTTGGTTGTCCCCCAGTAGATCCTTGTGTATTTGATAACCATAACTACAACATACACTCAATTACTACTTTTGCTGTTTTTCTTGTAGCTAATAAGGAAGATTTGACTTCACAGTTAAATGCACTTAACAACGAGATGAACTCGAGCTCCAATATCCCAGATCTGATGGATGAATTTATTGCAGAGAGGTTGAGGTCTGGCACAGGTCCAGTAAGTAACTAGTGAATTTGTGTTTTGTAATGCAATTGTTATGTGATATTATGATTTCTGAAACATTTGGGGCATGTACTTTGTGAAGGTAATGCAACAACACAAACTTGTTTTTAAGAAGACATCCTAAGCGCTTCTGCATCTTATAAAGTGAACATATTGCATGTTCCAGAAGAGTGTGCAGGGATGGGACATGCTCTATATGGGTTTTCACTCTTGAGTAAAGGCACTACTGAGAGCCCAGAGACTAACTTACTACTGAGTAAAGCCCCACTCCCCTCTTCCCAAGTAAATGCCAGTGTACATGGCACAGCAGGTAATATATTCACTGTGCTTGCAATTCCATATGTGCATATTAATTATCCATTCTGAATATATTACCTGCCGTGACATACTGTATACCGGTATTTACTCTGGAGGAGAGCCAGTGGAGAGAGGCTCTCACTGCCCCTTCTCCCGAATAAATATGTAAATAGCGTGTTCAAGGGTGAGGAGGGAAGGTGCTGACAGCTTAGAGTATGAGTCTCTAAAAGTTAGTCTCTGGGCTCTCAACAGTGCCTCTAGCAAATACCAATACAGCATGTTTTAGCCGTGCACACTTGTAAATTAAGTAAATTATCCTTTTTTTTTTTTTTATTTATTCCTTAATTTCTCTTCCAAAACTGGAAGTGCATTATAAAGTGCGTTTCTGGACATATTTGTTGGTAATATGTTCTTCCCCTTGAAAGTATGGTGATTGAACCTAGGCAAAAGCATGAAATATTATGTACTAACTGCAAATCTTACTTTTCTTCCCCCAGACACTAACACGCAGAGGTAGCAGCCCCGGTAGTCTAGAAGTTCCAAGGGATTTACCAGACTCGCTAAATAAACATTGTCAAATGCGCCCAGTAGATGATCCCGGTGTTCCGTCTGAATGGACTTCCCCAGCAAGTGCTGCTAGCAGTGACCTGCTTAGCTCAGACAGCCACTCTGACTCCTTTAATGCCTTCCAGTATGATGGGAGGAAATTTGAAGGTACTTGTATGACCGACTTTTACTGTGTCATTTGCTTAATCCTATGTAAGTGTAATGTTTAATATAGTTTTGTCAAGCAAAAGTTAAAAGTAAATATTTTAATATGGTTTAAAACTCTCTATCAACAAGCAGAATGGTGAATGTCCATACACAAAATTCCAGAACATCTGTTAAAACCTCTTTAATTTTTGCCTTTTAATGTATCTCTTACTCCCTTCATCAACATGCAAATAATATTTTTTAATGTACATACCGTATTACACACCAGATTTTAAGCATGGTCATCGTTGGGTTTCTTTGCCTCTTAAAGCAATCCTGGGTGTTCATGGATTGTGGGATGGGTTGAAAACAGTAGGCCACTGTAGGTTAACACTCAAAATTATGATATATACCGTGTTTCCCCGATGATAAGACAGGCCCATCAAATAAGACAAAAAAGTTTGAAATAAGACACCCCCCCGCAAAGCAGACACTCACCACAAAAGGACACCCACGATCTGTGCCCGAATCTCCCATCACTGCAAATAAGACACCCACGATGCATACCCGAATCTCCCATTTGGGAACTGTGTGCCTCCGTCGGCTGGCTGCAGAGCAGGAAGTGACTGCGCCTCCGCGCCAGGAGAAGCTGGTGCCTTCTGCTGCTACAGAAACGGAGTCTGTTACCCGTCCGGTAGAACCCACAAAAAAGTGAGTCTGTGCCATCCATTGCCCCCTTCCCCTTCAGATTAAGGCATCCCTCGATAATAAGACCTGTCACATATTTTTGGCTTCTAAAAAATATAAGACAGTGTCTTATCATCGGGGAAACACGGTAGTAAGGGAAATGCAAAAAGTGAGCATTGTTCAACTACAATGGAAAGGGTTGGATGATGCTGGATGTCTACCAGAAAGAAATAAAATAAGGAAGGTTCTATCTGATGCAACTTCTAATTTTCAGTTTCTCATAATGTGCATGCAAACCAGAACAACCAGAGAGAGAGAGAGAGGAAAACTGCACAAATCTGCACAAGTCTGAAGGTGAGGCCCTAGTTCAGGGGTGTCGAAGTGAAACGCACAGCGAGCCAAATGTAAAAACTCGCAGGCCAGCATGATATTTATTTAAAAGTATCATTGCACTGCAGGTTATTTTTGGCCCATGGATCCGTGAGTTAGACACCCCTGGACTATACACACAGGGTTGGGGGAACACTTGGACTGCATAAAAACTACAGTACATGCAGTGTCGTGCAGTCCATGCCCCCATACCTGTGTGTACTTCCCCAGACAAATCCTGGTACCCCTCTCCCCAGCCTCCCTGCAGCCACCCTACCAGCTGAACTCGCCATGGCTCTTTCCTCCAATTGTGGCAGTTGAGAACTACTGATCCCAGAATACTTTAGGCAGCGGGTGCTCACCGCAACACTGGAACACCCTGCTGTGCAGCCAAGACTGGTAGTTCGCTACTCCTAGAATTTGGGGAGGTGAATGCAGGTGAAAGCAGTGAATGTACCTGAGAAGGCAAATCTGACAGATCTACCATGGGCCATTCTTGGCCCCCAGGTTTGACACATGCCCATTTTAACAGAAGTATCTGTTATTAAAAAAAAATTCTTAAGTAGCTTCATATTGTCCATGAAATTAAATGTAGTAGGCATTGTGTGTAGTAATTGAGTGCAGTAATCTGCATATGTACTTACACAGGTTT
This sequence comes from Ptychadena robeensis, assembly GCA_036250615.1. Taxonomy (NCBI): domain Eukaryota; kingdom Metazoa; phylum Chordata; class Amphibia; order Anura; family Ptychadenidae; genus Ptychadena; species Ptychadena robeensis. The sequence goes on from CM070043.1 coordinate 6,451,692, forward strand.
TTAGGATATTTCTGCACAGATATGTATATGTGTCCATTTAGAGACAATAATTTTTAAGAGCCTTCCACTGACAGAGCTAATAACATTTTCTTGTCTTTTAGCAGGCTTTCCGTTTGGGAACGAGTCGTCAGTCCCAGCCACGGTGGAGGCAGATTCTGGGTCTGGACAGCTTAGTGTAGAAGAGCAGGAAGTGGTCAGTCTTACAGCCCTTCATATTGACTCTGAAAACTCCAGCCTGAACCAGCAGGCCCTGTGTGCAGATATGTTGGTCCCAGCAGGTAGGCTCATGTTGTCTTTGCTTAACTCTTTCTATTGTGTATATCGTATATCAATTATATGGCATGAGTCATAGTATTTTCTGGCATGTGATAATCTAAAAACAGCACTTTTTTAACAGGCTTTTAGGGAAATACACTGAGAATACCGGTTGTTTTCTTTTTAAAATAGATCATATGTTTGCTTTTCAATACTAAATGTACTCTCATAATCATTCATGGTCCTGGACCAAAAAAAAGAGTTGAAGGCCAACTTATACCGGCATAGTTATAACTGCTTTTGTAAGGTCATATGAAGTCAGATGACATTCTATATCGGTGCCTATAAGTGGTCAATAACTTCTCGATAATAGAGCACCACTGTTACCTTGTGATAGTCATACACCAGGCTAATGTGTGTTGCAACTGCAATCACAATAGATTAATACTTGAAGGATGAAATATGCTTCCAGTGCTCGTCCTAATGCTTTGTGCAACATGTCCATTATCTAATTAGATCCATTTTGAAATGTTTATGTTCTTGGGAAATACCATACTCCGCATACAGTACATAAATGTCCTTCGTAACCTGTAAATTTAATAACCAAATATCTGTTGCTATTCCAATGTTTATTATATTTTTATTTAGACTATTATGTAGAAATCATTATTGTAGTAATAAACATAAACATAAATCTAAATCAATAATATATAGAGCACAGACATTGTAAATTGCATTGGCCAATGGAAATATTTGCCATTATATTGATAGTTGGTAGTGGTCATGTGATTAGTAACCTTTATGTTGGTGGTCACTGAAAATTGATATCATACCTTGGTAGACAGTGGTAGTTGGAAAATCACTTTTCAATTAAAGGAGGACTCATCTTTTCCTGGACAAGTGGGGGGAGCATGCCAAAAAATTGTGTTTTGGCCTGATAAGGACACTGATCGCTATAGAATCCTGACATATCCATATCTAAAATAAAGTTTCGCCTTTTAGTTATTCCAAGGTTGTGTTAGCCATTAATTTTACCATTTGTTTACCCAAGTCATGTCTAGACACATTTCTACAGTGTTTCCACTACTTAATGCTCAATCCAAACTTTAATTACACCCCACACAGTAATTTCAGCTACTTATTATACCATCGAAAATCTCCTGCTTTATCTGTTTCCATTAGCCAACCTCTTGAGTTATTTTTGATGCAGGCTCTGAAAATGCCTCTCCTGCGGTATCCGCCCATGGCTCACGTTCCCAGACACCGTCTCCAGCAATTCTGACAACCGAGCAGGCAGAGTTGCATGAAAAGCTTCAACATTCGGTCCTGCAAACTCCAGAAGACCTAGGTAAACAAAGACACAAGTTACATTCTACATAAACACCTTCAACATAAACATTGGTGTAATATGCCGTAACATATTCAGCATATTTCCTTTAAATGCAGATTTTGTTACTTAAAATTTAAGTTTGCTTTTATTCAAGCATTTTGTTTTATTTAAAGTGGTGTAGTGTATTAAATAATAAGCACCAGGGTTGTATGGTCTGTTTGCCTTTGCTATCAGCTGTCAAAACTAACATGAAATAGTCCACAGTACCTTCTCTGCTGCTCCAAATCAGCTCCACATTCCACAGGTTCCGGCCCCTCAGCAGACTTGCACTGAGCTAGCCAATGTGATAAATGGCTGCACTTGTGCCAAGCGCTTGTTAGTTTAAACATTCCTTAATTTCATCCAATTTTTTAAATCATCCCAGACATGATTTCCCTAAACACATGCCTCTGATGTGTTGTGTCTCGGAGTAAGCTCTTCTAAGTTGTGCTCCAGGAATTTAGGTCTGCGTTACACATGATTTTAACTTGGTGTGGCCATTCATCATATATACTGCTGACAATTATAAAAATGTTACAGTTTTAACAAGAAAAAGATATGAAGGGATAACTTACAAGGGATATTAGGAAGAAGGTTTGTCTCGTATTTTAAAGAGGTTTCCTCTAATTTTGTTGTATGTGTCTTGAGCAAGTAAGGAGGAAGGTCAACAATGGGACCCCCCACAAAATGTATGATAAATATCTCTTCAAGCTTAGGTAAGGGGTTGGCAAACCAGGCAACCCCCAAGGAAGCAGGCCTGGAAATGGGGTACAGAAGTTAGATGCTGTAGAAACCGTTGTTCCTGGTCAAAGGTCTTGGTGTGTAGGTATGTATGGACAGGTGGTGACAGCAATTACATAGACTAACCCAGTGGTTCCCAAACTCTGAACCTGTGTTTCAATGGGGAGAAGGGGCTCGAAAATTTTCCTAAATCAAAAAGGGGGACCCTGCAAGGAAAGTTTGGCACCACTGGACTAACCTGATTTGCTTAGCTTATTTAAGAAAAGGACAGTCAACATAACTGCTAACCCTATGCTATGTACAACAACCAAATGTGTTCACTTTCTCTCTCCTCGAAAGTATTTTTAGTTTTTCTATTTCCTTGTATAGTGACTGATGTTTTTATTTTTAAGCAGAGACCTGTGACTTTCCCCAAGAGAGCTGCAGTGTGATGGCGGGTGGTACACTCACTGGATGGCATGCAGATGTGTCCACTGTTATGTGGAGGAGGATGCTCGGAATTCTGGGAGATGTCAATAACATTATCAACCCCGAGATCCATGCCCAGGTGTTTGATTATCTGTGTGAACTCTGGCAGAACCTAGCCAAGGTATGCTATCATCTGAGACAAGTTAAGCCAATGAGTTAAAAGGATCACTGTTATAAAAATAAATACATATGTTGATATTAGATGAAAGATGTGCTTTTTGTAGGTAAAATAAACACAACCAGTGCATACATAGTATCTGCTTTAGGCCTGGGCTCTACTATAATTTGCCAAAGCGCACCAAGATCATTGTGGCCGCATCTCTTGTATGCATCCTATTTATTTATGTGTGTGTACCTAACAATGTGTCCGCGCCCCATTGTGGCCCGATTTTTATAATGCGGTGAACAAAGTCTACCTGCTAGATATTTATTCCATAAGGTTCTTTCTTGTATAGTATGGATAAATGTTGACAAATGTTGGCAATTTTTTTTCATGGGCAACATTTCTTACCATAAAGAACTCTACCTCCAGCAGCAGATTTTGAATTTAGGTATTTCATGAAGATACTTGATAGAATATTGATTATTTTTACTTCTGCCAGGGAAACTTGAGACCATCCATGAACCCTCTTGCCTTATACCTCAACCATTTTTAAAAACAACTAAACTTCTCCTTTATTAGTTGGATGGTTAGGACACCAAGATATTTTTGTGAGTTTCAGTTGACTACCTATATTTAATTTCCTTAACTATAAAACAATACAATTCAATATATATATATATCTCTTACTAACCATGATCTAAAATCAGTATGAAATAGCTTGCCTCCTCCACAATTATTAATGTATTTTTCGCCTACAATGTTGGGGGCAGGGGGTGGCAGTGTGTGGGTCTTATTTTGGGGAATGAGCGGCCACAATTCTACGGTGGTCACGCACTGAGCTGGAAGAAAGATCTGCCTGTGGTCGGGTCTTCTGTTTTTCTGCCTGCACTCCGCCGATGGCAGGTTGCTCCATACTACAAGTTGCCAGGCTGATTGTATATCTGTCCTGGGCGACCGGGAAAAATAGACTATGCTGGGACAGGACTGTCTTGTCAGCTCAGCCCGGGGCTTTGTATGTCAACTTTTTTTTCCCAGCTCTGCCATACAGATCTGTAGTAGTATATATAATATGTCAGAAAAAACAAACTGTAACTGTATATGAAAGTGTTTTTTAAGGTAAACATACTGTCCTGCAGTAATTGCAAGAAAAGCCTTTTGTTCCTTTTTTTGTTGTTGACTGTGATGGCTTACCTCTGCCACATGAAGGTCATGAAATGTCTCTAGCTTCAGTACAAGAGGAATGCATAGCTTTTCTGATGACAGATGTTACAGACCTCTTGTGGTGCTTTGGCAGGGCATTTTCTTTTAGAAAAAAAAAATAGATTTCCTATGCCTTTACATTTAGCCATTAATATCATCTGTACACTAGACGGCAGTATTGTACTGGCAAGTACAGAATCTACTTTCTGGTTTATCGCTGCAGTCTTTGTAAAGTCTGAATACAGTCACACTAATGCTTCATGTAATATTACCTCCACAATGTTATTCTATGGTAGGGGTGCCCACACTTTTTTGGCTTGCAGGCTACTTTTGAAATGACAAAGTCAGAATGATCTACCAGTTGGCTTCAGTTCAGTGTTCACTGTTAATACAGGCTTGTTTTAATAAAGTAGAGCAAAGAAAAAAAATGGATCTATTCAGCGAAGCAGCGCTTTTTACCAGTAGATCGACCGCGTGGGCACCCCCTCTACTATCTACCTATTTGTAACGGTCTGAAAAGCTAACTAAATTATAGACACATTAAAGCATACGATATGAATATCATTCAAAACATGCTATATACAAAGTCTTCAATGCACCCTTTTGGTGAGACTAGTGCCAGCCTAACATTTCACAAAGACCCTGCTTAGCCTCTGAGATCAGACCAGGATTGGGTACATGAAGGGTGATGTGGCTGTAGGTTCTTAGGAGCATAAAGTCAGGTCAATAAATATTGGGACATCGACACAATTCAAAAATTGTACACCACGACAATGATATGAAACAAACACAAAGTGCTTTAACTGCAGTCTGTCAGCTTTAATTTGAGTGTATTTGCATCCAAATACGGTGAACGGTGTAGGAATTACAACAGTATGCATATGTTCCTCCCACTTGTTAAGGGACCAAAAGTAATGGGACAGAATTATAATCATAAATGAAACTTTCTCTTTTTAATACTTGGTTGCAAACCATTTGCAGTCAATTACAGTCTGAAGTCTGGAATGCATAGACATCACCAGACGCTGGGTTTCATCCCTGGTGATGCTCTGCCAGGCCTCTACTGCAACTGTCTTCAGTTCCTGCTAGTTCTTGGGGCATTTTCCCTTATTTCATAATATTCCACTTCTTCATCTTCCTCAAAAACACTTTGGTCGCTTTTGAAGTATGCTTTGGGTCATTGTCCGTCTGCACTGTGAAACGCCGTCCAATGAGTCCTGGAGCATTTGGCTGAATATGAGAATCAGATAATATTGCCCGAAACACTTCAGAATTCATCCTCCTGCTTTTGTCAGCAGTCACATCATCAATAAATACAAGATAACCAGTTCCATTGGCAGCAATACATGCCCACTCCATGACACTACCACCATTCTTCACTGATGAGGTGGTATGCTTAGGATCATGAGCAGTTCCTTTCCTTCTCCATACTCTTCTCTTCCCATCACTCTGGTACAAGTTAATCTTGGTCCATTTGTCAGTAGGACGCTGTTCCAAAACCGTGAAGGCTTTTCTAGATGTTTAGCAAACTCTAATCTGGCCTTCCTGTTTTTGAGGCTAACCAATGGTTTACAACTTGGATGTAATTACCCTCAAATTAATGCTGACACTCTGCAGTTAAAGCACATTGTGTTTGCCTCATTCCAAATCCCTTGTGGTGGTGTATATGGTGTGTAGAGCCCAAAATGTTAGAATTATCTTGATGCCCCAATATTTATGGACTTGACTGTATACTTCCTATATGGCCAAAAAATTGCAGACACCCTACCAAAGGGAGCTTATTTATTCAGAGTGAAGGGTACTGTAATGCTACAGCATACCAATACATATTTACAATTTTTTACAAAGCCTTGTGACAACAGTTTTAAAGAAATGTTCGTCCTTGAGTGAAAAGCCTGCTCCATGAAGACATTGTTTGATGTATATTTAGATGTAGCCCCAAAGAAGGATGTAATTCTAGGGACTGCAAGTGTTGCTCATCTATTCTTCTCAATAGCTGAAAAAAACACAATTTAAATTAATATGCTTGTTATTTGCTGCAAGACCGTGTAATTGGTTGCAAATGCTCTCCCAGTCTGTTTTTAATAAATACATTTTGAAAGTATCTGTATGGATAATGTAACATTCTGTTTTTTGTTTTTTTTTCAGATTCGGGACAATTTGGGCATCTCTTTGGATAATCAGTCTTCCCCTCCCCCTCCTGTACTAATCCCACCCCTGAGGATTCTTACCCCTTGGCTTTTTAAGGTAAGCAAGACGCTTATCTTGTTTTAAGGATAATCTTTGTGGAAGCTTGATAACAATATCTGTTCTATATAATGGTTTATTTTCTTAACAAAAGAGTTGCTCACATAAATGCATTGGCAATCATGTTAAAATATAGCATACATATAGATGGGTTTATGAAGTTTTATACAGAAGCCAGGGTTTTATTGTAGCTTTTTCAGTTTATCAGTTGATCATGGAACAGTGTAGATATGTAAAAATGTAACTGTTTATGCATAGGGCATAGAAACACATCTGTTTGATACTCCTCCACCGACGTATCCTGGCCTGGGATCGTCTTAGATTAGTAAGAGGAGAAGAGGTGAGGTACTGTCTCAGGCTTCAACTGAGCACGCTAATTGGTGTACATGAAAGCCAATCAGCGACCCAAACGCTTGACGCTTCCACTATAATATTTGATCATATCTATGAGACACATAGCCTTTGATGAGATATATATATATATATATATATCATCAAAGGCTAATATATACAGGGCATTCCATATATCACCATGTGTAGCGGTCACACGCTGATCCGGCTTTCCTAATCAACTTTGGCGCTCCTACATCAGTAACATTGTCAATTTTGATAGGGAAAACCAGGTCTACATATGACCGCTGCACCCAGGGGTGGTGTGGGGTTTTGATTGCCTGCCTAATTATGGTCCACTTCCTGCTGGCATCTGTAAGTGGGGGTGGGGCTGGATCGGTGTTAGGTGCGGCCCTTTAACCATGCCTAGGGCCGCATTTGTGGCCCTCCATATGTTGCCCTCAGTTGCCCACCACTGGTTTAGCCACACATTCTACATCCCAACACCATAACATGATCACAAAATACCACTTCGGTATATGAAACTGGGAAATGCAGAACGTAGCTTAATGCATATGTAAAACTTTGGTATTTCCTCAGTATTTTAAGCAGAGCAAACATCCTAGCAATCCCAATTCTTGTACTTGGGTAGTTGGAGCAAACATCCATAGCAAGTCATGTGTGCTAGCCACCTTGCTTTTAGCTTACATCCCTACATACAGGCATGTTTTATATTGATGATCATGTATTGAAAGCAGTTCTTGGCAATTTGTATTGCTTACTGTATTTTCACTCATTTTCTGTGAGTCTTATAGAATGAATACCTAGGCTGCTTACTCTCCAAGTATCATGAAATAACACTGACTGCTCAGAGGGCTGTTTAGTGAATGTTTTAGGGCATTTTATACTTGTAGCACTGAATCCTTGCCATATCTTGTGTTTACAGGCCACAATGCTGCCAGAAAAATACAAACAAGGGAAGCTACATGCCTACAAACTGATCTGTAAAATTATGAAAAGAAGGCAGGATGTGTCTCCAAACCGGGACTTCTTAACGCACTTTTATAATATTATGCACTGTGGTTTACTTCATACTGACCAGGTACTCATTTCTCTGCTGTGACACTGATTGTAGCGGTTATGTTTGGCTTCCTGTTAATCAGCATTACTAATAAGGTGTTGTGATATTTAACAATTAAAAGTAGAACTTGGCAAATATAATAAACATAATAAATAGATGTGTATCATGATTAGAGTGTCAGGAAGCAGCAATCAAATGGTTTATGCATTGACAAGTATGGCTGCGTCTACACTTACAAGCGGGCGGGCGTTATGGACACGTCGGTGTGATGTGTGCCCGTGGTTTGCCTGCTACTCAGTATCTGTTTGGGTAAGTTTACGCCACTGTATTCACCATGTTCACAAAACCTTTCTCTCTGGGATTTGCAGCTGGAAGTAAATCTGGTACCCTGCCTAGTAGCTGAGGTTTGAGAAGAATCAGACATGCCATACAGAGTAGGGAACCATTTATATTCACATAACATCTAGTGTAAGGTGGAGAACTGTGCTTTATTTTATTTAGCTATAGTTATATATAAGTCTTCTCCAGTCATACTTGGACAATATTAAACCTTGATATGCATTTAGGAAGATTAGTCTATCTGCTTATAGTTCCAAGTAAAAATTCCTTCATTGGGGTATGTGTCCACAGCGCTGTATGATCCGTCAGGACCCCTGCGTTCAGCACAGTGCTAGGTCGGGGTCCCTACGGATCACATACACATTACCTGCCCAGCAGAACCTCTGTTCTCGCGGCGCTGAGCCGACCCGCTGATGCAGAGGTTAACGCAGTGCAGTGCATTAACCCCTGCATCGGTGGATGTGTGAACAGAGTGCTGTGGAGACATACCCTTAATTTAAAAAAAATGGGGGTTCATAGTTTTACTTAAGGTTCCACACAGATTCTGTGATTTCTTGATAATACTGGCAATTAAGTATCTGGTTTTACTCTGCTTAAAATTGCTCATTTATTTGATTGTCTTGATAGAATGGTTGACATCGTTGTACTTTTTCTTCTCTCACAGGATATTGTTAATACAATTATCAAGCACTGTTCACCTCAGTTTTTTTCTCTGGGGCTCCCTGGAGCCACACTCCTAATTATGGACTTCATCGTAGCAGCAGGGAGAGTGGCTGCCTCACCTTCTCTAAATGTAAGATCAATTGCTGTCATCTCTGGGGAAATGCGTTTTTTTAACATCAGACTGTTGTTTAGATTTAAATATAAATACATTTGTGTGTGTGTGCGTGGTTTACTACAATTCCAACTTATTAAAATTTTCCAAAAAATGTATGTGTTGCATGCTATATAGAAACACTATGCCATAAAATAATCCTTTATTTACATGATGAATTTTAAAATAAAATCAAATTATTAGCTTAACCACATAAAGCTTAATTGGGCCCACCACTGCAAGGGTTAACTTTAGGTCTAGGGGGGTCAAGAGAAGAGATTCACGCAACTAAACTTGTGCTAGCTGGTGGCTCTTGCTTTACTAGACCAACCCTTGACTCTGATGTAGCGTTATCCCCAACAATATGGAGCAAGTTGCTCTGTATTGTAGAGGAATGATGTCGGGGACCCACCCACAGATTGGGCTTTGGGGAGCCGGACATCACTGAGAATACAGGATCAGGTAAGTTCTTTACTTGAACCCCCTAGACCAGCAGTTCTCAACCTGTGGGTTGTGACTCTGTCGGGGGTCGAAAAACCATTTTACAGGGGTCGCAGCGTTGACTGAAAGTATCACTTAAAAGCAGCAGCGCTAATGCCCAGATGCGGAGAGTGAAGTTCAGAGAGAGTAATGCTCTCCCCCTCCCTCCTGAAGGGAGGGGGCGTTACACTCCCTCCTAAGTTCCCACCCTGTACATCATCTGCACAAGCCGGTTCGGAAAATAGGAGGGAGGTAGATATTCTACTTACCTGATCATGCCGGAAGTGACATCATGGAGTGTAAAATTTGGAATGCAGAACGCTCCAAGTACCGAAAGTAAGACTTGATAGTTGTTTTCTTAAGTTAACTATTCTTTCTTTTTATATTCTGTTTTGACAGGCACCACGTGTTGAAGCCCAGGTGCTTTTGGGATCTTTGGTCTGTTTTCCCAACCTTTACCAGGAACTCCCAGCTCTGCACCCTGGCAGCTCCGAAATCAGAATGTCACAGTTCACTGATGTCAAGGTAATGCTAACATCTGTCATAGAAAATCTAAATTCTGTCTCATGATTTTTCTTCTTTTTTCAAAGTTTTTTTTTTTTCTTTTTCAGGAGCTCACCATTAAGACTGTGTTAAGCTCTGCTCGAGAAGAGCCCTCTGGGCCAGCCAGGTATAGATACCAGAATGGTATAAACAAATATATGTGTAATTACATTACCTATTTGTTTCTAAAAATTATATGAAAATAGTTGTAGCAATTCATGAGCGCTATCTAGGATAATTTGCTAAACCGGTAAGGATTGTTCACTTTGCAAAGTGAGCTTTAACCAAACTCCTTCAAGACCATTCCTTATGTGCTCTCAAAGTTGCTTATGTTGGAGCCCAGAAAGATTATATCAGATCCCTTATACAGTATTTTCTGTATTATAGGATACACCGGACCATAACACATACCCTATAATTTTGGAGAGAAATTTACATTAAGTGGTTTTACAGGGTGTTCCAGAAAAGTGTGCAGGAATGGTATATGCAGTATTCACTCTATATTCCTCCAAGTCCAGAGCCAGGAAGTAGGGGTTTGCCCCAGAAGAGGTTGATTTTGCATTGCAGTAAAAAATTTATGTGACACACTCAACCCACCTCCCATATGTAAACAAACTGGGCATGGGTAAATATTATAAAATGTGACTCTCCTTAAGCAGTGGGTTCTGAGCATGGGTACTGCTACTGTATAGACCCCAGGTGCCCAACCTGCAGCCCTTTGGGTGTTCTTTGGGGGCCCACTTAGTCCTCCACTTGCGGCCCCTGAACCCTAATTGTTAATGCATAGGAACTCCTAAACATGACACAAACTGTGCATTACCATACTACATTGTTCCCTAATGCTTGAAGTATTATAAATATATATAAATAAATATTATATAATATAAACAAATTGTGTTATTTAAAAAAAATGTCTTCTGGCTCTGCCTGCTGTACTTTTGTTCTTTAAAAAATGCTTATACTAGTCAGTATAGATTGAAAATGTTATGTGCGGCCCTTTATGCTTGTGGCCCTCCATATCAACTCGCTTGTTGCCCACCACTGGACACATGCTAATGTTTGAGCCGTGCATCCTGTGCTGGGCTTAGCCCAATAGTCTTGTGAAATAAATATACTGATATAATTACCAGATGTGGAACACATAGCTATGTGGTTTACCTATGGGGAAAAAACACACCTGAAAAGAAACAGACGCATTTTTAACAGGTCCATCACTTATTCAGTGGACATGGTCGATTGGCCTCTGTACATTCCCAAGCAGTAAAGTGCATTGACGCCATGCTATTGTGTGTATGGGTCTGTTGGGTAGCATTGGATGCGTTTGCACCATGTTACAGTTTTTGTGTTTGAGGTGCGTCACACCCAGGACTTACAGACAATGGAGACTAAACTTGAGGATGTTTCTTGACAGGGTTGCGGTTGTAAGGTACCCCTACTATATGTCATATAAAGGTGAAGGTCCTTTTTCCTCTTTCAAGTCTAATGAAGCCAAGCATATGGGTCATCTACTTGAAGGAAGTTCCAAGTACTGTTTCATCCTTGCTTTACTTCTCCTCTGCAGAACTACAGAACACCCCATCCTTATGTTAAGGAGATGGGGGTATGTTCTTATTCAACAGGGTAGAACTGGACTGTATTGTGCAACAAAGTAATAAACATTTCTTCTGTTACAGATGTGTAGCTTTGTGCAGTTTAGGAATCTGGATGTGTGAGGAGCTTGTAAACCAGACACACCACCCACAGCTTAAAGAAGCACTTAATGTCATCTGTGTCTCCCTCAAAGTAAGAGAGCATCAAATGCTAGTGACGCAACGTTTTTCCAACTCACACTTCTAGTGATTCTAGTTCTCATTTTTCACTGAAATGACTAGAGGAAATTATTCCCATGCAGGTCAAAGAATCTACAGCCTTTTCAATAGATAATAATGAGAGATGTCCCTTTTCTAATGTTCATCATTTGTTATAAACTTGCTCTGCTTTGGCCAGCAGAAGAAAATGACGTCTATGTATCTTTGTAGTCTGCTGCATGCTCTTTAACTTTTTCTTTATTGAATATATACATATACAACATCATTGTGACAACTTAGGCAGTGACACAGCATTTCCAGCATCAATATCACAGTTCTGTCACATGTACTGTCACGCTGAAGAGCACCCCTGCAATGTTTTCTTGCACTTTGCTGTTTAGTGCAGATAATAACACAGTTAACAGGCTGAACATGGCAGCTGAGTTTTATTGAAGTTCTTCTGATATAGTTTTTTTACTGTGTCTTCAGGAGTTTTAACTGATTGGAAAATGTTTTTTTGTATTTCAGTTTCCTAACAAAGTAGTTGCACAAGTAGCATGCAGTGTCTTGAATGTACTCCTCAACTATGTCGCACAACTGCAAATATATCATCCAGATTACCCACTGAAAATCATAGAGGTAGGTGCCAATCACTACCACTTCTGTCTGTGTAACACAAACCGTTTACAGAGGGAGTTGGGGTGTTACTTCTGTAGACCGGATAGCTTAGGTAAGTTTAGGTAATTTCCTGTGTGTTTTATTGAATCCTACATATGATTTACTTATATCTCCCTGCAGATACTGTTGGCTACTGTGACGCACCTTTTACCAACTGCAGAAACCTCATCCTATGAACAAGACAAACGGGTCAGTATTAAAGTGCAGATACATATACATTCTTTGTTTTGAGGTTGTAATAATTACTTGACTATGAACGCATATAACCCTATGAGCAGTCTTACTTCTGTCTATTAATTGTAATGTACATTTTTTAGAATGGACTCTCTGCAGCTAGGGTCAGGATATACCGTATTTTTCCCTCAGTCAGACTTTTTCCCCACAGAATTGAATTCTTTGGTTTTGACCCCCGCAGCTAGTTAGATCTGGTCTGCAAGTCCATTCAGCCAGTCACTCTGTGCCTGGGCTCCTGGGAGGTGGTGTGCTATTAGAGGCTGCTTGGCTGACACACACAGTGGAGACAAACACTTCACTGTGTGTGGCTTTGAGCAAGTACTTGCACTCAAAGCCACACACAGTGGAGGGTTTATCAACCATGGGCAGCCCACAATGGTCTATCTCTGCTGTGTGTGTCAACCACAAGCAGCCTCTGACAGCTGGGTCTAATCTTGGGGTGCATCTTATCAACCACAAAATAGGGTAACCTTTGTATGATCCAAATAATGCGTCATTGATAATTGTTATACAGTATACCGTATATTTCGGACCATATGGCGCACTTTTTCACCCCCAAAAAGGGAAAAGTGCCTGCGTCTTATGGTCCGCAGCCATCCGGCCGCCGGTGATCGCAACTTGGCTCCCTGACAGCTCTCCCAGCAGATAGATCAGCTGTGTGCAGAGAGAGAGGAGATCAGCTGTGTGATCTCCATCTGCCGGGATAGCTGTGGGGAGCTGAACTGTATTGGCTATATTTGCAGAGCCCCGCAAATATAGCCAATACAGAGTGTGCGGAGAAAGCAGCACTGGCAGGCAGCTTCCTCACACATGCTGCAGAGAAGGGACAGGGAGACCAGAGTGCAGATTCCCCCATGCTCCCCCTGCCTTCCCTCTCTGTGCTCTGTGTGAGGAAGAAGAGACGCTGAAGTCTGCTCTCTAGTGACACCATTTTAGTGGCTAATAATGGGGTACTGCATGAGATTTTTTCACATTCATTTAAACAAATGAAATATTTTTTTCTGATTTCCTGCTCCAAAAACTGGGTGCGTCTTATGGTCAGGTGCGTCTTATAGTCTAAAAAAAAATACGGTATTTTTTTATTATACCTCACTACATTATATCTGCTTCTCTACACTTTATTTTGGATTCCAAATATAGAGGAAAAAATTGTTGAGCCTAAAAAGTATCCTAAAATATTCTGTTAACTATGTACAGACCAGATTTCCACTATTTGCCAGCCACTTTTTGCCATAGAAAGATCCTTATATACAAACTGCATCCACATTTTGTATATATCACAATATGTTTATATGCCGGTATTATTATTATTATTATTATTATCTTGTATTTATTTAGCACTGACATATTACACAGCGCTTTACAGAGTACATAGTCATATCAGATCATTTTATACTTCTATAGGGATGTGTATGTACCCCATGAATGTGAGTGTATGTAGAGGTTTAATTCTATATCTTTATGTTGATATGATATTCAGTACTATTCTCTAATGCTTTACTTGCAGTTGGTGGTATCTTTGCTGCTGTCTCTTCTGGATTGGATGATGGCATTACCCTTATCAGTATTATTGAAACCAGTGAAGCATGCTGGCTCAGAAAATCAGGGAAGAGAAAATTCTGTGTTGAACTGTGCATATAAGGTAAAGTGTAATGTATTATTTACTGTAACATGTATTCTAAGCTAATGGATGTGGATCTTCAGCCTCTACAAAAGAAACCGCCTCAAAGTGATGTGAAGATGTAAACTAAAGGCAGAAGTGGGATGGCCTGATTTTTTCATTTATTTAGCCAAGCTATGCTTGTCCTATATAAACAACATTTAAGATTTTCAGAAACACACAACTTAAATACATTTGTAAAAAATTGAAAAACATGAGGGGTTAAAGAAACACCTCCAATGGTGTTCAGGCGAACAACATTGCTCAAGTATAGGATTTGAGTTCAGACACAGCGGATAGGTTTAAAAAAGTCATCACATTTTATTTATCAATCGTCATAAAAGACAGCCTGTGACGATATTCACAGGGAATCCTACCAAAAACATATAAATTGCAGAAAAAATAGTAATTGCATCCATACAACCAACATGGAGTGTGCAAATAGCGATGAGTACACATTGCCTTTGTTTCTTTAGCTCTACGCGTTTCGCCCACATGAGGGACTTCCTCAGGAGCTTACATCAGAATCTACAGATCAGAAAAAACATATGCAATTATTTCAATTTTTTCTGCAATTTTTATGTATTTGGTATGATTCCCTGTGAATATTGTCACAGGCTATCTTTTATGACGATTGATAAATAAAATGTGATGACTTTTTTAAACCTATCCGCTGTGTCTGAACTCAAATCCTATACCATTGGAGGTGTTTCTTTAACCCCTCCTGTTTTTCAATTTTGAATAAATGGTTTTATAGGATCAGACGCCCAGACTGTTAAGGTATATAGACCAATGACTTTCAGATTGCTTATTCCTCATTTCATCTTTTATATGTTTAAATACATTTGTAGTTTGTAAATTTGTTTTGATTTTAGCTTTGAACGTTGTGTTCGGAAAATAGCATAGCTGTTTAATCCCTTGAGCATATATGTCAGCATTTCCTATAACAACCAGTATGTCTCTGCACAGCCAATTGTGTATACCATAATTTCACACAGTGCTCACTACCCTAATATAATAATATTATGATGTATAAGGGTCCATCCAGACTAGCAGCATTGCGCCTTTGTTAACGCTTTCATTCTAGTGTATGGTAGGCACTTGCTTTATACAGGGAGTGCAGAATTATTAGGCAAATGAGTATTTTGACCACATCATCCTC
>CM070043.1:6467282-6489020 GCA_036250615.1 Ptychadena robeensis
AATAAAATTATTCCTCAAAAATACCACTTGCCTAATAATTCTGCACTCCCTGTACTGTGTTATACCTTTAATACTAGTGAAGGGTAGGTACTTGCACTGAGGTGTTAAAACTACCACGTGGAAATGCTAGCAATAACGTCACAGACTCTATGATGATTTTGTATTAAAGTGTACTTAAACTTGGGAAGACCTTTGCAGACAAAATGTAGTTGAGCTCCCCAAACAAAGGCAATTTTACATATACATTTTGTTAGGTCATCCTATTTGTAGAATATAATGGCTGTTATTATTGTTATTGGCTTCGCTCAGTTAACAGTGTTACCAACTATACCCCTAGTATAACTAAATGTTATAGAAGGGGTAAGTAAACATAGAGGAAAAGAAACGAAAATATAATTTTTTATACTACCAATGTATTTCTTTACTATTTTCATCCGAGGTGGAAATAAAGGAAAAACTTGTGCAAATGTAGCACAACAGTGTTATTTAGGTATTTAGAACATGGCGGAGATGAGATCAAGGTTATGGCGCACCTTCAGGTCATAGAAAACAATGCATTTTCTCCATGGCGAAATCCTCAGGTTCGCCGCTGGTAATGGTGCATTGCTTCACATCAATGTCAAGGGGCTCCTCGTTGATTTTTAAGCAACGCAGCCCAAACGTGCCTCTGGAGAAATTTTAAAGCAGTTGAGACAAGGCCTAAAAGAAGGTAATTATATCTATCCGTAGATCTTCTGTTAGGTTTAGCGAAAACCAGAAGCGGTGTTCAGTATCGCCTGAGAGACAGATTGCTCTGTTACCTGATTGCCTCAAATTACAGCTCTTAGAGATTAGAGACATAAACTTTCTCACATCAGATAATGGGACAGATATTGCTGGATATGTGTTGTGGAGAAATCAAAGTGTTTTAACCTTCAGGCTAAATACTAGTTACATTTTTTTTCATGAGAGTTCTTTATCATTTAGTTAGTGTATTTTTTTTTCTAAACAACCTGAAATCAGACCATTGCCAACGGTACAGACTCCTAATTTTGTAAATACAACTTTAATCACAAGGTAGGTGGACACATTTCTGGTGGCATGATCCTTCACTGCTTAACTTTTCTGGTAGCAAACTATTTGTTAATTTCTTTCAAAGGCTGGGGGTAGGTCTTTTTATAGACAGATAGCAGAAACTACCAATGTTTTTTTCTTTTATCGTCAGACTAGGCTTTAATCCTTCTCATCATTTCAAGTCATTAAAATAGATTGACACACAGTATCTGCTTAATTTGCATTGTTTAAATTGGTATGGCCAAACCAATCTTGATCAAATACCATTTGTCTGCATGTACATCTCATTCTTGGCATGTTCAGTATATAGCTTTGGCCAACAGCATATCATTCATGTTTACTGAGAAAAACAAGGTTGTTAGTCCTTAGTGCATCCCTTGGCTTGGAGGCTTCCCAGGCTGCAGGATAGATGAGTAATGCTCTAGCACAGGGGTGGGCAAACTTATTGACTCCTGGACCACAATGGGTTTTTCAATTTGACAGAGGGGCCTGGCCAAGAACCTTCAAGGGCTGTCTGGTTCCAAGTGCTTCCTGCCTGGGTGAGGAATTTAAACAGATTACATTAAAAAATTTGCCCTTCTGTTTAAAAAGTAATCACTAAGAGAAAAAATGCATATATAAAAAACAAATAAAGTAAACATTTTATTGCAGACATGAGCAAACAGTCTCTAGCAGGAGACCATATCAATCCTCCTCTAGGTTTTATCTCTTTGCAGGGAACAAGCAGAGGGGAGCCAGAGACACCGAGGTGACAGAATACTAAATATGGCGTGCAGGCTGTAGTTTGCCCATGTTTGCTCTAACATGATAAACAATTACATATGATGTTTGTTATATAGATGTTAAAATTTTTGAAGTATTGTAGTTTATGTTTAGTGCTATTCCATTTTTTATGTGGATTTCTAATTTTACAGGTTTTGCATAACTGTGTCTATGGCTCCCAGCATTTCAGCAACCCTCGGTACTTTCCCATGAGCCTTTCAGATCTGGCATCTGAAGACTATGACCCCTTTCTGCAGCTGGAATGTCTGAAAGAGCCCGAACCACTCCACTCTCCAGATTCTGAGCGCTCCACCAAGCTCCAGCCGGTTACTGAAGGTATTTTAGCTATACAAGCATTGCATGGAATATTCTACCAATTTAATTACAGGCTATGCAAAACAGACAACTTCTCGAGAAGTAAAAAAAATGTGCATTACGACTGCAATATTTAAATTCTGGTTTTGGTCTAGAGTAGCAGTCGCCAACCTTTTATGGATGAAGAGCTTCTGAGGGGGATGGCAGAGCAAGGAGCCAACCTAGAGATCTTGGTTAAAGGATGAGAGAGCAGCTGAGATCTCCTGTGTGGCTCCCTACCTCGGCCTCAAGTTGATCAAATACGTCTGCCACCCCGGCCGGTCGGCAGATACTTGCTGCCGTCTTGTCCCTACATCCCCCCAGCCCACATGCTGTAAGAAAAGAGAGGGGCTGAGATATCTCACAGCAGCTTTTCCAGCTTTGATCTTCGCTACTCTTTCTTCCTTCCAGTGTGTATGCGCTAGTGGCAGGGAGCAAGGAATTATGTGAGGCTGAGCCAGAGCACAATCGTTGAAGAGCTGCAAGAGCCACACATTGCCAACCCCTAGTCTAGGGGCACAGCAAAAACTACTATTACTTAAATCACACCTTGCCCATAATGCAGATTCTGCATGCTCCACTTCTCTGCACTGCTGTGAGTTGTGGGCAGGACCATGGCACCCTTACGTAAAGAGATTTACAGTACTTTATTTCTTATGTCTGGAAGACCCCTTTACCTCCCTAGCATTATGCCTGTACTCAGTACGGTCACAGTTTGATCTTGGATCAAACTGCCCATGCCGGGACTGGGCACAATCGCTGGTGCTCCGGCCCAGAGTCTTCAACTTCATCAGTGATGCAAGACCTCCATGGCAATTGAGGTGGCGCTGCTTTTCCCAGCCCACATCTAATTGACACATGCGCTGTGTAGAGAGGCCGGGAAAGCGTGGGGAATTGGTGTACTCCGTCACAATTCCCTGTACAGCAGCTTAAATCACGTAACACCAGGAGGTAAGTATACCTATGAACTTCATATATTTCAAATATTTTGTGTTTCTGTCCATGGTGGGATTCATATTGCCTCACAGTACAGAATAGTCTGACCCACTATTCAGATTGGACCGTAAGATAGCAGCAAAAGACTGGTGAGGTCATCCTTTTGCTCAATCAAGTCAGGCACTCCTATTAGTTATATTCATTGACCTATCAATAAAAATAAAAAAAATTCTTATAGCTTTTTTTTTCTTTAACTTAATTTTTTTCCTAAATTAGCCCAATCTGTTGTTTTCTCTTAAATTAGCACAATGGTAAGTCCTTACGCTATATTTAAAGCTACTTTATTTCTTCACATAGAGGGAGTTACCCAAGGTGTAGTATAGAAAGCAGTTTGTTTTTTTGGTTTTTTTTGTAGTGTAACTAGTTTGAAAAATGTTAGTGTGTTATCTGTTTTTCCCCTCACTGTGAAGCCTACAAAAATATTGAGTGCCAAAATAAACTTTTATATCCATAATTCAGGTTTTTCACACCAAAAAATAGAGGAGGGCTTCACGCCAGGTCCCCTAATGGTAAAAACAGCAATTCTATTAGCAATCATGGCACCAGTTGAAGGTTTCTCAGCAGGACGTCATACACAAATCATTTCATTTCTTGGATCAGCAAATAAATTGTATCCTCCATATGGGTCTCAATTCATCCATGGGATTTAGACTTGTTTAGACTGCAGCCTCATTTCCTGGATTTAAAAGCATCTTTTAAAATGAGCACAGAAGTTATTAGATGCCATGTTCTTGTTTGTAGAAACCTACTTTTTTGGGGGAAAAATGAATAACAAGATGTTCCTGCTATGATGATTGATCCACGGGATGCATGTTTTTTGTGAGATGTGAATGATTGTAAAACTACATTTATCTACTATAGATTTCTTGGCTCACTTGCTCTTTGACCATTCCATAGTATACATTTATAAGTCATTTTATGTACACAAAGCATTTATTGAGTATCTAAAAAATAGGGACCTGACCTTATTTTTTATGCACTTTTTATTATAAGTGCATCAAGTGTGTCATATGAGTGCATTGGTTAGGCAGCATTATAAGACAAATATAGTGAGCAACATAAGTATTTGAACACCCTGTGAAGTTCTCCCTCTTAGAAATCATGGCGAGGTCAGAAATTCACATTGTAGGTACATTCACATTATGAGAGACCGCATTAACATATTTTTTTTAGGAAATCACATTGTATGATTTGTAAATAATTTATTTGTATTGAACTGCTGCACATAAGTATTTGAACTTCTGAGAAAATCAGTGTTAAATATTTGGTCCAGAACCCTTTGTTTGCAATTACAGAGGTCAAACATTTCCTGTAGTTCTTGCACACACTGCAACAGGGATTTTGGCCCACTCCTCCACACAGATCTCCTCTAGATCTGTGAGGTTTCTGGGCTGTCACTGAGCAACACAGAGTTCTGGAGACTGGCTAGGCCACTCCAGAACTTTGATATGTTTCTTAAGGAGCCACTCCTTGGTTACCTGGCTGTGTGCTTCAGGTCATGTTGGATGACCACCCTTAATGCTCTGACTTAGGAAAGAAAGTTGTTGTTCAATATCTCACAATACATGGCCCCAATTATCCTCCTCTTTATACAGTGCAATTGTGCTG
The DNA here is from genome assembly GCA_036250615.1 of Ptychadena robeensis. Taxonomy (NCBI): domain Eukaryota; kingdom Metazoa; phylum Chordata; class Amphibia; order Anura; family Ptychadenidae; genus Ptychadena; species Ptychadena robeensis. The sequence goes on from CM070043.1 coordinate 6,472,056, forward strand.
TCCTGCAGAAAAGCACCCCCAAAGCATGAAGTTACCACCTCCATGCTTCACAGTAGGGATGGTGTTCTTGGGCTGCAGCTCATCCTTCTTTTTTTTCGAAACACGGCCAGTGAAGTGGAGTTCCAAAAGTTCTACTTCTGACCACATGAATTTCTCCCTTGCATCCTCTGGATCATCCAGATGGTCATTGGCAAACTTCAGACAGGTTTGGACATCTGATGACTTAAGCAGGGGACCCTTCTGCCCAATGCACGATTTGAAACCAAGATGACGTAGTGTTCTACTGACAGTGACCACAAATATCAAATGAAATGCAATGTTCCCTTGAACAATATAAGATATTCCATCTTTATCTGCTAGGCTTCCAGCGGTTAACTCAGGGTGTAATCCTGTGAGTGACCACTGGGGGGGGGGTTTAATGGTTTTCAATTAGGAAAATCGTCCATGTATATTTAAATGCAGAGCTGTAGTCAAGTAAGTAGGTCTTTTTTACGCATTCCTCCCTATTATCATGACTTCTAGTGCCACTTGTGAAAACATGAACTTATGTTTCTGAGATTCTAACCTCCACTAATACAGAATGGTCAATGCTACCTTTTACTTTTCTCGTGGGGGTCTCTTAAACATATAGAGTGTTAGAAAAGATAGGCAACTCAAAATAAATTCAATATAATTATAGTATTAAGAACCATTTAGTGGAGATGTCTTGGTAGATGTTGCATTTCTGTAACATTTCACATCTTATGGTTTTTCAAAGCCTCCCTCAACTCTTTGATGTTTCTGTTATGGAGTCAATATTTGGGACATGTTAAATTTTAAGTTTTCTCTTGTTATTTGAAGCTCTTTTTACAGCAATGACAGGAACTGGTATTAAGCTGGGCATAGACATTCCGATTCCTGCACGATCCCTAAGGGATGCGTGCTACTGCATCCCTTAGGGATCGGGTCGTGCAGCATTTGGATGCAGCAACTAACGGGAATTGGGCTAAAATCAGGCGTTCTGTCAGATCGCACATTTATCCGACAGGATGGTAAATTTTAATCCGATCCCATTAGTTCGGCTGGGGACGGCTGCCCCCAGGCGAAGTAATGAGCTGCACACAAGTGTGCCGTCCGATTTTTGGCACTAGCGGGCTGTTCTAATGGATTCCAGAGTCCATACATGTGTAAAGCTGGGAATAGATGGTAAGATTTACCGTCAATTCCCGATCCGATTTCGGCACTAGGAGCGGGCGTGATGATGTCATCACAACCACTCCTAGTGCTGAAATCGGATCGGGAATCAACCGTCTATTCCCAGCTTTATACATGTATTGACTGTGGAATCCTTTAGAACAGCTTAATGGGTTTTATTGATCACATCTTGAGCAATCACTAATATGGAGAACCCACCTTGATGCCTGGCTTTGCATGGCTGTCCTCCACACTTTATATGAGTACCCCTCCACTCCACCTCATATGACAAGTACAGGTAACATTGGCTCGTCTGTGTTATTGGACATTTTAGTTCAGGTTAAGATTTCAGTAAACCAGAAGCATATCGTGTCGTAAAGTCCTCATTTAATTGAGAAGATCCATTGAAGGTGGAACTCTGGCATAGATGTACTCCTTTCATAACTCGTCTTTTAATGTCCTGCTTGAAAGACACCCAATGTAGATTTTGTATTTCTTTTGGCATCCCTAAATGGAGCTGAATCCTTGCCAAGCAATCATTTTCCAGATTGGCATTCTTGGTCTATTCTCTCTGCCGCCCCCACCAAGAGAACCAGTTAGTAAATAATGATTATAATATATGTGCTTATTAGTTCTCATGTTTTTAGGTGACACGTGTGATGTTCTGTACTCTTGTATTAATTATCCCATTTGGCTGCCTTCAGCTCATGATGTAAATGTGCTGCAATTCATTACTCCTAAAGAATTATATCAAATTGCTATTCATACAAATAAAGGTGTATAGTTTCTTTTTCAGGATAGGTCATAATTACAGTTGATGCATAAACCTCCCCCCCCCCTCCCACCCACCCTGTTAAATGATGATCACCCTATTAGTGCAATGTGCTCATCCATAGGCCACTGCAGATCCTTTTTGCCATAATTACATTTTCACCTCTTGCTATTACAAGAGACTAACATTTGGGCCTCTTGTCACAATCGGTTTCATGTTTTCTTTTTTTTCTTCCCTTTGGCTGTAAGGACAGCGGGCGTTCTGTGACTGTGCCGCTTCTCTGTGTTCCATAATGGGCTGTAATTACTGAGTTTGTAGCACAATGCATGGGTGTTTGTTTAAAGCTGAATAGCCTGCTCTGAATAGGCCCCTACTATTAAGTAAATAGAAGTTGCACAAAGCCGTATTATGAGAGAGATCCAAGGGATTGCATTCTCCACACTTGTCTTTGCAAATACGGATTTTTGTATCCATGCTATTGGTAGGTTGTCACCCATTCTTCTCCGTCTACCTGAGTGCTTCTTTTTTTTATTTTTTATTTTTTTGCAGATTTTTAGGGTAAGGAAACAAAATAGTTTTAAAATTCAGTACGTTGCTGCCTGAAATGCTGTCCTGTTAAGGTTTTTCTTCTTTTATATGTAGCCGAAGCTGCAGAAGTGACACTTCTTGTTCAAGATTCTTGGATTTTGCAGGTCTTCCTTTGAAGGCTGTAATGAGCATTTGGATCAAGAATTGTTCCCTTTTTTGGGGAAGTAAAATATTCCTTCAGATTGCATTATAATATATGGGTCAAGATGTAAGGTTTCTAGTTGGTCCCTATACTTTGGTCCAGATGCCCTGTTTTAATGAGTTTCTTCTCTTTTGTATATAAAGGAATGTAGTAATGCACATAATCCTCTGGATTGGATAGGAAGAGGTGCAACCCAAATAAATATAAAACACACCACCCTAGCCTTATCATGTACTGAAAAATAAGAACACTGACTGCAAATTGGTATACTTTCAAAGAAGAGAGGCATATGCACACTGTACACACTTAGATTATAGTCAGCTAAGGTGGTCTATCTCGCTGATAATCTCTGCCAAAAATCTGAGGTTGTATACAGCTGTTGGACCATGTCGTGAATCATTCAAGGGCAGAATTCGTGAACTACCATGCCTCCTGATGGCCCTTGGCGTCTATGGAGGGGCACACAGTAGAACACGTTTAAGAGAAATTTAGAAACCAAATTGAGTAGGTAGCATACCTGTCAACCTTCCCGATTTTCAATAAATCCTGGATTTTTCAAATAAAGACAGAGGTTGACAAAGAACTTCTGCTCTAAACACGTCCCATTGTTCCAGCACCTGTAAGCAGGATGTGATCTCATCCCTAACCAGGAAGTGACATCGTCCATGTAAGCACACCGCCCTGAGAGGTCAATCCTTGCAAACCTCCTTTAATGTGAGTATTTTGTCTTCTTTTTTATTTTGTTTCATTTTATTTTACCATTTACAGTGCCTTACTTTGTTGCACTAGGCCTCGTGTGCTTGTTTCTATTTGGAACCATATATGCGCCTGCACAACCCTGATTCCCTGAATTCTCTTACAATGGTCACTTCCCCTTCTTCCTTTTGTCTCACATACTTCTCCTCTTTTCTTTCTTTATCTTTTTCTTTTTATTTATTTTTTCTTTTCTCTTTGTATGTTGGGCCCAGAAGTTCTGACGCACTAGTCTCTTGTTGCGTGTGCTGTTTTTGCACCCGTTACTTTGGGCTCTGAGCAGATTAGACTGCTCCCTAGCTACTGTTTGGTCTATGTTCTATGCTGCCTGAGCATTGTATTTGATTGACATTATTTGTTTGTGTTAATTAGAAATGCGCAACATGTTTGCCTATAATAATTACTCAGGGATCTTTGATTTAATTTGATTGTTTAATAAAAAAAACCCAAGTAAAAATGATTGAAACAGAAATCAGAACCTCCCAGATAAGTCTAAATCAGTGGTTCCCAAACTGGGTTGTGCTGGCACTCATTCTGAACCTTTATTTAAATGCGGATGGGGGGGGGGGGGGGGGGGGGGGGGGGGCTCGATAATGTTCCTAAATAGAAAAGGGGGCCCTGCAGGGAAAGTTTGGGATCCACTGGTCTAAATGCACTTTAACTAATTCTGTTTTGCTTTAGTGACCATTTTTTGTATACTGTAGTAATAAAGAATCTGTGAATTCCTTTTACAATAAACTGTAGTGGTCTTCTAACATTTATTGACACAAAATATTGTTTTTGCTATTCTGCTGTTATCCCTGTGAACAAGAGACCATAAGTATAGTGACAGACCAATTGCTTTGATTGCAAAAGGGGAGGGATCCTTAAAATATTCTATATGGAGTTTGGTAAATGAAAAGGAAAATTGATTGCAATAAAAAAACGAACCACATTAAATGGATACCAACTGTGCTTGATCAAGTAATGCTCAAGAGCTGTATTCACACTAGTGTGGAATTCAAAATGAAAAGGCTTGTATGCATAGTTCCCCTTCCAATCTTGATCTTGCATGCATATAATTAAAGGATAAACACTCCTTAATTCATTTTTGTGTTCCTCATCAAACCAGACAACCAGAAAGCCAAAGGTTGTAGATTTAAAGCCACGCTCCCAGTTTTTCAAAGAAGGAACTGATACTTACGAGTGTAGGATCCTCCTGCTTGGGCCTGGTCAGCACCAGTTTATGGGAGTCTGCAGAAATTTTTATTTGTTTTTTTTAAACTGTATTCCTAAACATTGTCCAATAACTCCAAAGGAAATGAACTAGCAAATTTTCTGATGAAAATCACTGGCAGTATTTACCATCATACTGTCCTTATCTGCATGTCATGAGATTTTAGTGCTTCCTATTTTTTAACAATAAATGAAGAGTAAAAAACTCATGCTCTACAGTACTGTGAAAAAGCAATATGAAAGAAAATAGTTTTTCTGCCTACATAGTACAATCGATGTTTATTGATCGTTTTTTGTCAAATCATGAATTGAATCGTGATCAAGACAGGTTGGAAAATTTTGGTTGATTGTACAATCATCGAACTACATTCCTTGTGGCTACTTCCCTTAACACATCTTTTCCGATTGAAACTAAAATCGTAAGAGGAATTCAAACGACGATTTTGGATTACTTATTAGATTAACTTTTCAGTCTAAATTGAACAATAATCTTACTCCCCATGTGGTGTACATCAATTAAATTTAAATAGATTTTCGATTTTTTTCATCGAGCTACAAAATATAATCTTACATTGATTGAACACTACAATTGAACCATGTGTGGCCAGCTTAAGAAAGTTCGGCATCTCACTGTCCATCTCTAGTAGGCAATTAGCAGACAGGCAACGTCCTGGTCCCAGAGTTGTACCTTCAATATTACTTAAGACGTCTATAACCTCCTTTTCTATACCTGCCTTAGGGCCAGTTCACACTATTTGCATTGTGGTGCATTTTAAAAATGCACGCGTTTTTTTTACCGCATGCAATTTTTTACTGCACATGTTTTTACATAGGCAACCAATGTTACCATTCACACTGTTTTTTTAAATGTAATTTTTATTGAGGCACAAAACACTCCACGAGGAGGAGAAAACATACATAGCAACAGATAATCCCCAATAGACAAGAATAAAAACAATAACCCATGACTGCATACCCCAAGCGGGGACACAGGAGTCACTACATAGGGATCAACAGGAGTACAGTGGGCGGGATTCCTCCCACGTCCAGGTGCATTTTTAAAAACTCCCTGCTGTATGCATTTTCGATTTATGTTTCCTGCAGGTTTCATTCATTTGTTCAAAAACGCAAATGCAAAACGCATATGTAATGTATATAAGCGTAAATGCATGCCTATAAAAAACGCATATAGTGTGATTGGGCCCTAAAACCCGCTATTGTACTTCATAGTATCTGCATTCATGTCTTTTCTTCCACCACACACTGTGATCAAGTTAAACACGATGTATGTTCGTACTATGGAGCCCATGCGTAGTGCGATCGTAATTATGATCGTAACTATGTTCGTATATACGATTGAAATTATAATCATAAATACGATGCTAAACACAACAATCAAAACACCTAGAAATAACATCAGATATTTGTACGTCCAAGCAAAATTAACCAACATGTCCAATCACTTTCTGATCAATTTTAGGTCTGATTTCTATAGACTTAAAGATCAAACAGAAATATCGAACCGCGTATGGCCACCTTAAAGGCCTCCATTTGCTCGTCGATATTTCCATTCAATCAACTCAAAACAATGACCTTTTTTAGTCGATGCATAAATTGCTTTCCGCCCAGTTCGGTCGGTCGGTTCAGGCAACCAAAAGTGATAAGAATCAAACCAAAAATCGAAAAGACGGTCATGTTCGAAGATTTTAGTTGCAATCAATCGATGTTAGAGTGAAGATCGATATTTAGATCACACAAGACTAAATCATCAAGTCTACCTATGTTCAATCACAGAGGGCCCTATAGTACATAGTGGTGGTAGATTTAAAGGATATGTGACAGAGAGATCTAAAGATATATGGTCAACTTTACAGTACATTTCCAGAGCTGTCTTCATGCCATTCTTACAAGCCAGTCTTTAATGTAGGCGTTCTGTCCATGCAATGTTCTGCCTGGTTTGCCTTTAGAAACTCAGAAACACGTAATCTTTTGTCTATATCTGGGTTTTTTTGTTGCTGTTTTTACATTCGCGGAGTCTAATAGCTGTTCGTTTGCATAAAAGTCACATATACACCAGTCTTAATTAAAGTAGAAGAAAAGTAATTGCATGCATACGTCTAAAGGTTTTTTTTAATATTGTCAATGCCTGAGGCCAGAGCTTCTAAATACAGATGAATTGTGAGCCTTCACCGAGTGTATTGTTTAATTATCAGATGCCAAGTTGGAATGGTGTATTAGCGGAAAGGATGAGTTTGATATTCTGCCCTTAATTAGAACATGATCTGATTTTCCTTTCCCTGGTGACCTATAGTTAAACTCCAAGGCCCAAAGGGACCATTTCTCTTTGTTGTGTTAAGATGTGATATAGAGGCATAGCATTTACCATCGAGCTGAAGCTCAGCTGCATTGTTCTATGGCCGGTCATTTTTACTCTGGAGCTAATCACATAAAACTCAAATCAACACCACTGTTATTTTTTAACCAAGCTGTCTGTGTTAATAAATGGCAGAGAAAATGAATACATGGAGGTACAACGTTTCCTTGTGTGTTATTAATTTTGTGACTCTCCTATCAATACAACTAGCAATTACTAATTTGGTTAAATGATACTTCTCATATATCAATGAACATATTGGCCAGATCTGTCTTTTTCGGTCTGTTCCTCTATATTGTCTATTAAACACCTCCAAAACAACACCTTTATTTTGCACACTTGAAGGCAGCAGTAAATAAAACTGGTCAAACATGGGTCGATTTCAATGATTGGTCAACCAGTGAATTCAGTAGTCTACTCTGATCAGCCATACATTGATTAACCTTAAATTGGTTAATCAACTAAAAGTTCCGAAAGTTAAGTGTAGAGTCAATAGAACCTTCATCGCTCGCCTTTACATATGCCTAGAGTTCAAACTAAAGAATAATCTATGTATAACTTTTGATAAATTTGTACTTTTCTATTCTTTCCTTGTTAATGACTTCATATAGATTTACAATAACTTGTAACTAATAATGCTCAAGTATTTAAAGTATTTTATATTGATGTTTTAATTAAACACCAAAACAAAACAAGCAGAAAACAACTACTTTGGTATATTGGGGATGCCCATTCTTACTGTCAAACGAGGAAATGATCCTCATATTGGAGGCTTTACATTGGTACAACCTATTATTATCTAGTATAAAATATTTAAACAATATAAATAGTACGGGTAAATCAAAAAGGCACACTTCATAGGAGGAGACAGTGGATCCTGTCTAATGGCATGATTTACTTGTACGTAGTAAGGCTGGGATACACGGCTCGATTTTTGAGCCGACAGAGAGAGTTCGGCAGTAGCGTGATGACGTCATCGCGCTACTGCCCAGCTTCCCCAATATCGGGAGGCAGCTGTCAGCCGGTGTATACTTTAAACAAGGTTTACCAACATGTTGGTAACCTGTTCGGACGTGCGAGATCTACTGATCTCGCTCGGGAAACGGCATACACAGGTCGATTTTTTTCACAGATCTCTGCACAGCTCAGTGACGGGAGCGCGCACGGCGCAGAAATCTGGAAAAAAAATTTAGCCGTGTATTCTTACCTTAAGGTATACGACGACAGATTTTCATTGCATCTATAATCTATATGAGAGAAATGTATGGGCCAAAACTTGGTGAGGTTATTTACATTCTGAAGAGAAATAATCAGAGGAGGGTGTACATCAACCACTGGCTCCCTTTTGCTGCTCGTCTCCCATGTGAGGGTCCGTCCTTTTGGGGTAGAGAGGTTCAGGCAAATCCATCTTACCCCTAATGCCTCCCAAACATTTCCCTTTTTCGCACCGTAAATACGTTTTGTGGATTTGGCTACATAAGTATTGTAATAGTTGACTTATATGAATGACAACAACTCTTTTTATTTTATTTTTAATAAGTGTTTCTAATAAAGTATATGGATTGCTTTTAAATATTTTGTTTATATTGTTCAATTATTGGATCTATTGAAACTTTATACTAGATAATTGGGTGTGCCAATGCAAAGTCCCAATATGAGGGTAATTTCTTTGATGTGTTACTGTACCGTTATTTGTAGTTTAGAAGTACGGCCTTTGTTACAGGGTTCTTGTTCAGTTTTCGGCACATAGAATAACATCATCTTCTGTTTTTATTTTCTTCTAGTGAAAATAGCCAAGCAACAAGGCTTGATCCCGGTAGCAGCCCGAACGGTTATTACACACCTAGTAAATCACTTGGGACATTACCCTATGAGTGGAGACCCCTCCATGCTTACAAGTCAGATTTGTGAAAATCAAGACAATCCTTACAGTGACAGTTCAGACCTCACCCCACAGCTCTTCCACAGCCCCAACCTCCAGTTCTTTTCTTTAAACAGCACCACGCTGGTGTCCTGCTTGCAAATTCCAACAGAAGAGAAGCTACCTCCTGGTGAGGACCTGTCTTCTTCCAGCTCAACGGTGCGTGTTATCATGAGGGACCTTTCAGGTAAATACAGTTGGGAATCTTCCATCCTTTATGGACCTGCACTAGAATGTTCTGGGCAAAAGACTCAGTGGTCTTCCCTTCTACCTACTTTTCCTGCATCTTCTGTTAGCCTAGAGGAAGAACATTTAACTGGCCAACGAGAAGCTGAGGAGTTTTCCTCATTTCAGTCACGGAGGAGAGGCAGGGAATCTCTGCCTTTATGGGACAGCTTGTCTGACGAGGAGGATGCCCTTGACTGCCTTTTGCAGTACCTGGGAGCCACGGGCCCTGAGTGCCTTCAAAGAGCAGGTGTCCCTCTGAACGTTCCTTCCCCTCCACCTGCCTGCTTTTCAGAGAAGCTGGAGAATGAGGTCAGTAATGCCATTTTAAAGCAAAGTGCAGAAGAGAAGGAATTTGTGGAGAAGCATAGCAGTAATCTACACATGAGGGCAATGCCACAAGAGGAGCCAGCCAACCAAAAACCAGAGTCCGCCTTCTACTACTCCCGACTGTTGCTCAGTATCCTCGGCATGAACTCCTGGGAGAAGAGGTAACGCTTGTCCAAGTTTTTCAGTTGCTGTACTTTAGAATATATGTATTTAATAAGAGTTTGTAAATGTTTTGGTTTTCTCAAATAATTTTGGACTTTCTCAAATATGTCCTTACATTTTTTTTTCTTCATTTTCCCTATGAAGCTTTACTGTGACCTAAGTAACTCTGCAGTATGGTAAAATGCATAAGAAGGTACATGTTCTAATGTTGTACATTACTTCCCTACTACCCCAAAATGAGACAAGGTGTATGTGGAATTAAGGGCTTGTCTTATTGGTCAATAATGTGACATAGGGGACCAAGAGTCTGCAGGGCCGCCCGGCATAGGGGTCCTAAGCCCTCTTTACTAGGACAGGATATTTAAAAGAAGAAAATATATTTAAAACATTAATAAGTAGAAGTTTTTGATAGAAAAGCTTAAACATTCTATTGCAGGCAAACTATGGCCTCTATGAAACGATGCAAACAATTACCCTCTAGGTGTTATTCACCTATTGCAGGGAATGAGGGGAGCCAGAGTGTCTTGACACCAAGGTGACAAAGGGACAAATTAAAAGACTAAAGGGACGTTTTTTGCCCCCCAAGCCTTAGTTTGGCCACGTCTACTATAGACCATCAATCTGTTTGCAATCTAACACTTTATAGTGTTCGCCACCATGCTGCTCTACCTTTACTAGTATCTCAGTACAATGTTGAACTGTGTTTAATATAAATTTATTAACTGGTATACCAAATACAGCCGTCATTATGTCAAGCCTTTTGATATGTATCACACATAAAAATACTAGTCTAAAGTATTGCCATGTAAAGGAATTTTAAGAAAATATAAAAAAAATACTTTACCATTTAATGACCACGGACGTGTATCTTATCACTTATCACTGCTCTCCTGGCTGAAATAATATGTAATTGAATCACAGGGGAGGGATATTGGCGTCTATAGAGAGAAGCAAGTCATACTGAGAACTAGCAAAATTAGCTGTTTGAGAACTAGAGTGGCAAGCTCTATAATTAGATTGCTTATGGTCTGTTACATTGCTTTATCTTAGAACACTGCAAAGTAGCTGAAAGCTAAGTTGATCCCAAACTCTTTATTGGCAATTTTTTATGGTCTAGATATACTCACAAAGTCTGGTGTCTGTTCATTTTCATATCCTCATCATTTTATAACCCTCCTTCTACCTGTCTGTGCCCTTCCTGGCCACTTTTGCAGCCGAAAACATGGATGTACAGTGGATGTTAAATTTGCTAGGCAGTTGCCCATAGGGAAAACATGGGGGCAGTTGTCAGTGATTGACGACCACCTGCACTGCAACTGCTGCACACGGGCACACATCTGGTTTCAGTGTGGCTACCTTGTGCATTATTTTTAGGGGGAAAGCATTGCATTAACCCTCATACACTTGCATACACCATCAGCAGGAAGCCAACATCAATACCACAAGCCCCTCCAGACATCACTGAACTAGTACCCCCAGGCCTTTAACCAGTGCCAACCACCACCAAGTTTAAGTGGACTGCATAAATGCCATAGGTGTAGAGTACCTTGTTTTTACTGCCATCAGTATCCTCATGCACCCCTCTATCAGGGACAGAAATAAAAACAGAGGCACATTTAATAGAATGTTAAAAGATTACAAGTGATAATGTCTTTATTGCTGCCTTTTTCAAATTTTTTATGGTTCAAATGTCATAATTTGTTGTATGTGAATACTCTTCATTAATTTATCTATGCTTCCCTGTTATGACCATCAAAGTCAATTTGTTTGTCTCAATCTCTAAACGGTTAAGCCTCTCAATTGCTGTTTGCATGTAAAGCTTTAATGCTTGCTTTCAGAAAATCTCAGTTTATGCTCCCCATCAGACAGTATGATGTGGTGAAGTGGATGAGAAACATGCTGTCATTGTATATACCTTTTTCCACAAAACTAGTTATAAACTAATAAAAACCTGTCCCCTTAAGAGAATGGTGACTTGTCATAAAATCACAGTACCATTCATATAAATTGGTCCCTAAATGTGCCAACCAACATTTAACTGGGTCTAGAGTCACCTTAAACACCAGCATGGTCCATTACTAGTAACTTCTATAGTGTTTGACTGTATCTGGTACAGAATTAAGTTGAAAGACTAAGGTAAGTCCTCCATATAGTTCCACACAGTATAAAATGGTTGCAGATTTCACTATATATATATATATATATATATATATATACATACACACACACACACACATATTTATACTGTTCAGAACAGATGTTTGGAATTAGATTTTCTTCATATAGGAAGGATGACGCCTAAATTTTCTTCCTAGTTGGTTTTTATTTTTTGTATTATAAACACTCATTTTGACTGTAAATTATATATTTGAAAGAACTATAGAAAACTACTGATGATGTGAGTGTGTTCAACTGTGTTGAATTCATTATCTAATTCTACTTTTCAGGAGAAATTTCCATCTTCTTAAGAAAAATGAGAAGCTACTAAGGGAGTTGAGGAACATTGATTCCAGGCAATGGTAAGAACATTGCAGCCAATCGATGGTTATGTGAAGGATGAGAAGTACAGGTGTTATGTAAAAAAACATTCATTAGAATGCAAAATTCATGCAGACTGAGCCAAACAGGTACAGCAGCTGTTGCACTTGACTGGCTCCATTTCAATCTGCATACAGTTTGCATGCCTATGTCAACATTTCTGCAACTTTTTGATTATCTCTACTTAGAAGGCATCTGTCATATTAGGTATACGGTCAACTTGTACGATCAAGCCTTCTCACTAACCTAGAATAAGCAAATGCATAACATGTCTGTAATCTGCTTGCTGTATATGCAGCATTAACCCATGCTTGCATTTTGCCCAAATGGATAAATTTATATTGTTTATAAAGAATTTTAAGACTTTACTTTTTATTCTTCTCTGTCAGCCGTGAAACACACAAAATAGCAGTTTTCTATATTGCTGATGGCCAGGAAGATAAACAGTCCATACTCTCGAACACTGGAGGCAGCCAGGAATACGAGGACTTTGTAGCAGGACTCGGATGGGAGGTATTAATCCTTGTTGTGGTGGTGGTGGTGGTGCTTTAGCGCTTGTAGTTTATTTATAAATAACATTTTTTGTCATGTAAAAAAGTTTGAGTTTCATTTTTCACTTACATTTTAATTACATTTTTGCAAAAACTACACATGCTAGAACAATGCTTTTATTTTTTTGTAGTGTTTCCCCAACCCTTCTCTACAGCTCCTGCAATTTTGGTGATGATGCAATGTTTAGGGGCTTTGCAAATAACTGTCAAATCAGCAAGTCAAAAAAATTCTACCATCTCTACTAATTAGTAGTGACGGCCGAACTGTCTGCAAGGCGGACAGTTGGGACGCAAACATAACATGTTTGATTTTATTCCCCCGGCGAACAGTTTGGGTGTTCGACCCGCCCTGTTCACAGGCGGGAAGACGGTGACCATTCTTCCACTGGACGCATCAGGAGCAGAATGATCCGGCCATTGGAAGAATTCTTTGACGAGAGACCGCAGAGAGAAGCCCATCTCTCATCAAATTAGCGTCACGTCCGGATAGAGAAACTGATAACTCTGTGTTCCAGGTACCAGAAGTGACGTAAAACTAAAATTTAAAAAAGATACATTAAATTTCATAACTTATTTGTTTTTCAAACATTATTATATTCAGGATGTCTACTAGTACTACCTTGTACAGACATATTTTGGGGAGTTACAGGCTTACAAAAAAAATTCCATCTATTGTCTATGGTGCGCTTTTGGCACAGAAATCTGGACCTCAGCAGTGCGCTAGGGAGGTTAATGTAAACACACAGTGACATTTATAAAGTATGTTTTGGGCAGTGTTCTAAGAGTCATGTGAGCATAGTATCTTAAGCTTTTAATTGGTTATATCCATATAAATTATTCTCATCCATCTTTCTGGAATGTCATAATCAGTAGTAAAAACTGATAAGCCTTTTCTGTGAGCGCCATCTTGTTTCACACATTCCTTTAACGGTGGGAGGATGTTGTAGCATCCATTTTGAGCAGAATTAAAAGACCTTGGACTGTGGCTGCAAGACTGCCTCCTGTCTTTCTCTCCAGCTAGAGACTGTGATGTTATATGATTTCAGTAAACAGGCCAACAAGCTATATACAGAAGGAATACAGACAGATGAGTATATAATATTTATATAACACAACAACAGTAAAACTGAATAAAAAAATAAAGAATGTTTTCCAAACCCTAATTATCCAATTAACTCTAGTTACTATGGTTTCCCAATAGCAATTGACCACTACGACATCCTCCTGTTCATATATATTTCAAATACAGTTTATAAACACTGCAACATAATGTGCCACACAATTTTGCAGCACAGTGAACGCTGTAGAAAACCACGCAGTGCGGACACTCCCGGCATTCCTCTTTGTTAAATGAGATGCCAGTCCATACTGCGTTATATAGCATCACAGAAAACATGCTCCATTCACAATACTCCACCGTGCGTTGTGGGTCTGCAATCAGCATCATGCAGATACAAGGTAGTCACACGATGTGCCTATGGATAAACAATGAGAACGTTGGGTAACTTGAACAAAACGTGTTTTTGCCATGTTGGTATTGCCTAATTACTACTATTAGTCATTTAGGAGCTTAAACTTTTCCTCTGTCTTATTTATGGCATCTATATCCACCTATATTCAATAAACTTTGTTTTATAAAGCGACACTTCCTCCTTTCTCAATACTATATCTCATCTCCACAGACCACCGTTATTTTGCATCTTGAGGAATTGACCTAGTAGATATGAAACTGGTTGATGTTTTATTTTTCCAAATGTGTCCATGAATCCCTTTTTTTTAATTAACAGACACCTCTCCTACGCCTTTGCTTCTGGGAATCCTCAACTTAAACCTTTGTTTTATAACATACATACATTCTTCTGCAGGTGAATTTGGCTAACCACTGTGGCTTCCTAGGAGGACTTCAGAGGAACAAAAGCACTGCTCTGAGCACACCATACTATGCCACCTCTATTGTGGAAGTTATGTTTCATGTCTCTACCAGGATGCTTTCCGATTCAGATGACTGCTTAACAAAAAAGGTGAGGAATGGTAATGTTACCATTATCAAAGCTACTCCCAACAAATTAGTCTGGTCTGAATAGGTTATCCAAAGACTAGCGAGTGTATGATACATAATGCGGATGAATGAAACAAAGATTTTATATATATTTTATTTAAGGAAGCAATAGCCCTTTGCTTTCAGGCATGTAGTTTTGGTAATTTGAGAATAATTCTGAGGGTCTTTGAAAACAAGTACCATTAACCCTTCTATTTACAACATAATGATAAGAGAACTGTATTTTATTTGCTGTAGAGCTTTTCAAACTATCTAGCCCCTTCTCGTTCTGCAAGGCACAGCTCTTTGTGCCTGCTGGTGACCCATATACATTATATCTATTTGCCAAATGTTTATGGACATCTTCAGTAAGAATTGGGGTAAAAGAGATCTTGATATTTAAAAAAAGCACTGTACGTCATAATCGACCATCTCCCCAATCTACAGACTCTTCTAAGGAGAGGGAGGACACCAGTGAGCTGGATTTCTGATGTTCTTATGAAAGGGGACTCTCCTTCCCAACAATAACCACCTTCTATGTTATCCTCTCTTCCTGAAAGACAAACCTGTCATCACAAATGGTGATTACACGTTTTTGATAGGCAAGTCACAATTTTTTAAGTGTGACAATTATTGGTGTTACTGGTAAACTATAATTTTTTATTTTGTTTTTGAAAAGGTTGGGTAAGAGGTGCTTTGGAATTGTCAGAACACATTATGGGTATTTTCTTTATTTGTTAGGGGAAATATAGCCTTGGCTTACAACCAACTTAATTTACATCAACTTTTGGGAACGAATTAAGTTTGTAAGTCAAGGATGCACTGTATTGTGTGTGTCTACTTTTAACTTAAAATACAATTTTTATCAAGGTCCTGGTGTTTAACATGATAATTGCTGATAAGTGACCTATCAGACAGGAGATACATCAGTGAGGTGTGTTGCTAACAAGCATATAACGTGAAGCGACCATAAGTATTTGTTTTTGATGAGTGTAATAAATTCCACTTCATTGCTAACAAGTCAGAGCTTGTGATCTGTGCCCTTGTTAGGACTGCACACTCTGAGCCGTGCCCCCCTATCCCCCCCCCCACTGGCTTCATCACTCATGCATCTTCCAGAGTGTTAATCCAGTCAGTGGGAGCAATAATGAGAGCAGGCTGGAGAGCAGGGGATGCAGGAAGAGGGAGCTGCTTGACCTCAGCATGAAGTTTAATGCCTCTAATTAAATTACAATAGTGGAGTGTGGGGATCTGGCCATGCCTCAAGCTCTGCTGGTGTGTTATGGATCCTCCTGTGTCTTCCAAATACAAATCCTTTTCATCATCATTAGCGTAAAAAGAGATATGAAAGCAAGAAAAAGCCATCTGTTAGATCAATTTACTTATCTATAAAGAAGACCATAAGTGTGGTTATTACATAGCCTTCTATATTGTTGATGAAAACAACATTATACAATAAAGGCAATGTCATGACCTTGAGTTTAAAGAAGGGATCTGGACAAATTTTTAATTCAACTTTAATGTGCAGCTGTACTCAGAAATGCAAGATTTACTGTTATAAGGTTGATTTTACCTGGAAAACTAATTTTTCTTTCCTTCTACTAAACAATAGTGGTGCTCTTCCTGACTTCAGTGTGTCTAGGTACTAAAGATTTGATTTATTTGCAATGTTGGATAATCTAAGATGCTGCTGCCTCTAACAGCTAGTCTTCTTAAATTTGGCGTTGTAGTTGGTGGTATTTACACTGGTATTTATGCTATGTTTGGATAATTCTATTTCTACATAATGTTGTGAATAGTTTGAATTTCCTGGTTCAGTCGTCCCAGGGAAAACCATGTTCCTCTACCAAGGTGGTTGGCTTAACACACAGATGCAAGGCAAATACCAAGGCCTATACTCCTTCGCACCAAATTGGCACTGTGAAAACCACCCATAGTTAACAGTGAGGTGTAGATTTAAAGGGGCATAATCCCCCGCAGCATGGGAAAACCACACCTGTACCACCCATTGTCTGCCATGGACAATAAATGGAGACATAGCCTAGCAGGGAAGGACCAGCTTCAGACGGCCTACAGGAAATTCTCCATCTCCATCCATCCATCTCCCTTACCAGTGTACCAGGATTTTTGAGGAATAATTTTATTATTGAACAACAACCATGTACTCAATGAACCCAAAAAAC
>CM070043.1:6509386-6543585 GCA_036250615.1 Ptychadena robeensis
TCTCATTATACAAGCCACTGTATAATGAGAGAGCACCCTCCTGTCAATACAATGGCTCCTTCTTCGTCCCAAGAGTACAACGCGTCCCATTAGCTATGGTAGCAACCTCAAAACAGGAAGTGCCTGGTGCACATTATAAGGTGCCTTATAAACCAGAAACAATGCCGTAACTGCAATGAAACACAAGAAAGCAGCACAATTGCAAGTTGTATGTACATGATTTAATATTATTATAAACCCTTCAAGGTACTGTGACAAGCAGAGTGTTTTATTAGATGATTTATATTAAATAAGGAGTATTTTGGTAAATTTTGCTCTGAATAGGAAAAAAAATCTTTAAATAAACAAGTTGAATTTAATCTAATAGCATTATGAATACATGTGACTTGCATCTCCTGAAGCATATGCTTCTGTATATAATATATACCTGGCCTAACCCTGTGTGGGTTTATCGGATGCTTCCATCAGTGTTCTTAAAAGTTTACGTGTGTGTAGTTCTTTACAAATATGCCTATTACAAGAAAGACGCTTCTGAGGCGGTGAGCCTGCTGCTTCCCAGGTCTCACTCATGGCAGACTTTTGCCTGTGAGGACCACAATCGCCCTTCAGTGGCTTTAATCGTGGGTCTGTGCAAGCTTTAGTTGAAATCGCTGCAGATAACCCATTTATAGATTTATTTTATACACAGATCTGAGGAACAAACACGCTTCCTCGAGAATAAGAAATGTGATAACTTAGTTTGCAGCCTTATGTCTTGGAACCTGTAACTCTTATTTAATAGGGGGAGTCAATTTGTTGGGTTCTGTTTCGGAAGCTTCACAATATGTTCTATCACCTGGCAGGAAAACCTGACATCCAATTGTGTTTTCTCCTCTGTGTCTAAAAATATTGCTGTTTTCTCTGCTGAGCGGCAATCTATAAATATAACATCGCAGGGATCCAGGAAAGAAAGTCTTCGCCGATGATGATACTTTTACTGATTTCTGTTTTATTGCTTCATAACTTCAGGATGCAAAGTATAAACTTCTCTTGCTGTCTGTTTATATTTGTATTTCCATTTTTTGTAGATTTTGGAATACCGTATTTTTCGGACAATGGGGGGGGGGGTGCTTGTGTCTAATGGTCCAAATGTGCGACCACCCGCTGCCTTTTGGCCGCTGGTGATCGCAACTTGGCTCTCCGCCAGCTCTCCCGGCAGATGGAAGATCTGCACACAGCCGATTTCCCATCTAAACTGGATTGGCTATATTTGCAGAGCCCCGCAGATATAGCCAATGCAGAGTGTGTGTGGGGAAAGCTGCACTCGCTGGCAGTTTCCTCACATACACACAGCGGAGAGGGGACAGGGAGAGTGCAGATTCCCCCACGGGCCCCCTCCATTCCCCGTGTGTGAGGAAGAAGAGACGACAAAGTGTGCTCTCTAGTGACACCATTTTTGTGGCTGAAATTGGGTACTGCATGGGACTGATTTTTCTGATTTCCTGCTCTAAAACTGGCTGTGTCTTATGGTCAGGTGCATCTTATAGTCTGAAAAATACGGTAATTAGTTCCATTTCAGGGGTCTTTCTTTCTCCTGTATTACCCCTCAGTGATCAACATCATGGTGGCTTCATTGCAGTCTTGTATTTTTTTGCGTGGGTTTCCTTGTACACCCCCAAAGAAATACTGGTTGATTTGTTAATTTACCCTGAAAATCCTACTTAAACTATGTTAGTGATTTATGACTCTGGTAGGGACCAAATATATATATACACAGGAAGTAATAATACTGCAAGGAGCAACACTATGTATTGACAGCCTTCATTCTTCCTTCAGAGCCCAGGCAGCTTAATAACGCACCACTAAAGGTGCCCATACACAGTTTGATATTTCCATTCCATCGACTTTAAAAACGATAGCATTTGTCAATTGAACTGAAATTGGCTCACACATACCTGGTCTGATCGAGCCAAAGTGGTCATAATTTAATTGATTGAGCCTCGATAGGTCTTGTCTATAAATATCGGTAGATTGGACAGGTATTTGCTAGTTTTCGATAGATCGTATTGTGGGGGCATGTGCGTGAATACCATCGGACATGGGTAATTTTTAATTAATAAAAACAGTATTAACTAATAAAATTTGGATAGAGCATTTGTTCCTTAACCTCCCTAGCGCACTGCCTGTACCGCACCGTTTTTAACAGTGTGATACAGGCAATGGCAGCAGTGTACAAGGTACACTGCCTGCCATTTGCTCCCTCCCCCCTCCCCTCTCCACACAGCCAGTGTCATTCATGACACCAGCTGGGAGGGCTGGAAAGCAGAAGCCCCTCCATTAACATGGAGGTCTATGGCACTGCATACCTTCGCCCCCTTCCGCGTCACCGTGACGCAATCAGTGAAGCCGCACTGGAAATGATGCGACTGGAAGCAGCATCGCCGTAGCTTTCCGGGGATATGCAGCTTTCATGGGAGCACAGCTCATCCAGAGTTTGTTCTTCACACAAACTCTGGACGAGATGGGCTCGTCATGAACACTAAGAAGGTTAAAGATGTGTAAATAAATATCATAATTTTTGGGGGAGGCCAATAAAGGTTTTATTGCTGAAAAATACCGTCGTGACCTGTTAGGTCACTCTGCAGTATCAGCTGCAGCTCCGCAAAGATCCCCGACTAATAATAAAAAAAACAACTATTTCTGACATCAGGTGGGGTGTCTTTTTAGAGACAGCCCCTCCCACTGTGTATTGTCTCGCCTAGACAAGATGTAACAAGCTGCAGGGATTACTGGGAATTCTCTCCCATAAGCCCCTGTGTCTGAGTCTCACAGATGTGACGTCAGCATCACATCTGTAAAACTTTGTGAAGAGGGGAGAGAGAAGCCTCTCTTCACACAGCTAGATGGATCGAGCTGAGTGCACCCGCCCCTTCTCCTCCCCACACGGAGCTGCAGAGAAGTCTTTGTCTGTGTAGGAGTGAGGGGGGGGAGAAAGGGGTGCGGGTTGTTGTCAGCTGCCGGCTGCCCAGAGAAGAATCGATCCAGAAGTGGCTTCTCTTGCCCTCATCATGCTGCCACCATCAGTGAAAACATGAAGAAGGTAAGTAAGTTTTTTATTTGTTTTTCTGTAGCAGTTTTCCAGGATCTGAACTGCTGACAGGTATTTCATGTATGTGTGTTTTTTTGTTTTAGTTTTAAACCTCATTAAGCCTCGGCTGCGGTAATACTAATACTACGGTTTAAACCAGCCAGTATTTTTTTATAATTAAAAAATATATTTATATATTTTAATTATAAACATATTTTCATTGTGTTTTCTCCTCAACAAGAAAGAAAATATCACACATTTTTTTTCTCTAGATGGTGGTCAGGGCTTGTATCCACTAATGCGGAAGTCCCACCCCCATGTTGTTTAATGGGCAAGTCCCCTGCCGCCATTGAGGTGAATGGCCGCAACTAAATACCGCTTGAGATGCGGTTCTTAGCGGTGGCAATCATGCAGCCGCATCATTGGAAACAAGCCCTCAGTATTGCTGCAGCTAAAGCCCGCTTGTTAAAAATAAAAAAAATAAACATTTTGGATATTTCGTCACATCTTTAAGGAACAAAACTAAATATCAAATTTTTTTTAAACTTAATAACGTTTTGATTCAAGAAAAGGGAAAGTCACATCTGTCCTGATCCTTTGTGCCCATGTACAGAAGAAAGGGACATTCAGCTTGTATCGATGGTGGTCTAACATCACGTTGTGTGGGGGTCCTGGTGATCATTATTAGACCTGCAGTCGATATAATAATAGCACAAATTAATCAACATATCGATCGTGCAGTTATCTATTTGTGTATGGTTAGCTTTCGGGGATCTATCGCAGGATAGATCGCAGGATGTAGACAATGTAGGATATGTGCAGCCAGAGCATGTAAGCATTCCCAAGTGTAGCGCAGGGGGTTACCAATTTGGATCTAAAAATCTACCCCAAGCCACACCCAAGATTACAGCTAAGGTGGTTAAAGGGAATCTGTACTCCCACCAATATGGTTGGTTGAGTTACGCCTAAATTCTGATATATCCTGGATACTGTAATAGAAAGGTCTGTCTGCCATAGTACCAGTATGTCTGTTTTTCCGTCTGGTTAGTTTTTGTCTATCACGTTTTATCCAAGCCACATTGTGTATATTATTAGATTATCCAACA
The DNA here is from genome assembly GCA_036250615.1 of Ptychadena robeensis. Taxonomy (NCBI): domain Eukaryota; kingdom Metazoa; phylum Chordata; class Amphibia; order Anura; family Ptychadenidae; genus Ptychadena; species Ptychadena robeensis. The sequence goes on from CM070043.1 coordinate 6,513,560, forward strand.
GGGAGCTGGGACCTTTTCAAAACGGCTAAACTACATTTCATCCAATCTCTCTTTTTCTCTCTCTTATTTTTATTTAGTTTTTTATGCTTATCGATGTTTTGGGGTCCACTGATTTTGACTGGTATTAACAGCAAGTAAACAAACAAGACCGTGGCTATTGATTTAATGATTGTCAGCAATCAATACATTACTAGATTGTTGCTAATGTTTTGTGTCAATGTAATATTTCCTCTACAGGTGACTGGCCCATTCCATTCTCCCCGTGTGGCTCACAATGCTTTCTGTCCTTTTTTTTTAAAATACACTTTGATTCTTAATATGTAACAGATGACATAATGATGCTTTTTATTATTATTTTTTTATTTTTTCCTTGTAAATTTACCTTCTGCCTAATCCAGTTTCTCTCTAATCATCATCTTATATATTTTTAAAATTTCTCCCCTCTCTTTAGATCATTAAATCTTTCTTCTGTTTATGAAAGGTAAGACATGATTGAGCCTCTTTCCTAATCATTAATATTTTGTCTGTACTCAATCACTCCAATCATTGGCTTATTTGCTGCAAAATCACTTCAATGAGATTGTGAGCACCTATTACCTGAAGGGCATTGTACTGTGGGACCATGCTTGTGAGTGCTGCTATCAATTCCTTTACTTTGCCTTGTCCCTCCATTAAGTTATGGTATTGTGCACACAATAAGATGTACACCTGTGTTGAGTGTTTCTCCTCTCTGTTCACCCCCCATTTAGGAGCAGAAAGAGACACACTGGCTTTCGCTTTGAGCATGAATGCCCAGAGAGTATACTGTTCGGGCATTTGATCTATAAGACACACAAACTTTTCCCCAGAATTTGAGGGGGATAAAAGTGTGTATGGTATATTTCCCTGTTTGAGTCACACCCATTGATTTCCACGCAGTCTGATGATTTCCATGGCTCACATAACCTTCTATGTATTGCATTCGTATTAAACCATATTAGGCCAGGGTCCAAAGATCTGGACACTCCCATTCTGCAGCCTAAATCCACATTATCCTTCTTGTCCTGAACAACCATCAGCTAAAATAATATTTAGTTCCAGCTAAAAAAAAATTATTGGGGCAAGTTGTCATCTTCAGAAGTCTAAGAAATCAGGGGGGATCTCGGCAGGAACCATAGACCAAGTCTGGGATTTTTACTTGGACATAGACCAAGGCTGGGATTTCTTACTGGATCCCATTAAATTAATCTGAAATTTTAGTTTTCAATCTGACCTAGATAGAGAAGTTATTGGTAAATACTCAAAATAGACATGTTTTACCATATGAGGGAAACCATCTTGTACATATGAGAAAACATATCCAAAGGCAGAATAGTGGACATTTACAAAAAGATACATATTAGGAGGTAAGAGTGCAGAGACCGGCGATGGGTCTGAATGATAAAACATATCAAGAGAGACTGCAGGTGCTTCTCTGTACAGCCTGGAGGAAAGGAGACAAAAGGGGGGCACATGATTGAGACCTTTATATATTTTAGGTATAGAAATAATAGAATGGCAAACAGTGAGTGCATTGGGAAAATCATAGGGATGTACTAAAGCTAAATAAATGTTGACGTGTTAATGTCCAATACGTGTATGTAGGGCAGACTGATGGACCACTTGGTCGTCTTCTGCAATAATGTTTCTAAGCATGTAGTGTTTTGGGAGTTTTATAAACGTATTTTCCGATTGAAAACCAACTAAATATCTTGTTTAATACAAAACTGGGAGCTGGTCTAGCCCTGTGTACTGAGCCTACCTTCCAAATGGCACCTACTTTGTATGTTGTTGTGCACACACTATATCACCCTTTACACCACGTACAGATCACAGTTGAAATTAACAATGTGCTCATCCCTGGCCTCTACCAAGAACCATCTGTGTTGTATCCAGTTCACGTTGTATTATGGCAATGAAGGGTAAATGCTCATTTACACAGGAAGTTGTTAACAGCGGCCCGGGAAACACAACATGAGGTGTTCACCGGGCAGTTTGCTGGCTCTTGCCTGATAGACGGGGCATTATCTTTCTGCCCCCCAAGTGCCTAAACTAGCGTCGCAGACAGCAGCACCCGGTCGTTTAGCTCCATTTACACGGTCGCTTTGCCGGTGGCTGACAACTGTCAACTAAAATGTCAACTAAAGGTTCCCATACACAGGTGAATATACCTGTACAACCAATGCCTTGTGCGATCAGTTACAGCAACCCTGTCTTCGAGCAGTATCAATTGATCCTGCTCAAAGACAGCTTGATCAAACAGGGAACCAACATGTTGATAAACCATGTTCGATCTCCATTGCTTCGATTCTATTCTCAATCCAAAACATTGACCAGGAATCCATTGCACAAAGTGGTGCACATAGATTTCCATTCAATTGATGAACGCTGCGCTCAAGTGAGTCAACGATTGTACAGGTCTCAAACCCTGTATGGGGATCTTAAGACTGTTACAGATGTTTTGTCTTCCCCTGTCCTATAACATTCATGACCCACCTTTGGCAGTATGGGTATTATAGAAAAGATATAGAAATAACATATATAAGAGCCTTTCGCACCATGAACAAATGTCACCAAGATAAATTAATAAATCTCTGGGTCAGGAAGGTTAATGACCCCCACCCAACATGAACCCTCACCGTTTGGCTGGAGAATGTTCATAGGAATCTTGTCCATGTGTTGTAAGGCATTAATTGTCAGGATTGTGAAGTTGTACGTGTCCTGGCATCTATATATTTGATCTGACTTATAGATGTCTACTGTGGGTGTCTTCTGTGTGAAAAACTGACTGCTGATATAATGCTAAAAAGCATTACCATTTGTTTTTTGGGTAACCCAAAAAACATGTTAAGAATGTTTAGGAATGGGCATCTTGAAAATGTTTCCAGCGCCCAGACGTCTGAAAAGATGTCTCTTTTTGGGCATTCACCAATGGGGTGAACATGGGCGGCCAGGCCTTTTCCGAGGAACAGACCCGGTACCACCACCTGTAATGAGCTGTTGTTTTCAAATACAGACTTGCTGTACTAAGCCATCCTACATTGTATATTGAGGAACAGAGGTGTATTACAAACCTGCTTTGGACTTTCCCTGGGGGTCCCAGTCTTATGCATGGGATACTTCTGCTAATTTGAGCCTGGAAACATACAGCATGTCGTGTTAAAGTTTTCATATTCCTAACTAGCGCTTATAATGCAAAGGCAATTTGTTACAGAAGTTATCCTTATCCTGTTACTTTGCCCCCTCCAACCAGCAGTGATCGTTTTTCAGACGTACATCTTGAGGAATGACAAAGGATAGCTTAGGATTGTTTTATAGCTGTCTTATTAGTATTTATGTAAATTCATGTGTGTTGTTGGACCATGAGGTCACATTATGTGAAGAATAATAGCTTTTTGCCTCATCTTTGAATGAACCCTAACGTTTGTTCTGTTATCTCACAGCGGTTTGCCCGACAGATGAGCAGAAGGAGATCTTACTGACTCAGGGTGATGGCTCGGAGTTGGCATCCCCTATGTCACCACGGACCAGCAAAAGCCGCATGTCGATTAAGCTACGGCGCTCCTCTGGCTCTGCAAACAAGACCTAGTTTTTATCTCCGCCTTCAGCTTGTCCAGATGAGGTTCTTGATCACGAGCAATGGCCTCGGTGGGGAAGGCAAGCACCACACATTCACTTTGGCTTTTGTGCCAAAATCATGCTCCCTGTGCTTTTTTTATCTTATTTTTTTCACACTTCTATTTTATTTGAGTGAATAACACTGGACTTTTAGATATAATTTAAGTTTTTAGCCTCAGACTCTGTGGTTTTTAATTGTTCTGTACAATGCAGGGTGCCATATGTATATCTTTGCAGCTTTTACCATTCTATGACAATTACATTTGTTTGTTTTTATGACTAATTTGGCTATTGTTACACAAGTATACTTTTGTTTTACTTTACCTTTGCACCCTCTTTGTTGTATATTTATTGATGATTTTCTTTGCCTATTACCATTGGAGGGTTTTTTTTTCCAGCTGGTTTTCTCTTTTCTTTGGATCATTAAAAAAAAATTCCAGTAGTCCAGTTTTAAAGTTTTATTATTTAGCAATATCTATATACAGTGGGAATTTTTTTTTGGTCCAATGAAATCTCGATATTCCAGATTAAATATGAAATGTAACACAACTATTCACGTAATATTTTTATACATGTATTATTTTATTATATATATATATACATATATATATAAATATATTCCTTTCACTGGCCTGACATGAAGAAATATGGCAATGTAACTTCACTTTTCTGATGGTTCTGTATGTATGGTTATGTTGAAGAGCAGTGAAGGGATGTCTGCATTTCCTCTCTTCTTTCTAAGAGAGGGTCAACCCTTATACAAGGAAGTGCCCTTTAAGGTTTTGTTATGCTTTTATATGCTGAAATGAACATTGATTAAACTTGTTGTGGTCACATTTGCTTTTTTTACACATGGACTTGTATATGCAATGTATAATGTTAAAAATTATGTCACTATATATTGTGCAAAGTATAAAACCTTCTGCTGAAGTCTAAACCTAGACAAGTTCTGGGGGTCAACCTCCTGTAAATCTCACCAGTTCCTCCCACTGACCTTAACCCAATGGTGAGGGGAGGTCAGCAGAAGCAACATGTTAAGCTGCTGAGAGCCCAGAATATTTACATTGCTAAACTTGTAAATGACTCTTTGGTCTTCAGAAAAAGGTTTCTGAAAGTCTAAGTGGACTTGGGTAAGATGAAAGGTATTGGGATATAAATCCATATGCAGGTGACCCATGTTAACTTCTTTAGCCAGGTCCCTAAATCTAATGCCTCTCTTTGCTATGAGCAGCTTAACTCCTAACGTTAAAGGGACAGCTGAGGGCGAACGTAGAATATAATTAGTGCATTGGGCTTCTAACATGTATTTTTATTGCGGGTTCCTAATCCACTGGTGGAACAATCATGGCATAGAATACCTTATACCCTTAAGTGTTGGGAGCTTCCCAGAGTGAATGTTTGCTTTAGTTCCTGCAGGTGAAATTATAGGTCCACTTTAATTACCGAACCCCACTATCTGTACATATTCTAATTATTTTATCCCTTTCCAGCAACTTTTTAGGCCAGTGGGATTGAAGAGTAAGTTGTGACCTACAGCTTGCACAGCGCTGAAGACTTTTTGCTTTTTACTAGAAAACTTGAGGATTCCACCTCTTTAGGGTCCTAGGAGCCCATCTGAGACTTTTAGGCTATGTTTCCACGGCGCCCATGAGTCCGCGACGGTCCCTTTGTCGGCATCCTGTAAGGCATGCCTTATAGATGGAGGAAGTTTCTACTCCTGCTTCTTCTCCTTTGAAAATTAATCTCGCTGTTCCGAAAGTGATGATGGTGAAAGAACAGAAGTTGTGCTGGGTAAGAAATCTTTGTTAATGTAGTGCTTCATGCACCTATACTTGCGTTGGGCTCCGTTGCATTAATATCGATGCAGGGCTCTACCTTGATATTAACGCAAGGGAGCACAACGCATCACACCAACGCAGGTGGGTACAGGGTAGTTAAATATAATGGAATGCATCAGCGTCCCTCTGTTTGTCAAATGGAGGGGTTTTGACGCCGTGCAAACATAGCTTTACCAAAGAACTGCACAGATAATTTCTATACCACTTTTTTATTTAAAAAGATAAAACCAAATCTACATATTGAAATTTCAAATAAAAAAAAGCTTTTTTGTACTGTTCTTTGGTGCCTTAAAAGTGGCAGCTAGAGTCCTATCTGGACCCTCAGGAGGGGGAGTCCCCAAGTTCTTTTAATGATCATATTTAAATTAAGGGATGGTTATGTTGATAACAGAATACCAAGAATCCTAGTTATATAGTACATGCCTTCGTGGTCTGATGAGGGGTGTTAGTCTTATGCCATTCATGATTAGAAGCATCAGATGGGGGGGGGGGGGTACACCGGAAAGCTCAAGATTTTGCTATTCTGAACCGTATTGACAGGCATGTGCCGAGATTTCCTTGCTTAGGCAAGTATGTTTGCATTAGGTGAACCCCAGATCCCCCAGAGGGAGCTGGTGGTTACAAAAGGCTCGCCATTCATCTACGTCGTTATCTAATTTTAGGTTAGTTTGAAGGTCACCTTCTTAAAATGTATTTTTACATATTTCAATATATGCCATAGAACTGCAGAGGGTTCACGTATCATTGAAGCTGGTCATCTATACACTTTACTTGCACAATAACTTACAGCTTCAGGGCTTGATGTCTGAGGAACAAAGGCTGTTAACACCAAAAATGTCACTTACTTTGTGCTTTCCATGCTATTGTTGCATCTGCACTGTAGGATCTGTGGCCACAGTCACCTTTTGTGTCTTGGAGCATTAATCTAGCAGAGGTTGTGTCCTATTGAAGATGTAGAGCCCAACGTCTAAGGTGAACATCAGGTTGTTTGCCAGAAAGTAGTATTAGTGTTTTTAGCTTAAACAGAAAATTAGGTTAATAGTCTATAAAGATTGACACTTTCAGTCTTGGGTGAACTCCATATTTATATGGAGTGGTGGACAGTACGATTGTCACTTTGTATTTTACAGTTGGCATACACCATTTTAAATGTGGAGTACACTGTAAGCTACTATTGAGATTGGTGGTAATTTGATCTACATACATTTTCGCCAGATTTACGGTTATAACCACTTTTAAAAAGTGTCAAAAATGGGCCACGTTGTATATTATGGGCTTCTGATCACCATTGTAATTATTATACATTTGTTTTTCATGCTTGGCGTTTATTTTCAAAACTTTCAGAAGCCTGATTACCCCGCAACAAAACCTGATGCCGGTTTTAAGACGCACCCCTGTATACAGCATGTATACAGAGGCGTGTCTTTTCTGCTCTCTGCTCTCTCTTCTCCAAGATGGCACCTAGGAGAAAGGAGGGGGGAGAGCAGAGAGATGCAGAGCCTGCTTGACAGCTGCCGCCAGTGTTTCTCAGCTCTGTGTCGCGCTCTGATCACTCCCTTTCTCCTCTCTCACTACTGTCGATAGACAGCACTTAGGAGGAGGGAGTGATCAGAGAAGAGCATGTATACAGGGGCTGCGCCATTGTTTTGCTCCTCTGATCACTCCCTGCTCTTTTTCCCTCCCTTCTCCTAGGTGCTATCTATCAATGGGAGGTGGGGAGAAGTAGTGATTAGAGCAAGACACAGAGCTGAGACACTGGCAGCAACGCTTTTTCCCCGCAAGTGCCTGGACAGTATACTGTATGGGCATTTGCTTTGTAAGTTCCATTTTTTGGGGAGAGAAGTGCATCTTTATGGAGCAGAAAATCGTCTATATAATAACAAAACTGGGATGAACAGAAACGTTGAGAACCATTTTTATAATAAATAAAATACAGCCGGCTTTAGTTTAGTTTTTTTTTTTTTATATTTTTTCTGCATTATGTTATGTTTTATTTATTTTTGTGACATTACTGACCACTATTTCTTACATTTGCCATGCCACATTTCTCTTAGGCCTTGAATGCTCATGAATATGGCTGAATGCTTTTATTTGTGTCACAGAAAATAAATGTAAACTTCATTTTCATTAAAATATGTTATGTCCTGTTTTAACATCCATGCAAAGTTACTCGGGCCATTCATGAAATGTGTTCATGTTCAGTGGCCCTGTGGGCAAGGCTCATTATCCATTGGCCCATGCATCTGCTGTTACTGGTGTTTATTGCTTCATAGCGCATCATTATTCTGTATGTGTTATCTTCTGTTGCCGATTCCTTTCTCTGGGTGCTGTAGGTTTAACATTATTATCTACATTTGAGGGTTCCTTCACACTACATGTGCTGCTATTGCAGAGCGGTATTTACGGGCAGCGAACACATCCTCTGCAGGTAAATAAACCCTGTGTACATGCATTGCTATATAGGCGTTGCGCTAGGTCTTCCATAGTAGTGTATGGGTGACACTCGTGCTGTGGTAGAAAAATGCATGCAAGGTGTTTGCGTTAGCATGTGAAGGCCAACTTTTGAATACTGTTTTGCTCAAAGCTTGAACCCCTGACAGTATTGCTATATGTTAATTATTCTTTTTATTGAAGAAGCCTATTGAGAGGGTCGCCTAAAACCTAGTCTCCATTGGCATCAAACTCCCACCTCGATTTGCAATATCATCCCGTGTTAACACATGTACAACCCAGCAGATAGTTACTTCATCTTTTTGAACCTAGAAAAATGCTGCCAACAACCTTCTGCATGTCAATTTTATTGTAGCGTATGGGTGTTAATTGTAGTTCTATATTGCACTGCTATTCTATATCTGAGATGGGCTGGAGAAAATATAAAATCCTCTAGCACCATAATTTAGACCGAGCCAGGATCACTTAGATGAGTAAAACCGCTATCTTTGAACTATAAGAGTGATTTGCACCCAAACAAAATCATCGGGGAGGTACAGGAAGTGGAGGAAATAATTATTTGACACAGCCCTCACGATTTGTAAATTTTGTCAACTGACAAAGAAATGAAAATCTCCATAACATATCATTTCAATGGTAGTTATTGTAACAGTTGTCAATAGTCACATCAAAAGGAAAATACGCAAAAAATAACTTAAATAAAAGATAGCAACCGATTTGCAATTTCATTGAGTTGAAATAATTTTTTGAAACCCTCTAACAAAAAAAGACTTTAGTATACTTTGGTGGAAAACCCCTTGTTTGCAAGCACAATAAGGTCACACTTCTGTAATTAGATAGCAAGTTTGGAAACGGCACATTTTAGGAGTGAATGTTGTTCCACTCCCTCTTTTAGCAAGATCATCTCTAAACCCCTAAGGTTTCGAAGGCCTGTCCCTCTGTCGCAACTAACGTGAGCTTGAGCCTTCCCTACATAGGTTTTCTATTGGGATTAAGGGTCGCGGAGACATGACTAGGCCATCCATGAACCTTGAATGTGCTTCTTCTTGAGCACACTCCTTTGTTGCCTTTGCTGTATGTTTTGGGAGCATTGATTCGTCGATGACTGGAAACACCCATCCACTGACCCCATTTTCAGTTAATCTGGACAGAGGGAAGGAGGTTGCGCTCAGATTATCACGACTACAAACGCTCACGTCCAATTTTACCCGTTAATGCGATTACAGGTTGTCCTTTGCCCTTAGCAGAAAAAACAAACCAACCCACAAAGCAAAAATGTTTCCATACGCCACCATCCTTGACCGTGGGGAATGTGTTTTTGGGGTACCATAGGCGACATTTTTCTTCCCTCCAAACCACAGACGAGTTGAGTTAATGCCAAAAGAGCTCTATTTTGGTCTCAATACAGAACACACAGCACCTTCTCTCTCCCAATACCACTCTCTGAAATCATTCAGGTGTTCATTGGCAAACTTCAGACGGCCTGCACATGTGCCTTCCTGAGCATCAGGGGGACCTTGCGAGCCACCCTGCAGGATTTTAATCCATTGCAGTGTAATGTGGTTCCAACTGGTTTTCTTGGTGACTGTGGCACCTGCTAATTGAGGTCATTAAACTAAACATCCCTCCGTGTAGTTACTAGGATGCTTTTTCACCTTTCTCAGAAACACCATTGACACCACACATGAAACCCATACTAGGTGAGATCTTGCCGTGGGAGCCCAAGAAGCGAGGTCGATGTGATGGTCATTTTTGTGCTCCTTCCATTTTCGAAACATCAGCACACAACAGTTGTCACCTTCTCCACCAGCTTACTTCTAATGGTTTTGTTAGCCACCACATTCCATGCGCTTGTGGCAGAGTCTACCAATTTTGTCTCTGACACTCCTTGGGACAGCTCCTTTGGTCCTTTCCCAATGTTGGATAGTTTTGAGTCCTGCTTGATTGATTACTTGATTGATTGAGATTGATTGATGATTCGTGGACCAGGTGTCTTTATACAGGTGACTATTTAAAGACCGGTGTCCTTAATGAGGGTGTCCTTAATTGATAGAAGTGTCTAACCACTCTGTGGGGAGCCAGAACGCTTAATGGTTGGTTAGGGGTTTCAAATTATTTCACCAATGAAATGCAAATCTTTTTGCTAGCTTTTCTTTAAATTATTTTTTCGATTTCCTTTGATGTGCTTCTGCCACTGTTACAATAAAACCTACATTGAAATGATACTGTTTCTGAGACTTTGTCATTCTTTTGTCATTGGACAAACTTAACAAATCATGAGGGGTCAAATAATTATTTCCTCCACTGTTAAGAAGTGTCCTGCATCTCAGTTGCCAAATACTTGTCAGACGATGGGCCGTGTCCCTGCCAGCACAGATACCAACAGCATTTAATAATCGGACTCTCGACTACTTACGCTGCTGGCCCCCAATCGAGAGTAAGGCTTTGTTTCCTGTGCTTGAGATTTTCAGTCGCCAGCAGAATCACCTGCCAATCGCCTACTACTTTCTATGGGCTTGTCCCCATTGATAGGATTGCGCGTGATTGCGATTAGGGCTGCAATCAAATTATTGATTATTTTCCTCCAATAGTGTCCATAGACATGAATAGTGGCAGCCATTTTCATTCTCTATGGAGGATTTTTTTTTTTTATAATGGTGTTTCAAAAAAAAAAAAAAGCTCAGGCGATTAATCGCCTAAGTGGGAACATAGCCTAATGCTAGGTTGCACTCTTTATTAAGGGAGAGCAGTGTGATTAGCCAGGTGAGTCAGCTTCAATGATGTGCGTCCATGCTGGCAGGAATTCCCCAAACCTCCCCACACTGACAGCTGTGCAGAAGGGCAGCCGGAAGCTTTAAAACCACATAACGGTGGAAGAATGTAAAGGAGGATGCAATAGTCAGTAGAGTGAATGAATGCATTTGTTTAGTTTTTTTGTATGTTTTTTTATTACACTGAACATTTATGTCTTTGCCTTAATTTCTTACAACCATACTGTATTCAATTAGCTTCAAGGTGAATGGTAATGTATGCAAATAAGCCATTGATACCTTACTTACCTTTCCAAAATGAGCAATCCCTCCCAGGTCGGTCAAATGTGCCATCATCCCAACCATCATGTTTACAATAAAGAGGGGCTGATAGAAAGGATCCATCAATGGGACTAGGGGACTTAAAACATCACATACCATAAAAATGTATCTTATTAATTCATTTTGGAGAAGTTTAAGAAAATTTAAATCACAACCATCATAAAAAAGAAACCTATGAATACATTGTGATTAAATTATATAATGATGTCAGAGTACTTTTCATGATTTATATAATTGCCTTATGTCTAACAAACTTGATGCGGGCCACTTACTCAATCTGTTTCACACTATTGGCTTCTTCAGCAGAATTACAAGTTCAGTATCACTTCAAATTATTTAAAATACATCTGAATGCACATTATATATACTGTATCTGGGCTACAACAAATACATTTATGTCCTTTAGTTTAAAGCAGTGGTTCTCAATCTGTGGGTCGGGATCCTCTTGAGGGTCGAATGACCGTTTCACAGGGGTCGCCGTGTTTACTAAAAGCATCAGAGCTGCTGCTAACATTGATGCCCACAAGCTGGGTGGGTGGTTAGGCGGGAGAGTAACTTAGGAGGGATGGGGCGCTACTCTCCCTCTTAACTCCTCACCTTTCACATCATCTGCAGGGGTGAGAAAATAGGACGGACATAACCCAAATATCAAGCCATCTCTACCCTGCTTTAGGAACATTCAAAGGTCTGCCCCTGTTGAAGAGGTACTTCAGAATCCAAGCTTACATCATGTATGCCTTTAAGGAGTTTAGTTCAATATTTCAACTCTCATGAGGAATCTCAGATGGGGCCTGGACCATTATTCTTGTGATCCATCTCTTTTGCTGAATTCTACATGATGAATATGTAATAAGGTTGGAACTAGTAACATGTTAGTAGGTCGTTCCACCCATGGAGGCTAAGGAACATAGGTAGCATGGTCAATGAAAAGCTATATCTATGTCCCAAGCATCTTCCTAACCTCATAGCCTTAAATAACCCACCTCTGTAGTTACCCTGCCCATGTAGAAGCAACTTATGAAGAATCTAGTTAAGGCATACAAATTTATAAAAAAAAATTTTTTTGCTATGTATAGAATGGGGAAAATTTTGAATTACAGTCAGGTTAAAAGCAGGGAACACACACATAGATCTGGGCTAGATCGATGGCCACTTTGAGCGCCATGCGTGCTCATGGCCATCTTTTTGGCCCAAATCTAATGCGGCCATCCCTGTTTTCGAGCTGGATCAATCAATTCCGCTCAAAAACAGGGATATTGGACATGACCGTAAACCAAGGTCGATGTCCTCTGCATGGGGACCGCCAGGTCTCAATGCAAAGCATCGTCGGGGCTAGATGCCTTCAATGTCGGGCAGCAGTGTGATGACGCCATCGCGCTGCTGCCGGGAATCTCGAACAGCTCATATATCGAGCAGTGTGTTCGCGGCTTAAGTTTCTTTGGGGAGATTTCTTTCAGTTTTTACCAGACAGGAAGTAAGGAATCGGCCACAGTCAACCAATGGAAGCTGAGAAATTCCTTGCCCTTGTTGGCCTGGAGTGCCCACCTTTTTACCCGACAAACAGACAAGTCCCAAACTGCAGTTAACCCTGACAAGTTCTAATCCTTCACTACTAAAAACAAAAAAGGTTTTGGTTATAGATACTCTTTACAAAAATTAATAAGTCTTGCTGCAAATATAGGACATCCAAAACTCAACCCTTATCACTTCAGAATGCTCAACCCAATCATGGTTATATTAAAGTGGACCTATCCCTAATACAATGTGTGAGCTGCCATTGTTTGAAACTACTGAAGATCAGTTTTTAATTCAAGCTGTTGGAATTTTTTTTAAATGTGTTAATCACACCTGTAATACAAATCTGAAATTGTCGGCCGATAAAGTTGTTTTCAGAAACAAGTCAGCAATAGCATGGTGGTAATGGATGATTTATTAGATCGTCCAAAAACAGTGACTTTCCACCGGCAACCCAAGATTTTGAGCACCAGCTGCCTTGAAAACGACCATCTGCATGAAGGTCTCATTAGAAGAACAGTTTAAAAGCCTCTGCCTAAAGCACATTCATGGTAGCCAAGTTATTTCAGACTTATTCCACCTTCACATGTTAAAATGAGTAGCCACAAGCGGCAGCAAAGATTTAAATTATGAGGTATGAAGACATGTTAATATTTAATAGTTTTAGGTTAATATATTTCCCCCTTGCATATAAATTGTGCTAAATGAGCATTAAAAAATATATATTTTTTATTGACCGTTCTAGACATGTGCCGCCCGACTCTGCAGGCCTGGCAGCTGGTCGGGTAATGATGTGTCTGCGCTGCCATACAGGAGCTGTAGGGATTCTATCACATGGGCTGTGCGGTGACCTGCATGTGTATCTAACCAATTTGTGGAGATCTCAGCATGTTCTGTCTTTTCATGCCTGTTCTGCCCACATGTTAAGGGCTTCAAAAGAAATAATAAAAAAAACACATTTATTATTACAATAAAAACTATTCTTATTACTTTCTTTGTGCAGTCTGTAATCCTTTCTAACAATTCTGCTTTAATGGACTTTGACATACTGGGCAATTTATGGATTAGCTGTTCGGATATAGTGACCTACTCATGGTATATCACTGGTAAAGTAAAATGCAGACAATGTGAATTGCGTGAACAGGGGGCCTATAGGCTATCTGTATGTACAGTGCTCAGCATAAATGAGTACAACCCTCTACATTTGTCAGAAAACCTTTAGTTTCCTATCAGTATCAACATTTTTTATGAGATACTGTACTACAAAATACTCCTACAAATGTGGGCCATTGATTGCACACACAAAAAAGTGTCTTCAAATTCATTCAATGATGCAAAAATTAGTACACCCCAATTAGGAGAAAAGCCACACTTAAGACTACAAAATTCTAATTCTAAACAAGCATTCAACCACAGGTTAGTCTAATGACTCATTTAAGAGGTCTCCAGCAGACAGGTGACTATCGAAGGGCATTACTTAACAAAGAAAAGTCCTTCCAATTTCATGCTGTCAGCAATGGTTCCACATGGAAGAGAAACGTCAAAAATCTGAGAAACAAAATCATTACTTTACACAAAAAAAAGGTGAGGGCTACAAGAAGATCAGCAAAGCTTTACATATCAGTTAAAATACTGTAGCAAAAGTGATCCAAAATTTTAAGAAAGATGAAAGTGCAACCATCTTACAGAGATGTCCAGGACATCCACGGAAGTTAACATCTCGACAGGAGCCTCTTCTGATGAGAAGGGTTGAAGACTATCGCCATGCGAGTTCACTGCAGTTAGCTAATACAGTAGAAAGGCAAACTAAAGTGACCGTTTCCCGTGACACCATACAGTGCACATTGCAGAGGAATGGCATGTATGGGTATCGTCCACGAAGGAAGCCACTCCTAAAGCCCAGGCACAAAAAAGCACGCTAGGGCCCATGCTAAAAAAAAAAGTTGAAGACTACTGTGACTCTATACTCTGGAGAGATGAGACAAAGATCACTGCTTTTGGAACAAACAATTTCAAAACTGTATGGCGTCGTAGAGGTGAGGATTTCAAAGAAATGCATGGTGCCTAGAGTGAAACATGGTGGTGGCAATGTATGTGGGGCTGCATGAATGCTGTGGGTGTTGGGGAGCTGCATTTCATTGATGCTATCATGAACTTAACAATGTACTGGTCTATACTGAAGGAGAAGATGCTGCCATCACTCCGTGCACTTGGTCGTCGTGCACTTTTCCAACACGACAATGATCCAAAAGACACATCTAAAGCTCCTGCTGCATTTCTAAAGAAGATTGAAATGGTCAAGTATGTCTCCTGATCTGAACCCAATCAAACACCTGTGGGGAATTCTGAAGCGACAATTTGAGCATTACTCTACATCCATCATCCAGACCCTAAAAGAGGTTATTCTTGAAGAATGGAAAAATATAGATGTTGCAATATGTCGCCAACTTGTTCATTCCATGCCTAGAAGACTTGGTGCTGTCCTTAAAAATCACGGTGGTCATTCAAAATACTAGTAGTTTTTGTTGTGGGGTGTATTCATATTTGCTTCAACCTATTTGAGTAAAACTTAAGATTTTGTGATCTAAGTTATATTATAAACCCTTAGTTTATGTTATGGAGTTAAACAAGTGTTCAATAAAACGCCACCTTGTGAGAATTTTGGAAATTGTTCATTGAGCTACAGATTACATTCATACTTTTTGAAGGGGGTGTACTCATTTATGCTAAGCACTGTAAGTATATCAATTAAATTTGATGACTACAGTGCATTAATACATAGCTTTCCGGATCACCAATAAAAAATAAAAGGTATTAATGACACCGCACTGACGGCTCCATTCAGATTTGCAGAGAGGATGACCCTTTACAGAAACCCAAAAACAAAGATATATCAGATGGAAGCTCATTAGGGGTGGTGTCTGCATTACTTTTGAATTTCCTACCTGATAATCCTGCTTACACTTAACACAACTATTTACAGAAATGTCTAATTTGGCAGTTATAACTTTGTAAACCATGCTTTTGCAATCTATTGTATGCTATGATGTGTAGCAGTCATTCCTACTACATACAAAAGCCAATTGTGTAAAGCCTTCGCAGTGGTGCTTCAAGAACATTGCGCCATGCATACGGCTATATTGACCGTGACATTTAGAAGCACCTTTCCTGGAGTGTGTGTGGCAGTATGCCAGCGGTTTTGTCATTTACGAACTAGTGAAAGTGTAAAAACATTTAAAGCAACATTTATAAACTACATAAGAAGGCATACTGTCCATGGGTGTTCACATACCAGTTCAGGAGAGCTGAATATACATTTTTCTTAGGCTTACTATGGTACTATAACTAAAATGTAACAGACCAAAGACGCATCTAAAATACTGCATTCAAATATAAATGGGTTCAGGAAGACCAGGTAGAGGTCTTGCTAAACAAGTTTCTTGTGAAGTGGCTTTTCCCCCTAGTAGATACAAACGGGTCAGTTCAGGAGAATGGAGGCCATAACTGACCTGTGCATGTGCCATAATTTAGATGAAACCATCTAGAGAACTAATTCTGCACCACGATATTCTGGAACGGATGGCAAATTAAAAGGGTTATTAAACCCCAAACCAGTGGTTTCCAAACCTTCAGGGGCAGGGCCCCCCTTTTCTAGATTGGAACATTATTAGCACCCCCACTAAAGCTATACAGGGAGTGCAGAATTATAAGGCAAATTAGTATTTTGACCACATCATCCTCTTCTTTTGACAGTTGTCTTACTCCAAGCTTGTATAGGCTCGAGAAAAGCCTTACTACCAATTAAGGCATAAGGTGATGGGCATCGCTGTAATGAGAAGGAGTGTGGTCTAAGACATTCAACACCCCTATATTAGGTGTGCATTAATTTTAGGAACTTACTTCCTTTGCGCAAATTGGTCAAAAGAAGGATTGACAGGATTTAGAAAGTCAAAAATAGTGAGAGATATTGCAAGAGGGAGCAGCATCTTAAAATTGCAGCTTCTGAAGCGGTGGACTCATGAACAAGCAAGTGTTTCATTCAAAAATAGTCAACAGGGGTCGCAATAAGAAGCGTGGGGAAACACAAAGGCGCAAATAACTGCCATGTGACCTTAGGAAAAGTCAAGCGTGTGCAGCTGCCAAATGCCACTTGCCACCAGTTTGAGCCATATTTCAGAGCTTGCAACATCACTGGAAGTGCCCAAAAAGCACAAGGGGGGGTGTGCAATACTCAGCGACAGACGCTGAAAGACTAACCCACCACTGAACAGACACACAAGCTGAAACGTCCAGACTGGGCCAAGAAATATATCAAGACTGAGTTTCTAAGTTTTTATGGACTGATGAAAAATGGAGAGGAGTGAGTCTGATGGGCCAGGATGGATGCGGCACGTGGCTGGATTGGAAAGGGCAGAGGGCATTCTCAGTCCGACTCAGCCAGCAAGGTGGATGTGGAGTATAATAATGGTTTGGGCTGGTATCATCAAAGAGAGCTTGATGGGGGCCTTTTCGGTGAGGGTGGGTCAAAAGCTCAACTCCCAGTCCTTACTGCCGTTCTGGAAGACACCTTCTTCAAGCAGTGGTACAGAAAGGACGTCTGCATCTTCAAGAAAAAAAACATGATTTTTATAGCGAGGACAATGCTCCATCACAGCGTCCACGTACCAACAGGGGTGCAAGAGAAAGGGTATAAAGAAGGAAACAACTAATGACATTGGCCTCCCTGTTCACATGATATGAACGCCCATTGAGAAACTGTGGTCCATCATCAAATGTGGATTACCAAGAGGGAAAACAGTAGCACCTCTTGTTGAACGGTCTGGATAGGGTTTGGTTGGGCTGAACGCAATGTGATGGTGATACAGATCAAAACGCTGACAGAATCCATGGATGGAAGGCTTTTGGAGGTCCTGGCAAAAGGAAAGGTTGGCTATATTGGTCTTCACTGGATGTTGTTGTTTCGTTTTGAGTCAGAAAATGTAATTTGTGAATGTTGAGATGTGATATTGGTTCACTGGTTAAAAATAAATAATTGACATGGGTATAAATTAGTTTTTTGTTAGTGCCCTAATAATTATGCCCACCGGGAGTAATAGTGCACTGCACACACAGATAGTCCCCCTCTAAATAGCTCTTAAAACTAAACAAACTCAAAAACTACTTTCAAAAAATATTCAGCTTTGCATATTAATGAGTTTATTTGTTTGGGTTCATGAGAAACATGGTGTTAATAAAAGTATTCCTCAAAAATACCACTTGCCTAATAATTCTGCACTCCCTGTACAGTTTCAGATGGAGGGCCATTTAACACTGTGTTTGTGTTGCAGTATCATGTATTAGCATTAGTATATTGTGAATTAGTAGTGTGCAATTAACCTCAATCATACAGAAACATTCATAATGCACACAACATTTATAGAGACACACACATTACATGCAATTTACTTACTGTCAGGAACTAGTTCCTCCATGGTTTGCTTCCTGCTTGTCCCTCCCTCAGCACCCTAGCTGTGTACTCCCTGAAATACCTCCCCACCCCCATGTTTGGGAACTACTGCCCTTAACCCAAAAAAACTTTTTCTATTTAATTAATACTGAATTTGGTGATTCCCCCTGTAGAGACCCCCAAATCCCAACTGAATCTGGAGTTCTGTCAATTTGCCCTACCCGTTGAGATTAGCTTCCCTAGTAGCCGCATCACAGGGGCAGAGTGATGACTGCCACTTTTCTATTGACAGACGGAGAGATATTTTGTCAGGGTTTGGGGGAGGGGAGGGGTCTAATGGTTACAGTGAGGGCTTTGGGGCTTAAAATGATGATCCTGTCACAATGTCCTACCCGCACTATATGGAGGGTAGCACATCTCGATGGGGTAAACCAGATCGTCAGATTCAAGGTTTTACTTGACTGCCTGGTGTAGCATCTAAGGAGCTTCTCAGGAAGCCACCGTATTGTGCACGCTTCCTTGCTGATCGCTCCACTGCCGTGTTCACACCATGCAGCCAACACAGAACCAGAAGAGGACTTAGTGAGGATTTTGACAGTCTCTATAGGATAACCACATTGGGGAGCATTTTTTTAGAGGCATATCATTTGTTATATGGAAAATAGTTCTCTTTATTTAGGGTTTCATTACCCTGTTAAATCTTAGCAGGTTCTGGAAAAATGCTATCCAAAGTTTGATGTTACTTAGATTTTGTAACATAGACACCTTACATTGGCCAACAGTATAAATATCTAAGGTACTAAAGCATCAGTTCTTTGGCTTAAAATGTACAGCTTGCATTGAGACCAAGGTGGTCCTAATGATAGAGAAGGTGTCAATGTGACAGGAGTAGATTGTACATGCCACCAAGGGCGTCTTTAAATTCCTATGGGCAAATTTCCAAAGTATTGCAGTCTGGCACTAGTCCTACATGCATACATTTAATCTCAATCAGAATCTATTAGGGACATCTCTCTCCTCCAGTTTCCTAAGTTTCTATTGTGGTAAAACCTGTGAGATTGACATGCATCAGATGCTAACGCGTCCTCAACGTGTCCAATGCTATGCAAAGTTTGTGTACACACAGATGCCTCAGCATCAGCATAATGTCAACCTCGGTGACTGTCAAAATGTTCATAGGCATATTAACATGTTAATTGAATAAGCGTTGGACTTTTCTGATGCATTTACCCATAGGACTCAATGGTCATTTTATAGCTACGTAAAAACGCTGAAAATGCATAAAAAACTTGCGCATCTTTTTGGACACATTAACACTAATGCATCTCTAATGCATCAATGGCGACAAAGGCTTACTGTAAACCATTATGAGAGGTTCTCACTCTCCTTTTATGTATTTGATACTATAGCAAATGCAGGAAAATGCTAAACTAGTGGCTCACCCTAAAAACCTGTTTAGACAGGAACATGGCAAGATGACATTCAAGATATGTAAAAAGCAAGAATCTTGTGATTACAAACCATTGGATATAAAATAGGTATTAGTTTGGGCAAAGGACTCATAAAATGACTACCAACAAGAGTAAATACATATAAACCAACAGGAAATTAAACTTTAGACGCCTACAATTTTTGGAAGGGGTTCCAGAGCCAATGGCCAGCAAGACGTAGCAGGGAACAAGAATGACACAGACACAAGGGTGTAAGTGAAGGCAGCACAGTGCAGGAGGTCAGAGGTAACTTGGCTTCTATTTCCCACCAATAAAGCTAAATTGCTGCAAAAGATATCTTATCAAGAAGTCTCTAATGAAGAGGCATTGGGGGGGACTAAAGCTAGGAACACACGGCTCGATTTAAGCGTACAATCGATGTAAATCAATGAAAATTTACATCGATTGTACCAAAATCGTAGCGCACATGGTACAATCGACAATTTTAGTTCGATGAAGAGCATTACATCGATTGAAAAGTGATCGGACTAGTTGGAAAATTATCATCGAATTGTACCATGATCGTACTACTTTTTCGTTTTTATCGTACAATTGTATTCGATGAAGTGATAGTTTACTGTTTGTAGGGCATCAATGGCATCGACGATTTTAGTCAATAATCGGTTTTCTACATCGATATTGTACTATGATTGTATGACACTATAGCGCACACGGTACAATCGATAAAATACCAAAATCGAGGTTCTTCATCTAATCTTACATCGATTGTATGCTTAAATCGAGCCGTGTGTTCCTAGCTTAATGGATTAAAGGCAACAAACGACTTTACTATAATGCATTGTCTGAGGGTGGGCCATGCACTGTAACCAGTAAAAGGTTTTTTTTTTCCCCAGATCCTCCATTGTTTTTGTATTTGGGGGTGACAATATAAACCAGTACTGCAGGCGATGAGGGTCAATCTCATATGGCATAACAAAAAAACACTTTCAAAATATACTAAAAAAATGTCTGTAATCATTAAATAAATGAATACATGTAACATGGAAGGAGTACTGCCAAACTTTGAAGCCCTGCCTTTAATTAATTGTAGCTATAAGCTTAATTTGATGACTTTCCAGTACATCTTTTTGCTTCATACATTCCTTTTAAAGTGCAAGTATGCTTTATGTTAATGAACGGCTTTTCTGCTAAGGGGTTAATGTTTTGGCATTTCTCTAGGGGTTAATATTACCCCTTGTATGTTTAATATTTCATTTAATTATGGTATATATATATTTGTGAGCTCCAGTCATTATTACCTTCATTGTGCAAATTGTCACTTTGCAAATGCAATGCACGGTAGTTATGTACTGATGTAAAAAAAAATCTCTAATATGTACGATTAGGAAGATATAGCATTGTATTTGAGATTTTCGTGAATTCTCGAAGTAACAATATTCACAATAACATTTCCGATCAACACAACTGTTTTAGGGCAGAGGTTCAAGGTTAGACATTACTCGTTCCATATTACTTGTAATCATTTATTTTACTTTACCATGACATAATTTCTGGTCGAAGGCATTACAGGAAATTGTTTAGGCAAGAATCGGCAAGGAATCAGATACCTAAGGTTGTGTGAACTTAGATCGTCATGGACAGATCGGATCAAGAACTGATCGCTGGGGAACCGACATGTCTATGGCTTCTTTTAAGTGTTACTTAAATGCAGCTAAATAAAATCCAGTCTCCTACCATACCATTGGTTGGGCAGTGTAAATTTTAGGACTGAATGGACAGTAATATAAAATATATATGCCCATTTATTTGTCTTTGTAATTAACCATTTGCTTAGAGTGAATGGCGTTCAGTACAGCTACATAGATCTATGTTACATAAAGCAAAACACTGGAGTGATGTATTGGTGAATGGCTTTTAGCCAACGGCAATCTTAAAAAGTAGTTGAGCTGTTCATTATGTGAATTGTAAATGTAATTAGATCGGTCTGAACAACCCTGCACTGTGTCCTATAGCCGATTAGCGTAAAATGGTTTGAAATGTTATTGCATTTACAGATTCCTCCGATTTCACATATAACAGATCCATATTCTGTAATGACTGAAGATGCTTATTGGTTTGGAACTGAAATTCTGATCTGTGTCGCACCATGTTTAAAAGGAAACTTTTTTTAATTTGCAGATAGAATTCTGTTATGAGTCTACAGCCATCATCTGTGAACTACAGGATACCTCCTCTGTATAGACAAGAGTCATCGGCATACCAGCCTGAAAATGCTGAAGCCCTTCCCTAAAGCTAGCCATACACGGCACGGATTCCCTGGCTGATCGATTCAGCACCCGATGGATTCCGGCGATTCCGCCGGCATCCACAGGTGAGAACGATTAGCCAATTAGGGAATCCGATCGTGGCAGCCCACCTTGTACAGCCGGATCCGGGAGGGATCCGTGTCCGATGGCTCGCCTCCCGGACCGCAACGCCCCCTGATCAGAGCAGAATCGGACCGAAAAGACCAACAGGTTGGTTCTTCCTCGGATCCGATTCTGTGCCCCTGATCCATCGGATGCGATCGGACGGGCAAGGTGGGCTGCAGGGGATTCCGGCACGATGGATCCGCGTGCACGTGCCCGGAATCCATCGCGCCAGAATCTGGCACGAATCCGTGCCGTGTATGGCAGCCTTAAGAGGCTGCCAAGACTGATTTTGATGAAATTGCCAATAGCCTGGCTATCATAGTACGTTACTACAGTACAGTCAGTCATTTGTGCACATTGACTGAAAATATCAAAGCTAGTAGCTTGGTTCAGTAATGGTCCCTCCACTTTCTTCCCAAAGCTGTCCATACTGGGATCGATTCCTGTTAGCAGTACCATTAATTGATGTGTGTGTAACTAACTTGAGGCAGATTTACTGAGGCTACCAAGTAGAGATTACCCACTTAAACCTTATGACGGTAAATAAAGTAAACCTGTGTCCTCTATTAGTTCCCCATTATCATAGACTGGGTAGCACAGACAACAGCTTAATCCTATGTATAGTAAACCAAATCTTTGGGACTTAGGTTAGTGATTATAATGAGACCTGTCAATGTTCTGATGTACAAATGCTGTAGCCGCCCAACCCAGCCACTTGGGCAACAGGTCACCCCAAGGCATACTTTTTTGTATGGAGAAGAGAGGTATTCAATGAACCCAGAAATATTGCATTCAGATTGAGCAGAGAATACAACCAATTAGTGGTGTTGATCCATATCCCTTTTTTAAATGAACCTCTCACTCCACTTCTATACCCACAAGACACTTGGCATAGTCATATAAGTAAAGCTATGAGAATTCTTTTTTTAACAAATAAAATGTTGATCCTCTGAAGGTGCACACTCACCGAATACTAACAGGTACATAAATAATGGTCTTGTTGGAAACTTTTCTTTTTTGTTTTTCTAATTGTAATTCTAAGTGTAATTAATTTATAAAAGCGTTATGAGATTAAACTTGTTTTTATCTATTTGGCATGGTCACTACACCTAATTAATTTGTTAACGCTGCCATCAATATTAATCCCCTAAAACAGAGTTTGCCAGTGTGCAGTTATAATGGATCAGTATTTCCTCTTCTAGCTTTATAGAAGAGCATTGAGAATATATAGAATACATACAAAGAGAATAGAGAGTATATAGATTATATGCAGGAGTCTAGAGCATATGTACAAAGAGATCACAGAGAACACATAAAGAGTATAGTGAATACACAGGTCACAAACAAAGAGCATAGAGAGTATTGTGAGTATCTGAAAGAGTATATGGATCAAGGGTGTTTCTCCCACTATGGGAAGTATGCAGGTGCATAGTGATGCAATAACTGCATGCCAAAATATTGCACACATAATTCTTTCTCCACAAAATTCTGCTAGCACCTAGGCAACAGGGCACCCCAAATGCTAGATATAGATTATATATTATATACAGAGTATAGAATGTGCAGAATTGTATTGTGCCATACATGTTCATGCTGTTTGCAAATGAAATATATATTTTTAAAATAAATACATTATGACATTTTTTCTTTTGGTAGATCATTTTGTTTGGTCATTTGAAAAGTAGCTCACAAGCCAAAAAAGTGTGGTCACCCCTGATATACAGCATAAGCAAAAAGAGTATATTTAAAGAGTATAAAGAGTATTTAAAGAGCATATAGAAAATAATGAAAGAGCATAGAGAGCATATAGAAAGAATACAGAGAGTAAGCATTACTGACCATATATACACAGTCTTCCTTAATAAAGTTGTCCTTCTGTTACTCTCCCTGGAGAGGGTAGCTCTTGGTATGAGGATCAGAACATTCTATTTAAAGACTTACAGAGAACAAGTTTTGATGAACTCTGTCTTAACATGTTATTACTGGCAGTCACGCCAGCAGTGTGCTTCTCAACTCAATTACTGACCTGCTTTTCTTAAGTCTATTAGGACCCCCCCCCCCCCCCCCCATTCAAACTAGACAGTTCCAGATTGAGGGCCATTTCACACTGTGTTTGCATGCAGTATAGTGTACTAGTGTATTATGTGGCTCAGACTTTATTTGAAATACAACTCCTACAACTGTTTTTGGTTTTCAAACCAAATCATACAGATATATGCATCATAGAAACACATATTACTGCTTCTTAAATATGACAACAATACAACATAAAACAAAACACCAACATACTACCAATGATTTTTTTTATTCCCATTTGGTGGCATTGTTTTTATTTTATTTTTGTACAAAATTATTCATTTTAAAACGTATACATCTACTTCTAGGATAGTTCACCATGACATGGTGGCACAAATATTTGAAGATGGTAAATCAGGATACCTAGGCTGACAACGTCAGGAACAAATCTTAAATCTTTTTTCCTTGAAAACATTACAAATTGAGGAAACAACTAAACTTTGTCACACGGATACACACAGCATACAAGAACTTTGGTTTGTTTCCTTTGAAGATACAAAACTTTTGGCAAACACAATGGAACTTTGGACAGGAAAGCACCCAAAGTAAGATGAGCTTTCACATCAGATTCAGTTATTAGAATAAAAGAAAAAACTGGAATATCACAATAAGATGGAACTCTGGGTTGCAAGATACCTAAAATAGGTCATATGGAAAACTTTGGGTACTTTGAGGAACATCATGTCAGTTCCGAGCCTGATGAAAGAAAGTCTTCTGCTAGTCCCCTGCACTAGTTAAATCTACTACAGGCGGCCATATTCAGCCTAATAAGAATTTTCACATATCAAATAATTATTATATGAGGTCCAGTATTATAAGAAGACATATTGATGGCCAATAGCTATTATATCAGGTCACGTATTGATGGCCAACCCCTAAAAGAGCAGACCTTCTTTTAAAAAAACTCTTACTAACTAGGGTCCTGTTGTTGTAGAGAACTCATACTATGTCAGGTCCTGTATTGACAGTTTCAGGTCCTATATAAATGTTCTCCTACCAATATCAGGTTCTGTACTATTAGGAGAACTGTAACTATAGCAATATATGAATTGACAGGAGAACTCTCTCTACCAGGTCCTGTATTGGTAGAGGAACTGTAACTGAATTAGGACCTGTATTATTAGGGAAAATCTTACTATATCACTATTGATTAAAGAGCACTGACTTTATTGGGTAGAAGGCATCTTACTAAATCATGACATTGTTATTATTAGAACTCTTACTATCTAGGGTCCTATAGATAGTAAGAGACCTCTAACTTTATCAATGCCTGTATTATAAAAGGTGGGGTTCTGATATAGTAGAGTTCTACCAATATCATTTGTTTGTTTTTTATAGAACTTACCATTCCAGGTCCTGTATTAGGAAAACACTTACAATATCCATACATGCATTGGTAGAAGCACTCTTTAGTCCTGTTTTAGTAGAAAAGCTCTAACCCAATTGTGTACAGCATTGATAAATACTATACTTTTGGTCCTATATAGTACTATAGCATTCACCTATTACATCAGGTACTGTATTATAAGAACTCTAACTATATCAATATATGTTTTGGTAGAATAACTCTAGAAGGTAATGTATTAAGCGGACCATACACCTTTAGATCTCTGTCAGATATCCTTTAGATCTACCAACAACTATGTAGTATTGGGTCCTCTGCAATTGAACACAGGTAGACCTGATTGTTTAGAAAGTCCCTCATATTTTGGTAAAACAAAAAGGAGATCTAAAGGAAATCTAACAAAGAAATCAAAGGTGTATGGGGACCTTTAGTGGTAGAGCTCTTATAATTTCAGGTCCTGTATAGTAAGAGTCTTGTATAGTAAGGAGTTCTCCTACCAATATCAGGTCTTGTATTATTAGGAAAAACGCCAGGTCCTAAAGCGGTAGTAATTCCTACTATATTAGTTTCTGTATTGACATGAGAACTGTTACTATTTTACCTCCTATATAGGAATAGTTCTAACAGGAGCAGAACCTGTTTTATTAGAACTCTTACTATGTAAGGTGCTGTATAATAAGGAAAACTTTTACTGCCTCAATCCTTTGTATTGATCTCACTCTGTCAGGTTCTGTAATATCGTACTATATCAGCTATAAGGTAGTCGAAGAACTATTACTATATCAAAATCAGGTCAGATATTGTTGACTAAACCCTACTAGAAGAGAACTGTTAATTATAGGACTTTATCTAGGATTCTGTAGTCGTAGAAGAATTCTTACTATATCAATCTCTGTATTATTAGAGAAGTCTTAATATATCAGAGTCTGTATAATTACGACAATTCTTACTATATCAGGTCCTGTTTTGGTAGATAAAGTCTTGCTATGGTTGACCCTGTATTATTGTTAGGAGAAATATCGCTATCCAAGGTCCTGTATTGATAGAACTCCTAATATATCATTTAATTTATTGTTAGGAGAACTCTTAATATCTCAGGTGTTGTGATACTACCTATTTCTATATCATGTCCTGTAATAACATGAGACCTCTTTCCATATCAGGTCCTGTAAGAACATGAGACCTCTTCCTATATCAGGTCCTGTAATAACATGAGACCTCTTTCTATCCCATATGTTGTAATGCTAGGAGAACCCATACTACAGCATACCCAGTATTGAGAAAAGTACTACCTCAGACCTGACCAGAACTGATCTCAGTTATGTGTATGTATAGCCAACACTTTTTTTGACAGAACAATGAGAAACTCTGTCTATGTGTTGCTGCCTCAAATCCTGGTGGAGAGATCCCTTTATAAACACCAACACAAATCAAAATGCATATTATACAGTTGTCACCAGAACTATTGCATACACCTTCCTTGTTTTGGTGACAACTGTCTAAAAAAAAGTTTCCCTAATTTAATAAAAAACTATTCTCTAACACCTGTGTGTCGAATTGGAAGCCTCCCTTGGATATACAGACAGCACACACTGTACACACAGAAGGTGTCTCCTATCTCTAGCATTGGCCATACATACACTGTGAGTGGAGCTCTCAGCAGCCAGGTCCCAGGGGGATTTGTATTGGTGGGTCCTGCCTGCTCTCTGAAGAATGACATTTGTTCTTGTGTAAGGTCAGTCCAGGGGAGCTGAAGAAGGCAGTAGGACAAAGTTCACAAGGAAAGATCTGCTGACCACCTTCTGCCACCAGAGCTTCTTCTAATGGAAGCAGCAGCTCCTCTCTGACCGCATGCCACAGCCTGTGCTTGTCTCTGATGTCCATGGAGGGGAAGTGAACCCCACAAAGGGCACAGGGGTAGGTGAGGGTCCCCCTTTCTAGGGGGCTGTAGGGTTGGTGGGTGAGAAGATGCTTCCGGAGATAGGCATGTCTGCGGAACCTCTTGGGGCAGTATGGACAGTGGAAAGCCTCCTCATCATGACCTTCCTCAGGTAGGGTGGTCTGGGGTCCCGGGGTGTCCCCCCGGAAGGAGCTGCTGGGGTGATGGAGGAGAGGATCGGGTACCGGGGAGCTGTCCACACTCTGCTGGTGCTGAGCCATGCTCATGCCTGCGCTTCGCCCGTTACTGTTCTCCTTCCCCTCCACTTTCTTCGCCCCCTCGTTGCCCATAGCCCTGGGCTTGTGCCACCTTCTATGAGATGCCAGGTTTGCTGGGCAGCTGAAGATCTTATCACATTCTGGGCACCGGTACTCCACGCGGACTATCCTGGAGCACTTATGCTGAGCCAAGGCGAAGGGGTCGGGGTATTGTTCCTTACACAGCTGGCATATGAACTCCCCGAGCGGGGGGCGCCGGAGCAGGGGGCTCCGAGGGGTGACCTCCGGCTCCTCAGCCTTGATCTTCAGTCCCAGCACTGGGGACGTGGTCACCTCATCCGTGAAGTGCAGCTTTCTGCTGGCTTTGTGCTTCTTGGATGGGACTTTGGTGGTCCTGGAGGTGTCTCTGGGGGGCACGTGGCGCTCCGGGGTGATGAAGGGGTTGTGATGTTGGGATAGAAGTTTCTCCATTGATGAGAAGGCGGCTGTCACTGGGAAGGATTCGGCTGTAGCTGGAGAGCTGACATACCTCTTGTAGAAGGTCTTCTTCATGTCCAGTCCTACGGGGCTGTATGGGAGGCTGCTCCATGGACCAAGCTTCTCTAGGAAAGGGAGGACTTCACTGGGCACTTGCTGCGCAGCATCTTCTCCTGGAGACCCCTCAGAAGAGGTGGCTGTGCTGTGAGGTGCGGAGTCTATGGAAGGAGCTGCTACATTCTCCTCACAAGGGATCCTATAGGAGCCGCCTGCTTTCCTATTCCTCTTCACCAGGAATCCCCTCGGCATTGTGCTGGAGCTGGGGGCACAGACATCAGACAGTTGTGTCTTCATAGCATCGATCTCTACATTTATAGCCGGTCAGAATCAAGGCAATCCATGTACCTCTAAGCCATTAACCTTCAGCCAATCAGGAGTTGGAGCTAAGCTGCTGGGCGGGGTCTGGGTACCAAAAATCAATGTTGTCCTGTCAGAAGCAGTTATGGGTAAAGGATGGAACTTGCTGTATGATCGCCTATCCAGACAAGCAACCCCTAGGTGTGAGCAGCATCAGACTATTTGTCTGGTATCAGATGAAGAAGGATCATCCCATGTTCAGCAATACCACGAGGTCAGGGGTCTCTATGGTCAGACACATGACACAAAGCTAATATACCAACTACAGGATCCATGATGTGACACATGAGGACAGAGCTAGAACACATCTACTGATACAGATGAGCTAGAACACCATCCAAAGACTCCATAGTCAAACACATGACACAGAGATAATAAACCATCTACAGAAACCATGATGAGACACATGATGACAGAGCTAGAACACCATCTACAGACTCCATGGTCAGACACATAAGACAGAGCTTATATACCATCTACAGAATCCATGATATGACACATGAGGACAGAGCTAGAACACATCTACTTACTACAGATGAGGACACAGCTAGAACACCATCCAAAGAGTCCATGGTCAGGCACATGAGACAGAGCTAATACACCATCTACAGAATCCATAATTTAACACATGAGGAGAGAGCTAGAACACCATCTACATAACCCATGGTCAGACACATGAGACAGAGCTATACCATCTACATGGTGAGCTAAAGATCCACAAGGAAAGATCTAGGACACCATCTACTGACTCCGTGGTGAGATACATGAGGGCAGAGCTAGAACACCATCCACAGACTCCATGGTCAGACTCATGAAAACCTAGTACACATCTAGAGACTCCATGGTCAGAAATACAAGGACAGAGCTAGAACGCAATCTACAGACTCCATTGTGAGACACATGAGGAGAGAGCTAGAGGCACATGTTGATGACTCCAAAGAAAAGTCAACAAGTAGTGTGTTTTTTTCCTCTCTCTACGTGCACACTTGTATACACTATGCAGTCACATGGGTCATTCTAGCACTGCTACTAGACAGTTTTATTTGATATAGAAGGACAATGTGCAGTTTTGTGAACCACCGTGTTTAGTGTTGTTAATTCTGTGTGCCTTGGCTGCCACAGTTAAAGCTGTTCCCACTTTGTGATTGCAATCAAATTTACTTGAAAATTCAAAGTACTAGTCTATGTTTTATGCCATGGTTACAAAGAACTTTTTAAAAAGTTGTTTATTGTTGGACACTTATGTTCATCCACTGCAACTGTGTGATTGATCATCAAATGACTAGTTGACTGCAACTTCAGTGAAGGATGACTCAACAAAATCTTAGGTTGTTAATGCCCTACCACCTACAGAATCCATGGTGGGACACATGTGAACATAGCTAGACCACCATCTACAAGCCCCATGGTCAGACATTAAAGAAGAGAGCTAAAACACCATCTACAGACTATGGTGAGATGCATAAGATAAAACCTAAAACACCACCTACAGAGTCAATTGAGAGACACAAGAGAACAGAGCTAGAATACCATTTTCATACTCCATAGTCAGAGACAAAGACAGACCTAGCACACAACCTACGGACTCTATGGTGAGATAGTTGAGGACAGATCTAAGAACACCATCTACAGACTCCATGGTAAGATAGTGGAGGACAGATCTAAAGGCCCCCATACACGTGTCGGATTCCCACCGGATTCCGGCACGATCGAT
>CM070043.1:6546877-6559459 GCA_036250615.1 Ptychadena robeensis
ATAATATTCTGTCCCATTACTTTTGGTCTCTTACCAAGTGGGAGGCGCATATGCAAACTATGGTACCCTACACAGGATCAGTGTCTATATCTGCACAGACATAATTCATATTACAGGGGATTTCTGTAACATGATTGTAAGCTTTACGGCCACCATACACCTTACAATCTTTCCATACAATTTCTGTACTATCAAATTTTGTTCTACCAAACCCATGTAATAGGAGGACCTTTCTAAACCATCCAATCACTATGTATCAGGGAGGTCACTATACTACATAGTGGTTGGTAGATCTAACGGAGATTGTATGGATCGATCTTAAGGTGTATGGGGGGCTTTATGCTGACTATGTTACTGCACACTCAATTTTCAAAGTCTCCAATCAGCGTTATTTCTAATTACAAAAAATAAGACTTTTTAAAAATCGACATATTTCATAATGGTCATCCTCTTGCTCCAAGCCCTCCAGATAAAGCTTTAAAACCTTTTTTTTTTTTTATAATACTACAGGAGGCAGAAAAGTTCAATTGGTGTCACTACCCTGATAACATCGCTAGCATAACAAGTATGTTGCTCTGCTTAAGCTCCACAAACAAAGAAACAGGCTAGCCCTGCACTGCAAGGGTTAAGCCAGCCATACACAGTCGGATTCCATGGCCGCTCGATCACCTATCCGATCGATTCCGGCGATTCTGGCGGGAATCGCAGGTGTGATCGATCGGCCAATTAAGAGAATCCGATCGCTGCATACCACCTTGTCCAACGGATTCCGGGACGATTCCGTGTCCGATTGTCCACCTCACAAATGGCAACTCCCCCTGATGTGTGCAGAATCGGATCAAAAAGACCAACATGTTGGTTCTCTGTCGGATCCGATTCTGGGCCCCCGAACGATCGGACATGATCGATCGGACAAGGTGGGCTGCACACGATTCCGGCACGATCGTTTCGCGTGCACGCGGCCGGAATCGATCGTCCCGGAATCCGACCCGTGTATGGGGGCCTTTAAAAGCTGGTTTATTTCTTGGGCGATCCTAAAAGAAAATGTTCTCACTTTAATACTTTGTTCCCCTACATCCAGCGCTCTCCTCCTATGTTCTCAGCGCCCTCATTTACAATGCAGGGCTACCCAGCATTGTAGGGGATGACAATAAAAGTCACAGCCCACAGAGAGGCTCGAGAGCAGTGGTGGGCACAAGTGCGGCCCTCTGCTTCACTAAAGGGTCGCACAGAACATTTTTAGTCTGTACTGACTTGTATAAGTATTTTATAATGATTACATGACAGCAGGTATAGTTGGAAGGCTTTATTCTTAATTTTTAAATAAAAAGGTTTTTAAATGATACTTCAAGCATTTTGGAGCACTGTAGTATGGGAATGCAAATTGTGTGTCACATATTTCAAATGCTATGTGCCACAATATATCATACTATCATCCTCCGTTCAATGGTGGAATAGTGGGAGCGTAGGCGCTCACCTGTCTAGCAACTGCTCCAGCTGAGCAGGATGATTGGGGTACGTGAAAGCTAATCAGTGACCCAGACTGTGCCTGAGCAAATCCTTTGCCTCTCCTCCACTTCCCGCTCTAAGAAGATTCCGAGCAAAGATTTGTCAGTGGGGGATCGGTGGACAGGCGAGTTCCTATGCCCTATTTATCAACAGGTAGGTTTCGGAGGCCGCAAGTGGAGGACCAAGGAGGGCCAACGAAGAACACCTTAAGGGCCACATGCTTCCCCGGGCCACAGGTTGGGCACTTGGGCTTTAGAGAGAAAGCAGCGATGGATAGAGGCGGAGTTTGCCTGAAGTCAGGTTATAAACTGAACTCCAGGTTAACTTATCATGATCATAGGGAACCCACTGCTATGGTTCATTTCTCATTTTCACATGAGTTACAGGTATAGAGAATTACCTGTTTCTTCGCTACCAAGCACTACCCCGGGCCCTCAACTTCTTCCCTGTGGAATGTAGAGCCATTCACTCTGCATTGTTGGGGTGCGAGGTAATGACAGAGCCTTAGCCCAACACTTGGTGAAGAAATGGCACTTTAACCCTTGTTCCACTGGCATCTTACCAGTTCAGAACACCTACAAAGCCCTCATGGACCTCACATGTCACAGTCTAAGAAGATATTTCTTCCTCCCTGCACTTTGGAAAGCAGAAAGATGCCACACTATAAAAGGGTGACTAATACAAAGCAGCAGCTCCAATGCCCACAAGCGGGGTAGGAAGTTTGGAGGAGTAACACCCCCTCCCACCTAATTAGGAGGAATGAGGGGTTACTCGCCCTCCTAACTTCCCACCCACACATCATTTGCACAATCAAGGTGGGAAAATAGGAGGGGGATATTATACTTACCCGATTGTGCTGCAAGTGACATTGTTGAGTGTTGCGTCTGATTTGAAGCCTGGAAGTGACACTCCACACTGACACTTCCGCATTCCAAATACAGGAAGCGACACTGCAACATCACTTCTGGGGTCACAGATCTAAAAAAGTTTGAGAACCACTGATCTTAGATCTGGTAATCTGCAATATAAGTGCATGTTGGCTTTCCATCATTATTTATATAGGATAGACTGGTGCACTCTTGCTGCAGAGAATGGGGCTTGGTCATATAACTGGCTGAGGCTGGTGAGGTGGGTGGGGTGGTCCCTTACACAGTTTAAAAAATACGTTTACAAAAAGTTTGGACACCCCTGCCTTAGATTCAAACATGGCCGGCTATTCCTGAGAGGTAAAAAAAAACTAGGGAGTTTATTATTTTGATCCATATGCCTGGCAAGGGCTGGAAAAGGGGGGGGGGGACTGTGCGAATGAAAGTGTGTCCCTGTACTTACCTGCCAGAACCTGTGCCAAACAGGGGTCTGGTTTTGAATTGGGGGACCCCTCAACCATTTCATTTGATAAAAAATCCAACATAGATCATAAAATGAACTATTTGCGCATGCAGCTTTATATGCCTGTGCAAATCGGTTTTACATTAAAAGGGGCTCAGGCACCCCAATAATTTTTTTTCAATAGAAGTACTTTCATCACTTGTATAGGCATTTGAACAAATGTTCAATCATAGTAAAATGTAGCCATAAAAGCCATGAAAATCACCCTAAAAATTGTCAAATACCTGTAGACAGTAGGGTCGCCTCGCCCCGGCATTTTTCAAACACCCATGTTAATCAAGCATTATGGTCCTCATTTATAGGGTCTGAGCACCCATTTTTGCTAGTTGTTACCTTGGGGGGCTATTATGTCCCACTTCCTTAGATCTTTGCACCACAGTTGCAGAGCTTCATAAATTACAGAATGTTGGGACTGTTGTGATACTTCGGGGTGCAGCTAGAGTTTCTGGTCTGTTCTGCAGAATCCCGAGGTTGACTCTCAGATATTACCACTAGTGTTGAGCAGCATATGGTATATTCAAATTTGCGCAATTTTATGAATATATTAACCTCTTGGGCGATATGCCCGGAGCCAGTTTGGTGTTTGTGCCCGATCCCAGCACCGGCGCAGTTTGATTCACAATCAAACTGCGCCGGTGCTGGGATCGGGCACAAACACCACCTCTCCATGTGCCTACAGCTCTTCTACAGAGCTGCAGACACACTGAGCCTTTCCCGCTCCATGTCTTCAGCATCATCTGTGACGCCGAAGGGGGCGACGCCATAGACCTCCATGTCAATGGAGGGGCACCACTTTTCTCCTCACAGTTTAGAGGGCTGGGCAGAGAGCCAGCAATGGGGGAAAACAGCTTTTTCGTGCCATAAAAAATGGTGCGAAAAGCTTGTAACGCCCAGAAGGTTAAGGAACATTCCAAATACGTAAAATTAGATTTTAATGTATTCTATTGCCTTACATCGCATGCGGCTGTTCACAATTATTCACAAAGATTCACGAACCAGCTTTACAGCCTCTCCTTCATTCTGAGTGTCAGATATTCATCGAATAGCCGAATACGAATACAAAAGCCAACTTGATTGGATACCAATGGAACAGACTTTTCAGATAAGCATTTACGCTACATAGATTTTGGTAAAAGACCAAAGAATACCAGATGTCCAATAACATATCGGCTACATGTAACAAGAATAGAGCACCTGTATCTTGCTCCCGTTATAAATAAATTATAATTTTGTAACTATGGGACATCAGGTCCTTCTTGGTTCCGAAGGGTTCTCAAACACTCATTTTGGAATGTTATTTTCTAACCATTAGTAGAACCCAAAAGCTGTGACAGGTGGCAATCATAGAGATGACCAATGGTTTAACTAACGACCAAAGTCTTAGAAAATGTCCAAGATCCATGATCTAGGTCCCAGGTGCCCAACCTGCAGCCCGGGGGCCGCATGCAGCCCTTTGGGCGTTCTTTGGCGGCCCCCTCAGTCCTCCAATTGTGGCCCCTGAAACCTTATTGTTAACGCATAGGGCATAGGAACTCACCTGTCTTTGATTAAAGGTTATGTGCCCCATCGATATTATCAATGGCTTTGATTATATCTATGAGGCACATAACCTTTAATGCTATACATGACACAAAATGGGAATTACCATACTACAGTGTTTCCCAATGCTTAAATTATATTATTAAACAAATTTAGTTATTTAAATAATGTCTTCTAGCTCTGTCTGCTGTAATTTATATCATTACAAATGCTTATACAAGTCAGTATAGATTGAAAATGTTATGTGCGGCCCCTTAGTGATGTTGAGGTCCGCACTTGTGGCCCTCCATATCAACTCGGTTGCCCACCACTGATCTAGGTGCACCAGGCCATAATGGAAGCTTGTTGGGTGTACACAGAGGATGGTACCTGGAGGTTCCCACTCCACACTGCCCATGTTAAGCAATCACAAGAACTTACTATGTGTAGAAATAGATTCTGCCATGAATGGCAAGTTGTCATTGATGCTTGGAGGGGTTAAAGCCCTTGAAACAAACCTGTTTTCAATAAGTGTTTGTCTGTGTTGATGTTGGTATTCAGGATAATCACATCCAGCTAAACACATACCTGCTGGTTGCTCTCTCTCTGATCTTTCATTAGAGGAATCTAAACTCTCCCAGAGCTGCACCTAATGAATGTTACATGTGTGATTAGGGTGCGTCGGCCGTGCAGCAGGTTGGATTCGAGGCAATCTGCCTTTCAGAGCAGTTTCAGCGTGAATTCCATTAATTGGCTGAATTCTTCCAGATGTCCTTTCAGTTTTACAGGAATTTCTATGTGCCTAGCAGCAGGGGGAACTAGAAGCAATATACTGTTAACAGGCCTCCATGACTAAACGAAGGCTGCCTTCATTTTCATTAATAAACACATCTCCACTCACCCTCCCGATGCTTTGATTTCCGTGCGCCGGTCTCAGCAGAAAAGTAAATCTGAACCTTTCGAACGCCTCCATTTAATTCCACCACCAGCCCTATATTATGTCTAAAGAAACAAAAATCCTTGGCTGACTCCCTGGAACAAGGGTTTTCAGGATACAGACATTCAAGTGCTTAATTTGACTGTCCAAACAGGTTCAAGGCTACAGAGGGCAAGTCTAGCATTCGCTGGAAGAACTTCTATTTCTGGGAAGAGTCCAGTGTTCTGAGATACTTTCCTACCCTTACAACTAGGCATGTGCAAATAGCCATACTTTTTGGGGGTTACAGGGTTAAGTTTACGCGCTTCCGGTATTAAGGTTAGGGGATTGTGGAGGTTAAGTTTGACCTTAACCTACCAAGCCCCTTACTTTAACCCCTACAGCCAAGCACCACTCCCCCTAACCTTAACACCTGAAACCTGTAAGCTTAACCCTGTAACCTTGAAAAAGTACAGCTATTTGTGCATGCGTAGTAAGGGTAGGAGTTTACTATACAGTCCTATACTTCCATACCCAAAATTGATGGCTGCCCTGTTGACTCCAATTTTACTTTGACTCATTGCCATAAGTGTACTGCATTTTTAGTTTATTTGCTGCATCTTCTAAATTTTTGGATATTGTTTGAGGATACAAATGGTAATGTAGAAGTTCAATACTATAGAGTTTGAACCTGCCATCCAGGTCCTACCCCTTTCTTTTTCAAGCCAGTGTCAGTGCTTCAGACCAGGATCTTAGCATTTCACATAGCAGTTGTCACCAAATAGTTTTTTTCATGGTACGCCCAATGTCCATTACCAAGTACATCATACGTGTATTGCACCAATACAAAAACCACACTGTCCATGTCGGTCTTACGCCTACATTATTTAACAAAAGTGAGTACACCCCTCACATTGTGGGAAAACGTTTATAGTTACGAAAATGCCAGAATGTACAGTCAAATGCCTGCAACTTTTCAGTTAACATAACACGAGACACATTCCAAACAATTCTACGAGTCTAACATTTCCTATGGGAGATCATTAGGCATTCAATCCTCTATTTTTTATTAAAACCAAAATCTAAAAGTGTCTTTTGCTTACCTATCTGAATTCTTTAGTTCTTCTTTACAGTCATCTCTCAGCTGTCCATATATTGGGCTGTCTTTCGATATCTATATATAAAGTGTATAATCATCACAAAACACAACAACAAGCCACAAGTCTAGGTATGTAAATAGAAGGACACAAACAAGTGTTCTCATTGATAGCACATTACAGCCTCCCATACTCTTCCGCTGATACAAAGAGCTAATAGCTTTCCATTCATCTCTGACCCACACCGCAATCTAGTATTCATGCCCCTTTCAGATTGTAATTACCAAATATTTGTTATCTGTAACTCATGTTAATTATCTGGCTTATGTGTCCTTCAATTGTAATTAGTTGATTGCAGAGACATATTTGAAAATAATTTTTTGGAAATCTTCAAAAAAATTACCTGTAAACCATAAATTATATTCATCATCTACAACTATTCATATTCTCCAAATATCGGGGGAAAAAAATCGACCCTTATCTCAATTACTTCTATGAGCCTGCAGCCAATATATGGAGTTCCCTATGGAGAGTCTAAATCAGTGGTTCTATGTGGTGGACTTGGTGGATATAATTGGTCATGGGACACTTTAAGGCCCCCACACACGCAACGAGCATCGGCCGATTGTGCCACTGACCAATGTGTGTGCACGCTAGCGGCCGTCAGTCGGCAGCAAAATCGGCCACCGATGGCAGGTGCCCTAAGCTCGGTTGGCCAGAGAACAGACATGTCCGTAAATCTCTGGCCGATGCCATTAGTTACCATTGAAACTAACGGTTGGCACACAAAGGGTGCCCGCCGATGCTGTGAGCGATGGAGAGCAGTGTAATGACGTCATCACGCTGCTCTCCACAGCTCATCTGTCGGTCCTCACTCGATACATGTGTGGGGGAGCATCTTAGCGTACTGAATTGGATTCCACTTGATGATGTGGCATCCAGTGGCGATAATCACAAATAGCCCAAACATTTTCACTGAAAGGATTTGTAGTCCTCTAGGGGACACCAATTGTGACTTGTTGCCGTTTCCCGTAGTATGGGGTTGCATAAGGCCCTGGCACAACCCCCCGCTCAACCACTATAAGGCCCCTGCTCAAAAACTTCTATGCTAGCACCCACCCCTCCCCCGAACAACTTTTCTGCTAGCACCAAACGCCGCACCCCCCCCCCCCCACCCCCACCTGTCGACAGGGAACCCCGGGCTAATTTTGCACAGGGCCCCCCAAGTGCTAGAAACGCCCCCTGCCCCAAGTGTCTGGGGTCCGAAGCATCTGCTACCAGTTATTTTAGTGTTATATACTTCATACACTTGTATTTACAAGTGTTTACTTGAGTTTATTTTTCTTTCTGCTCACCCTGTGGTGCATTAAGCACACATCTGCCACATTAATCTACAGCCGCTTACACGCTCGGTAAAAAAAAAAAAAAAAAGAATTCATGAATATTATTCGGCTCTTCTGCAGGTTGGCTGCAGTTTCCTGAAGCGTCTTGTGTTCTGGTGACCTCCTGCGAGAAGGTGGACAAACTGAATTGTCTTCATCCAGCCAAAGGGATCCCGAGAGAAAAGCAGCGGGGGGCTTTATTGATGTTTTTCTAGTAAATGTTTTGCAATCTCTTCCGTTAATCTGTCGGACAAATATGCCGGCATACGTGAGGACGCATCAAACATCGTTAATTCAGGTAATATCTGATTCCTAATTCACACGCAGAGCTGGTACAATGACAGAGCCGGTGCGTAGCGGGAACAATTTGTGTGTTGAAGTATGCTTGCACGGCCGGTTACTTTTACTGGTTATGAAAACAAGAGAGCGAATTCAGCCGGCATAAAGGAATTTTTTGGTGATTGGTGCCAGGGAGAACTGGGAGTATATCTGGGATCAGCCTAGTGCTACCCATACACCACCAGATGTGGTCAA
Organism: Ptychadena robeensis; assembly: GCA_036250615.1. NCBI lineage: Eukaryota > Metazoa > Chordata > Amphibia > Anura > Ptychadenidae > Ptychadena > Ptychadena robeensis. The sequence goes on from CM070043.1 coordinate 6,555,223, forward strand.
TGGATTTGATTGTGCATTTAATGCATTTAAGTTAAATCTATGAAAGACCTTCGAACAATAAGAGGACACATGATATCCAACATTATTATAATTTAAAGCATTTTTTCTATTTCACCACAAACTATACATCCATCAATCTCTATCCATTGCAGCCAAGGTCCCCACATACAGGTGATTTACATCAAATTCCTGCATTTCAGTAATTAACTGTATAAGGTGAAATCAAATATATGAAATAGACTGATTACATGCAAAGTGAGATATTTCAAGACTATTTGTTATAACTCTGATGATTATGGCTTACAGAAAACCCTAAAATCAAAATCTCAGAAAAGCAGAGTATTGGGAAAAGGTTCAATATTCTAGTCTCAAAGTGTCAGACTCTAATAAGATAATTAATCCAAAATCTCTGCAAAGGGTTCATGGGCCTTTAAATGGTCTCTCTGATTCTGAATCATGGGAAAGACAGATGACCTGACAGTTATGCAGAAAATAATAAATCGACACCCTCCATAAGTAGGGAAAGCCTCAAAATGTAATTGCAAAAAAAGTTGGATGTTCCCTGTGTGCTGTATCAAAGCAGATTAACAGAAAGTTATGTGGAAGGGGAAAGGGTGGAAGAAAAGGGTGACATGCAGCATGGATGACCGCAGCCTGGAGAGGATTGTCAGGAAAAGGCCATTCAAAAGTGTTGTGGACTTTCACAAGGAGTGGACTGAGGCTGGAGAAGCTGCATCAAGAGCCACCACACACAGACAGATCCTGGAAATGGGTTTCAAATGTCGTATTCGTCTTGTCAAGCTGCTCCTGAACAACAAACTACGTCAGAAGTATCTTGCCTAGGATAAAAAAAAAGAACTGCTCAGTGGTCCAAAGTCCTCTTTTCTGATGAGAGGAAATTTTGCATCTTTTTGGAAAAAAATAAAAAAAGTAATTAATTAGAGATGCAGCCATCCACATATAAAGTGAATATACAATATGTTGCAGCAAGGAAGGCAGGTCTGGTTCATACAGTATTCACTCTATAGTCCTCCAGCCAAGCTAGTACCCATTCTCTGGACACACTGATCAGCTTATGAGGCAACACATTTAACAATCTGGCACTAACAACGAACCCATGAGCAGCTATTTACATATGGGAGGAGACAGGATTCTGTGTCACAAAATTTATTTATTGCAATACAGGATGTTAATATTCAGATCAGCAATAGTAGAGTGTTGTACCGTGTTAGCCATCGATAAATACAGCAAGTTTGGAGTTCAAGTGATACTGTTTATTGGCTAACTGTTTCTCTAATGACTTCAGTTAGCCAATAAACGGTATCACTTGAACTCCAAACTTGCAATATTCAGATCATAAGACGCAGGGACACTTTCCCTTTGATTTTAATGGTAAAAAAAAGTGCTTAATTTTGTCCAAAATACAATACCAAGATAATGCAGATCATAAATGAACTGTATGTACATCAGGAACATTGCATATAGAAAATGTCAATGTAATGTCAAGCTGGGTTATGACATTTTGTTAAAATATAAAAGTTATTGTAAATTAAATTTTTTATTGAATTTAGAGGTTTTCATAGTCCACTAATTCTACCCCACAGCAATTCTGCTGTAAAAGACCCAAATACTCATTGTTCATCATCCTTATCTCATTCAGTCACATAAGTGGTACACACCTACGCATAAGGACCATAAACTAGCTATGAGTACCATGATTATTCTTACTAAGTACATCTCCGTACTGGCCAGAGAGGGGGTCCAGCCTGCAGCGTTCCCCTCTGCTCCCCTCCTTCACTGATGTGTGAGAAGCCTGTGACGTGATTTGACGGTGCTCTTTAGGGACATCTTGTGGCTGAAGTTAATATTGCAGATTAAATTAAAGCTCAAACACATTAAATAGTTGAATAACCACATGGAAATATTAAAAACCATGAAAGGTTGCAGTAAGGGTTGTCAAATTGAAAATAAAAAAAGATTGGACTTCAAAGGGTGTTGGAGTTCTGAAGGTTCAAAGCTAGAGTAGGCATATGCAAGTCAAATCTGACAAGAGAAAAGCACTGTTTGATATTTGGAATAGGACTATGAAAGGTTGACATTTAGACTGCAGGTAGTCTATGGTTTAGATATGAGATTTGGGGGTTCAAACAGTGTTGTACTGTAACAAGCCAGCTGGTGACCTGTGGATGGAGACAGCTAATCGGAGGATCAATCAAGAACAGGAAGGTCCATCTGCAGCAAAATCTACCATGCAGTAAGCTGAGGACAGTGAGGAAGATAGCACTTATTAATACCATGCTACACATGGGGTGCGTATCAAACACCATCTCCTGATACTTAGCTGAGTACCTCACTAAAATAGTTATATGCACCACTGGCTATAACATTATATCTGAATTAATACAGAATAAGTTTGGATATATTTTTCACTTTTTTACATTAACGTTGAAGGATCAAGTTATGAACACATTCTGATAGCATGATAAAACTCTAGGCTCGCTCCTCAATAATCCCCAGGAACTCTGTAGTACACTTGTGTCCTTGTTTAGAGTAACGGAACAAGGTGTGTGGCTTCGGAGTTAGCACTCCTCTATTCAGTTACACAGATGGGACCCCGTTATCTGCGTCTCCACTCCCATGGTCTGAGGTCTTTACTCTAGGGGGAAAAGATGCTGCTGATCCCATCTTTACTATTAATGACTGACATTATCTATTAGCACTACAATCAGATAAGCACCGGCAGATTCATAGATTCCAATAGTATTTAAAGTATAACGTTTATTCTTAACACCGGCATATGGATTGGACACAGCTCATTGATTGTTTCCATACATTATTCAGTTCCATGTATTGTGTTGCTGCTGGACCACAAAGAAATCAGCTACACGAGGACAGGAAAGCAAATGTGTTTTTACCGAAAATAAGACCCTCTCTTATATTAATTGTAGGTACCAACATGCACTAGGTCTTATTTTCAGGTAGGTCCTTTTTTTTTTTTACTAAGTAATATTAAGTAACAGCCTAGAAAGCAGGTGAAGTACAGCAGCTTTTTCTCTGGGTAGGTCTTATTTTTTGGGGAGGGCTTATATTAGAAGCACAGGGGGAAATGCAGCTTGGTTACTTTAGGGGTAGGTCTTACTTTCGAGGAAACACGGTACACTATAGCCCATAAATTTTTTAGACTAAAAATGCTTTTCTTTATTGAAATTATATTTCACATATTACACATTCCATTTATTTTATTACATTCAAATACATTCTTATTTAAATTGTTATTCCTTACAATTGTCTATCCCTTGTCTTCCTCTCAATCCCTCTCCTTCTCATTCTTAAGCTAGCCATACACGTGTCGGATTCCATGGCCAATTGATCACTCACCCAATTGATTCCGGCGATCTCAGCGGGAATGGGAGCTGCAATCAATCAGCCAATTAAGAGGATCCGATCGCTGCATACCACCTTGTCCGAGTGATCGCGTCCAATTGATCGGGGGCTCAGAATTGGATCCGACAGAGAACCAACATGTCGGATCCAATTCTGATCCAATTCTGAGCCCCCGATCAATTGGACGCGATCACTCGGACAAGGGGGTATGCAGCGATCGGATCCTCTTAATTGGCTGATTGATTGCAGCTCCCATTCCCGCTGAGATCGCCGGAATCAATTGGGTGAGTGATCAATTGGCCATGGAATCCGACACGTGTATGGCTAGCTTTAAGCTAGCCACACGCGGTTCGATTTTGGTTCAATCGATGCTCAATTAGATGAATTTTGAACCGTGTGTGGCTAGATTTACTCTCTCCGTGGTCACCCATTCCTTTCCATATATGTATCCCACATTGCCCATACCTTGTAGAAATTCTTAGTTGTTTCTTGGATTTTAGCCATTAAATACTCCATTGTTTTTATGTCTATAATCTTTCTTAACAGATCTTGCTATGTAGTGCCGGGTCCTCCCTGATAGAATAAATAGTGATTGGAAGGTATATATCACTGCTATGTAGTGCCGGGTCATCCCCGATAGAATACATAGTGATTAGAAGGTTTATATCAGTGCTATGTAGTGCCGGGTCCTCCCTGATAGAATAAATAGTGAGTGGGAGGGTTAGAAAGGTCCTCATATTACATGGTTTTGGTAGAACAAAATTTATTTATTTTATTTTATTAATAAATGCTCAATTAGATGAATTTTTTCATCGATTGAACGAAAATCGAGGCATGCCCACATGGTACGATC
>CM070043.1:6570985-6583044 GCA_036250615.1 Ptychadena robeensis
GTATATAGGGTTTTTTTCCCTACCTATTACTAGGGGCATTTTGGGTGCAACCTGATGCTTTAATATGTATCATGTACTAGTACTAGTCTCATGAGACACATGCAGAGACATGAATCATTCATATAGAGAACACACACGAGAAACAAAGACACACACACATTACATGCTCAACTTACTGTCTACAGCTAGTTCCTCTATGGTTGGCCTCTGCTTGTCCCTACCTCAGCTCCTTAACTGCACTCCCCCTGGAATACCCCCCCCCCCCATTTGGGAACAACTGTATTACACCAGCATTAATAATACCACCAGATTAGTAATACCACTAAAGGCAGGATCACCCATTCATGCAAGCAACATACTATACTTATGAAGTGGAGTCAGATATGACAGACTAGTATAGATAAAAAAATTTATAATTTCTAATAAAAAAAAACACAAATGCAGACAGAAAAAGAGGAAAGTTTTATTATAATATGACAGTGTACATGCGATGGAAAGAGTTCACGGATGAAATGGGTCCAATAAGGGCCAGGGGTCCCCTGTACCGTGTGTGGAGACTCTTGATAATGCATCTAATATGTAGATATCCATAAAGTGATACTTTATATCACAGTGTAAATGTTTGGATGTCATACATCTAGCCTCAATAAACATTAACTTATTGTCCTAAAACAAGGCATGCGCCTTTAAAACATAATGAACTGGGTCAGCGATTTAATTAGTACTAGCTAAAGCCAGAACATCAGCATGACAGTCAGGGAACTAGGCTTTTCAGGAGGGAAGCCTCTGTACTTTTCTGATGACAGGGATTCTGAATTTGTCTATTACATCTTTCAATGTGGCAACACAAATCCGACCCTTTCTCAAATGAAAGATTACGTTTGGCATTTTCCTCATGTGTAACAATAGAGACTATCATGCCCACAGACACGACACTGGCAGGTAAATATTCATCCCATCAGATCGCTGTACTGTAATATTATATGATGAAGGTTCTAGAACTGAATATCACCTCGATTCTGCCAGATGTACAGCTCCCATGTATAGTTTTAAAGAAGACCCCGTTAAATATTATTTGTGTATAAAGCAAAATGGGAAAATGTGTTTTTTGGTCAGGTGTGAGCCATATTTGATCATAGTGCTGTTGAATAGAGAAAGTATTTGAGAGGAATAAGATTAAACATTACATATAGACGGCAGTAACTGATTCGCTCAACTTCAGCAGATAAAGCTGGAGATTGGCCTTATAGTTTAAAGTCACTGCAGGCTGCATAGAATTTGAATGTTAATGTCAAACTTATTGGACCTCACTAACAGATGGCCCCTCAAATATGTTTCAAATGAATATAAAAAATACTAGATTCTGCCTTGATCTACAATTAAACAGAAAAATTGGTGTTAAAAAAGACAGTGACCTACAGAAAAAAAAAAAACGGATTGAGGAGACTCCCTTACGTAAACCATGTACATGGCTTTTCGCTCTAGAAGACACACCCCCCCCCCTCCCAAATCGGGAGGGTAAACAGGAGTATGTTTTATAGAATGAAGGTGTGACGTTTGAATGACTATTCAGGTGCGGGTGGTCCTGCCTTGGCCATCCACCCGCCAGTGGGCCAAGTGAGCCATAGTTCAGAGGAAAGATCCACCCGATGCCGTCCAGGAGGCAGAGGTAGGGAAGATCTGCCCGCTGCGTTTCAGTTGCAGGTGGGAAACAAACACCTCTGTATACTGCTGTACATAGGGGTGCAGAAATTGCTAGGGGGGCTGCTTTACTAAACAAAAAGTCAAAGATTAAAGTTCCGACTACCCACTATAAATAGAACCTTCAGTTGAGATTTCAAATTAGTCATATTGTTAATGGTTTTAAATCAGACACTTTTTACCATAGCCACACTTTGCTTTATATCATATCAACCCTTTAAGCCAATTTCTATTTACAAAATATCATCATCAAAATATAAATCACCTATAAAGAAAATGTTCATTTTGGTAATAAAAATATAAAAAAAAACATATTTAAGCATAAAACGCTGCCTCCATGACTGCAGCTTCATAACAGAATATCTTTAGAAAGACATACAGGCTGATTTAGTAGATTCCCCATACAATAAATGTTCTATTCTCCAATCACATACTGAGATACATTTGATTGGATATTCAAAGGGAACTGGATTTGAATGGATCACTTAAGTAGATCTTCCTAGATAATTTACTGTGTGAAGACATTTATTAAATCAGCCTCAAGTCTCTCTTCTCAACCAGTTAAATATGCCATCTAGAAGTAGTGAGAATTCAGACTGGTTGACAAGAATCCTCCTATTTTCAGAGCGTTCCAACCACAAGGCTCATGGTTTGTGCTAGCAGTGACTGGCTAAGACATTAAAGAAATGATACACTTCCTCTTTGTCGTAAACGGCCACCTCTGTGGAACACTCATTACATGTCACGGGGTGATACATTTCACTGTTTGTATTCTGCCCTCCTGTAGAAGAGTCCGCCGACTGTGACTTGGCTTTCTTCCGATGACGTCTTCTGTCCTTTGTCGGCTGTTCTGGGAATTTGAGAACCGCATTCTTGTTGACGGTGCAGTTCATAACAAACATGGCTCTGTACTGGGTCTTGAAGGACTCGTGTCTGCAGGGTAATGGGAGTAACAGGTTTCAGAACATGATCATTAGGCCTCGAAAGCTAAAACCAAGCACTCGTTATCGTTTGTGAACAATACTAAAGATGGAATGCTAAAGAGATTAAAGTGAACTTAAGCTTAGGACAGCTTCCTTTGAGTAAAACTCTTAAAAATGTAAACTTTCTGGGGGTATACCATATATTCCGGATTATAAGACTACTTTTGAACACAGGAACATGTGTGCAAAAGTCGGGGGTCGTCTTATAACCAACGGGTGTGGCTGGCAGGGGGTGCAGGGGACCATCTAGGGGGAGCCCGGTCTAGAGCTCTAGTTCCAGGGGCTGCTGTGGCGGCTGGCCGACAAAAAGCAGAAGCACGAATGAGATGGGGAGAAAAGCGAACTCTCCCCTCCATTAACATGCAGATTACCATGGCTACAGGAGCCTTCTCATCATCCCAGCCAATAAAAAAACCGGAGGGACACACCCTCTCTCTCTGCTCTAGAAGCAAAACTAAACACCTGTTTGGCATTGTAACTTTGAACATTCATAGCAGGGGGGAAAACCATTAATAGTTAAAAATCATGAAACTTTCAGGGTCCAGTAATGCTCACGCTACTACACTTACACAAGAGGTTCACACTCTAGCTACAACACTGAAAATTTGGGGGTTCTAGAAACCTAAGACTATATAATGCAAATTTTTAAGGTCCCTGAGCACATCCTTCCTACTTAAAAGCCCCCGATAAAAATTATTGACGTCCCTATGAGCTAATAAAGCAATAACTCTGTGCATACGCGCTTTCACTTATCCAAATTTAAACCACGATCTTTAAAACCCTGCTGGCTCCGGAACCTTGAAATTTTGAGGTTACCAGCTAACCCCTGAGACTACATTCATGCAAAATGTCATTGCCCCTAGCTTCAACGCTTCCTACAAAGAAGTTAGTTATCAAATAATTATTCCATAAAACTCTAAATGGCTTATTCTGCTTACATGCATCCCCTCACTCACTCGGTTGGAAATGAAACACCCAGATCTTTTAAAACCATATGAGGTACAACCTTGAAATCGAATTGGTATTGAAGTAGTGAATTAAAGATATTGTAGTGTCACAAGTATACAATTTATGTCTAGTTGGAAACTGCAAGGGGAAAACATTTAATAAACTATGAAAGTGGAATGATAGGGGTGTCAAATTGGGAATGTAACTTACAAATCCCAAAAAGTTTTACTTCTAAGGGTGTTGGGTGGGTTGATAAGTCAGAGTTGACATACATTATTTTGGTGTGCCGTTGGAAGAGAGGTAGTATTAGTATGGCGAGAGAGAAGATATACAAACTTATATTTTTACTGGAAAAAGTTTGGGGGGTCGTCTTATACGGCCCAGTCGTCTTAACGCCGGAAAATACGGTAGTACAAACTGTTCATCCCACAATTTAGACAGAGCAGGGAGGAGAGAAGTCCCTCAGAGTTTACAATACCTATTGTCCTGATTAAACAATCCCATACCAAAAAATCTTCGGATCAGCAACTTCTTCCAAACCAGCCGGTTGCAATTATTTTCTGGCATGAGGGAGCACTTGCTATTAAAGCCGAAGTCATAACCTAAGCTTCTTGAGGGAACAAACTATTTAGGGTCCTCACATATATTTTATGTATTGGTTTTAACAGTACGGTGTTCTCATTTAAAAGACCAATGTTAACATTTACGCTGCCATGCTTTGCAGCATTAGTGCAGCACGTTTTTTTGCCATGCTGCATGCATTTTCAATAAAAACTTTTAGGGCCATTTCACACTATATGCGCTCATACGTTTAAAAAAGCACACGCTTTAATAGACAACCATACGTTACATTCACATGTTGCGTTGGTTTTTAAAAATCAATGCTGTAGCATTGTTTTTTGTAAATTTTCTGGGGTTTTCTGTGTGTTTAATTGATTTAAAAACACGAACGTATATGCAGTGTCAAAAACGCATGCGTTTGGAAAAGCACATTGCCTATAAAAAAAATGATGGCCTTTAAAACACGCATATACAGGGAGTGCAGGAATTATTAGGCAAAGAGTATTTGAACCACATCATCCTCTTTATGCATGTTGTCTTAAGGTGGCCATACACCTGCAGGATCTCTGTCAGATTTCCTTCAGATCAGATCAGATCTACCAACAACCATGTAGTATAGTGTCCTCCCCTGATACAATACATAAGTGATTGGAAGGTGTAGAAAGGTCCTCATATTACATGGTGGTGGGGAGTATATGATCTGATCTGAAGGAAAATCTGGACAGAGAATCCCGGCGGTGTAGGGCAAGCGTAACTCCCCAAGCTGTATAGGCTGGAAAGCCTATACCAATTAAGCATTTCGGTGATGTGCAGCTTGTGAGAGAAGGGGTGTGGTCTATGACAATCAACACCTCATTAGGTGTGCATAAGTATTAGGCAACTTCCTTCCCCCTTTGGCAAAAGGGGTCAAGAAGGACTTCTTGACAGGCTTAGAAAAGTCAAAAAATAGTGAGACTATCTTGCGAGGGATGCAGCACTCCTTTAAAAAAGCAAAGGCTTCTGAAGCGTGATCTCGAACAATTCAAGCGTTTCATTCAAAATAGTCCAATCAGGGTGCGCAAGGAAGCGTTGTGGAACAACAAGGCGCAAAATAAAATGCCCATGAACCGGGAAAAGTCAACCGATTTTTGCAGCTGCCAAGATGCCACTTGCCACCCGTTTGCATATTTCAGAGCTGCAACATAACTGGAGGGCCCAAAGCACCAATGGTGTGCATACTCAGAGACAGATAAGGCTTGAAATACGACACAACAATGAACAAGAACACAAGCTGAAAACGTCAAGGACTGGGCCAAGAAATATCCGCAGGACTGATTTCTCTAAGGTTTTATGGACTAGAAATGAGAGTGAGTCTTGATGCGGCCACCGATGGATGGATCAGTGGCTGGATTGTAAAGGGCAGAGAGATCCAGTCCGACTCCAGCCGCAAGGGGATGTGGAGTACTGGTTTGGGTTGCCTATTCATCACCAAAGATGGCTTCGTTGTGGAGCCTTTTCGGGTGAGGATGGAGTCAGCTCAACTCCAGCTCCTACTGCCAGTTTCTGGACGACACCTTATTCAAAGCAGTGGTACAGGACAGAAGAGTCTGCAATCCTTCAAGGAACCAAACATGATTTTCAGCAGGACAATGCTCCATCACCCGCGCCCAAGTACTCCCACAGGTGCGCATGGCAAGACAGGGTTATAAAAGAAGAAAATAATGAATGGCCTCTCTCTTGTTCCCTTGATCTGAACCCCATTGAGAACTGTGGGTCCATCATCAAAGTGTGATTTACAGGAGGGAAAACAGTACACCTCTCTGAAACCGTTGTCTGGGAGGCTTTTTTTTGGCTGTTTTTGGTTCTGCTGCACGCCAATGCGGATCTTGGTGAAAACGATTCAAAACCATGACAGAATCCATGGATGGCAGGCTTTTGAGTGTCATTGCAAAGAAAAGGTGGCTATATTGGTCACCTGAATTTGCTTTTTGAATGTCAGGGAACATGTACTAGTTTGTCAATGTTGCGATGTTATATTGTTTCCCTGGTAAAAAATAAATAATTGAAACTGGGTATAAATTAGTTTTTTGTTTTAAGTTTGCTAATAATTATGCACAGTAATGTCACCTGCACCACTAGATATCCCCCTAAAATAGCTAAAACTAAAAACAAACTAAAACTACTTCCAAAAATATTCATGCTTTGATATTAATGAGCTTTTTTGGTTTCATTGAGAACCATGGTTGTTTGTTCAATAATAACGTCTCAAAAATACCACTTGCCTAATAATTCTGCACTCCCTGTAGTGTGAATGGGCCCTTAATGCCAAGTTCATGCATACCTTTATATATAGTGTGAATTTTAGGTCCATGGCCAGGAAACTCCTCAGATCTTATCTGAGAACTTGTGGTCAATCCTCAAGAGAAGGTTGGACAAAGAAAGACTCCCAAATTCCAACATTGGCACAAACATTGGTTTTCACATTCTCAAAATGTTTTGGCCATAGCTGAACATGTATTAGTTCGATGTAAATTAGGGGAAGCCTGGGACCTTAGACTGTCATTTATTGCAGTGCAGCAGATTTTATGTAACTGCTGACGAATCACTGACCTTTGGCAATCCAAGCAGAGTGTAGTCATGCAGGCTGGGCAGTTCAAAATGGCATCGCTACTGGGCAAGGCTCGAGTCTTTGTTTGCTGTGCATGCATTTGCTTGTTTTTCTTCATGTTTCTGTACCTAAATATGCAACAAAAATATATATATTTCCAGCCTAGACCTTTAATATCTGCACATTTAGACACAATAAAGCTAATCCCAAAACAGAGTACATAAAAAATATCTACTGGAAGTTGGCAGGCGGTGGACTCCATTTAACTTTTAACCTCCCTAGCGCACTGCTGAGGTCCAGATTTCTGTACCAAAAGCGCACCATAGACTCTAATGGAATTTCTTTATGTTGTAGGCCTGTAACTTCCCAAAACATGTCCGTACAAGGGTCTAATAGACATCCTGAATATAATAATGTTTGAAACACACAATTATGTTAAAAAAAATAAAAAACATAAAAAATGAATAAAAGGTAACATTTGAAAGATAAAATCTCTTAAATACTTATATGGTATGAATTATTTCAAAACTGTATGTATTCAGTTATGTTTTGTTTATAATAACATTTTTATTACAATAGGTAATGTGTTTTGTTTTTGTTATTACTGTATCCAATACAATGCCCTTTGGCACCCTCTGAAAGGGGGTTAACTTCAAAGAGCACATCTGGAAATCACACTGGGGATGATTTCCAGATGTGCTCTTTGTTGTTAACCCAATTTACATTTGAATGTCCCAGGGTGACATCGGCTTCAGTGAAGAAGCCAGCTGACAGGATCGGAGCCACTGATCTTCACCTGACAGCTCCATCTGTCCACTGCAATACTGTCAAGAAAGCGCTGGACGAGGTGGAGCCGTCAGAAGCGCTAGGGGGGTTAATATGCATATTCTGAAACCCCCACTACAAGGGCTAATCCTGGAAGTATCGCAAACTAGTGAATAAGATTATGCATATACCATTTATATTGTTCATATACACATATAAAATTACAAACCATAAACAAACAAGAAAACTTATAAAAAGAGTATATAGGGAAAGTGAATAATTTACATACATTTTAGCAGCCACCTTCACTATTTTACAATGAAAGAAGATGGTAAACTACCGATTTGAAATGAGCCACAGACAGCACATTAAATACATTATGGCCTTACCCTCTTCTTTTTGAGTCTACCCATTCCTGATCCCGGTCATCCTCTTCGGGGTCATATAGGAGGTCATCATTGGTGAGCACTTTGTGCCTATGTTTCTTTTTCTGCTTCTTTCCCTGTTCAACTAGAAAAATAAAACAACAATATGATCATGAATGAAATATATGGCTGCATGCTGTATTGAAGGGGTCATCTGGGTGTGGTGTGAGAGCAGTGGGCGATGGCGCGATCGGGCGCTATTGACAAGGCGATTTTTCATGTTCATTCATCTCTATGGGCCCGACCAGGGCAGAAAAATCGTGTCCGTCCACAGCCCATCTAAACACGGGGAGCCGCGATTCTGATTGCAGGTCCAATCGATCGCGGCCTTTAGTTGAAACGAGGACAAGCCCATTTAACTAAATGAAAGCCATTAGCCGCGCTCACAGTGCGCGATTAAAACTGCGTCCGTCCCGTGGCTGATTGCCTAAAGTGGGAACATAGCCTTAAAACTGAAAGGATCTATGAGATCCCACACAGGGGCGTATACATTTAGAGGAAAGCTCTAAAACATTCTGTTTTAAAAACAGAGAAGTTAAACGTCTAAATCAGTGGGCATTGGGGTCCGACACCACTAGTTAAGATGCATGCAGCTACATTTACAAGTAATGACTACGTTTGGACCTCAAGAAGGTGGTGGGAAAAATAAATAAATAAATAAATAGACTAACAATCAAGTGCAATGCAAATAAAACATTTGCACCCTCTGAATTGCCTGCTCAGTTTAAGTAAAAGGGTTGATCTGTGCTTGACATGGTTTACGATTAAGGGAAAATAACACGTTACAGAAAGTGAGTTTGAACGAATGTTTTTCAGAAATAAAAATGCCTATAACTATCTTTTCATTTGTAATACCTGGTGAACCTGCTACCCCTTCACCACATACCCTGGCTACTTATTAGATAACATTAGTAACCCTTACCTTCCTCTTCTGAGTCGGAGTCAAAATACACATTATCATAATACTGCTGAGTGCTGCCCCCTGCTGGTGTGGTGGCAGAGCTGCTGGCTGCACCTAAAACACATGTAATAAAGAATATACAGTTTAACCCTTTCACTTCTACCATCATCATCATAATAATAATGATGATACGAATGTATAAATACTTGAGTATAGGACAACCCAAGTATAAGCCATGGTAGCTTATTTCACACACAAAAAAAACCACAGAATGACTTGAGTATAAGCCTAGGATAGGTGGCACCTAAGGAACAGAAGCAAGCAAATGTGCATTTGTTTAGGGATGTCTTTATTTAAACAGGCCATAGTATTGCAATAAAGCATGTAGTTTTTGCAAGCTAAAATTGCAGATTATATTCAATATTTTACTTTTTTTTTAATCTAATTTTTAGGCTTGAGCAATCATTTTAAAATTTTCTAGAACCCTTCTCTTCATGTCCAGCAATTCTTTAATTTTGAGTATGTATATATACTGTATATACTCAAGTATAAGCCAACCAGAATACAAGCCAAAAGGTACCCAATTGTATCTACAAAAACTAAGAAAACTTATTGACTTGAGCAGGGGCAGATCAGCATCCTAGGGAGATGGGCGCCACCGGGGGCACCTTGTATCGCCCTAACCTGGTGGGGGAGGGGGGGGGTTGCTCCAACATGAGAGCTGCCGCACAACTTTGTTTACATTTCCCCAATCGAGTTGCTGTAGATAGAATACCGAATACACATGGGACCATTCACAGAGGCTGCCAGGGAGACCAGTGGACACCTAAACAGGTAAGTGGGTCTCAGACTCGAGTATAAGAGTGCTGAAGAACTCCGCTTATACTATATATATTTTTTTTTATTTTTGAATACACATTTTGGGTGCTGAAAAATTAGGCTTGTACTTGCGTAATGATTGTACCAAGGTAAGATTTAAAGATGCAGACACAGCTTGAAAGATAACTGAAGACTGGAATGCAGATTTAGATTTAATGTCAATATCTCAAGTGAGTACATAAGTAACTCTGGTGCAGAGATGTCATCACCATATTATTGAGATATACTCGTGGGTAAGCCAACCTGGAGCTTTCAAGATGCAAGAATCAGTTACCACATACCTGTTCCAGGGGGTTGCCAGTTTCCCTCCATTGTCTTTATGGTAGAACTCAGCTCCTTCTCCATCTCCTTCTCAAAGTCATCCTCACTTGAGGACTCGCTCTCCCCAGTCAGACATTCCCGGATAAACTTGCGCTTCTGATCAGGCGTTCCATGTAAGAGCACATCCAACTCATCTTCAGAGCTACGGAAGAACATGCAACATACACATCAGAATACACAACCACTTTGAAGCCACCCCAGTGTTTGTGTCACTATAGTAAACTTATTTTTTTGCGCTATAAGACACCAGACCATAGTTTTAGAGAGAAATTAGAATAACAAAACAAAGAATGAATATACAGCATGTTCCAGCAAAGTAGGCAGGTCAGGTCCATGCAGCATTCACTCAGTATTCCTCCAGCCAAGTCAAGAGGCCAGTACCTATACTTTTTTGTTATAGAGCCTTTGACGTGTCGCACACAAAAAATCTTTGCACCCAGTGCCAAAAAGTTAAGCGACACAGACACCACATAAATGCACAGGCGCCGTTACGTCCAGCTCTAACGCCTAAGGCAAAAAGGGTGACTACTGGGTCAGGCAGCCAAAGCCACCAGACCCTTGAATGTCCCGTTCCCCAGGTAAGCTCGACCAGAGGCAGGTCTCAAGATCACTAGGGACCGAGGTAGGCGCCACTCCAAAGTATGAACAGAAAAACTGCTGGGCCAGAGCAGTAAGCAGTCTCCACCTGCCATTTTCAGGGGTTAAGTCCCAGAAGACTTACACCCGTACTAGTGAACAAACGACAAACTGCTTAGGGAGGACAGACAACATAAAAAATAAATAAGTGCTTTGTGCTGTACAGCATGGGGCAGGCATAGCGGCCGGCTATAAACATGTGGGAGACACTCAACCACGCCCTGGTACACAACCAAGCTGGTTAAGAAAATTTAGGAATTACTCCCTTACACTTCCCTTAACAAATAGAACATCCTCAGTTCTCCCCCATCCAGCAGCCCTCTCTCTGTGTATGTTTTATTTCTGGGGGAGGGAATTCCTAGAAGCACAAGGGAAAATGCAGCTAGGTCTCACTTATGGATAGTGGTTCCCAAATTGGAAAGTGCTGAGGTATTCCGGGGGGTGCAGCTGGGGGGCTGAGAGAGGGACAAGTATGAAGCCAACCATGAAGGAACTAGCTGCAGACAAGTAAGTAGAATGCATGTAATGTGTGTGTTTGTCTCTATGTGAAAGGTTCATGTCTATGTAGGAGTGCCTCTGTGTGAATAATAACAGTTTCTGTATAATTGGTATTAAACCAAATAAAGGTGTATGAAGTTTGAGGGCCATTTCACACTAGTACACAGTACCGCCCTCAATCGGCCCTCAATCTGAAACTTGAATGGGGGTCCATAATGTTCCCATCTAGAAAAGAGGTGCCCTGCAGGGAAAGTTTGGGAACCACTGCTATAGGGGTAGATCATATTTTCAGGGAAACACAGTATCATTTTCAATACGAAAATCCCATATAGAACTGAGTATAAGACTGTGCAGTGCCATACAAGCACTGAGAAACCACACCTGCTGTTAGCACGTTCTTCATCACTGGGCTCTTCTATTGGATAAGGATCATACTCAGACTGCAAGCGGTTCATGATGACAGCCGGTCTGCAGCATTAGAAGTGTTCTGTTTCTTTATTCTGAAAGGAGAAGTACAAACTTGTCATTACACATTCAAATATGTTAAAAAAAGAAAATACAAGAGATTGTGCTGCAAGCTACCATCTCTGATGTTCAGAACATTCTATTTGCCTGGCTGTTATGCAGATATACTGGACCTGGAGCATGGACATCAGAACAGCAAGAGAAAATACAAATACAAGACAAAATACACAAATCAGTCAGTGGGATCCGAGCCTCAAACTCCTGCTTACATCTCTTAAGCTGCAATATCTTCCTTCTGAAGTCTCCCTGCTCCCAACGTCTTCAGAGAGGCAGCATGACATGGAAATATTAGGTTAATCAATGACAGGCTCGTTTTTTGTGAGAGATTA
>CM070043.1:6583144-6595802 GCA_036250615.1 Ptychadena robeensis
ATATATATATATATATATATATATAGACACTAAAATGTAATTATAGTGAAGTGTGTGGAGCTGCCACATCACAGGACGCCTCTAAATCACGGATGTTTGACAGAAACCCAAAGATCTCTGAACACCAACACAAGTATAGATGGGAACGTGAGCAGAGTCCACATACGCCATATATCGGTAAGAAGCAGACATTACCTCCCCGGTGCACGTCCCGGTAACACGGTCAGCCCAGAAGAACCATGGTCGCAAGTTAATGACCTCACGGAGTCCGGCGCACAAGAAGTGACGTCACCGGGAGTCAGGACCGCGCAAGACGTGCATGCGCACAGGTGACGTTCTGGATGTTCTGGAGGGCGGAGTCAGCGGTGATTTAATTCACTCAACTGTTGGGGTGTAACAAGAGGATTCACCCCCAGACTTCTGTGTTAGGTGGGGACACCTGAGGACAGATATGGAGGAGCACTGTGCAGAGCGAGTCACTGTCCTGTATTATAAAACTACTGTAATCACCCCCCTTCAATATCTGTACCAGGGCAAGGATGGCATATCATATATATATATATAGGATAATGGACGAGGCGATACAGTTACCTCAATACTCAGTCCTGCAGGCTCCCCTGCTCTGTTCTGGTAATGGTAATGCAATGCAGCACCAGGAGTCCTGCACTGTATGGGATGACACTGAGGCTCCACCCATATTTTGCAGCATCTAACACAGTGGTGGGCAACTAAGTTGATATGGAGGGCCACAAGTGCGGCCCTCGGCATCACTAAAGGGCCGCACATAACATTTTCAATCTATACGGACTTGTATAAGCAATTTATAATGATAAATGACAGCAGGCAGAGCTAGAAGAAGTTATTTTACATTTTTTATTAACAAAACTTGTTTTAAATGGTCTTCAAGCATTAGGGAAGACTGCAGTGTGGTAATGCACATTTTGTGATATATATATCGTCAAAGGTTATATGCCTCATAGATTGCCTTTGATGATATCTATGGGGCACATAACCTTTGATTCAGATTATGTTCAGCAACATATTTTTTACAATCACCCGTTCATTGGTGGAATAGTGGGAGCATAGGCACTTACCTGTCTGCTGATCCCCCACTAACACTAGAGGAAGAGAGAGATTTGCACAGACGCCATCTGGGACGCTGATTGGCGTAAGTTTATCGCCTCTCCTCCTCTTCCTACTCTGAGAAGATCCCAAACGAGGGCCTGTCAGTGGGAGATCGGCCAACAGGCAAGTTCCCATGCCCTATCCCTTGACAGTTAGGTTTCAGGGGCCGCAAGTGGGGGGCCGCTGGAGAACGCCCAAAGGGCCGCAGGTTGGGCACCTGGGATCAAGCAGCTAAAGGGAGACCTGGCTGCCGTGGGAGCACTTAAAACATAGTTATGTCACACATAAAGTATAGATCAGTGGTGGGCAAACTTTTTGACTCGTGGGCAATAATAGTTGTTTTTAGGCCTAGAGCAAAAGCCTGTAAGGGCCTCCCAGAATCGGTGTCATTAGGAAATGTAAAACAAGAATATATATTTAAAGCAATATTAATAAACAGTGGTTATTTTAATAGCAAAATTCTATTGCAGATAAACTGTGGTCATTAGAAGACACGAACAATAACCTTCTAGACATTATCTCCACTTATTCCAGGGAATGAGCAGAGGGGAGCTACAACATCATTACCAGTAGGTGACAACAGGCCAAATTAAAAGACTAAAGGGCCGGTTTTGGCCCCCGGGCCTTGGTTTGTCCATGGCTGGTATAGACCTGCAGCACAGAGGGGGGACACACTAGAGCTTTACAGGTTTATATCAGCTTTCTGGATTCTGCACACATTTGTTTATAGTTCACGAGCCGTGTGCTGTTTTTTTTTCTACAATACTACAAATATTGCAAACAGGGGACGTCTCTGTTACGAGGCATGGGATTGCAGTGAGACCTGCCAGGGGGTCCAAATTCCCCGTTCCATCCAATACTAAGTATACAAGTCTAAATCGTGTGCACCCACCTGGTCAGATCGACCAGGATCCTCCTGCATGTCAAAAAGCATGGTGATCTGACATGTTGGTAAATCCCCAGCCAATACCATTACTTTGAATGGGGATGGCAGTCCGCACACAATAGGGTGCCCGCCGATCTTCTGAGGGGCTGGCTGCAGTGTGATGACATCATCACGCTGCAGTCTGTCCCTCATCTATCGAGGGAGAATCTGCCCATGTATGAGCACCTTTTGTCATGTGGTGCTTGAAGCATTCATAACTGTTTTTTGCAAGTAAACATCGGTCGGTCTTAGAATAGGAGAGGAACGTTCCTCCTGGTTTGCTGTTGTATGGCTAAGGGTGGGCATGACCCCCTCCCCCGGGATGGTTTCATCTTTTAGGAATCCCCTTCCAGTGTTCTCCCCAGAATTTTTTTTCAGCCGGGCGGCGCGATGACGTCATCGCGCCGCCTGCACCGGTCTGGCGGCCTCTCTGATAGGCTGCCGGCCAGCGGCAGCACACAAGTCCTCTGCAGCGAGCAGCCTGACAGGCGGCGCCTCCCCATTCTTCAGGAGCGCGCTGCAGCCACTGAAAGACTCCGGCCCGCGGCTCTGGTAGTGTGGCGCGGGCCGGAGTCTTTCAGTGGCTGTGGCGCGCTCCTGAAGAATGGGAGGCGCCGCCTGTCAGGCTGCTCGCCGAGGAGGACTTGTGTGCTGCCGCTGGCCGGAGGTGATCAGAGGTGAGCCGCGCCGAGGATGAAGAAGAGCCACATGCGGCTCTGGAGCCGGGGGTTGCCGACCCCTGGTATAGTGGGACAGAACTGCCGGGCGGGGACTAAAATCTCCCGGGCGGGCCGCCCGGCCAATCTGCTCTGGGGAGAACACTGCCTTCAGAGAAATCCAACCTGTCTCAAGTGCTTTGGAAACTTCTCTTTGTTTGTGGTCCACTAGGGAAAGGGAATAAGAGGACCAGGTAGCTTCGGCTGATCAGAAACTTTTTCTCCTTCCAGGGTACCGGTACCAAGTCCTTATCCTCTTTAGAGTCGGGACAAAACAGAAGTGCTCTGTGCTTCTGGTGGGGTTCATGTTGCGCACTCATATGTACGGGTGCCATTCGTCATGGTTGGTGTGTGCATTGCTCCATTGTAATGCTAATTGATGACATCTTACTGATAGTACATGGTCCTGTGTTCTATTTTATTACAGTTTATTTATAAGTACTATTTTTAAAAAACTTTTTGACTTATTTTACTTTTTCTAATAAGGATCTATGGCTGAATTATCCTGAAGAACCCTTTTAGGGGTGAAATACATGCATATATAAGCCACTGTACTGGTTGGAACATACATTACCATTACTGATTATTTACATTTATGTCCCATCACTGTACTACTTCT
Organism: Ptychadena robeensis; assembly: GCA_036250615.1. Lineage (NCBI taxonomy): Eukaryota > Metazoa > Chordata > Amphibia > Anura > Ptychadenidae > Ptychadena > Ptychadena robeensis. The sequence goes on from CM070043.1 coordinate 6,586,530, forward strand.
GTTATTCTGGTTTCCATCTAAAGCCCCCCATACACGTTCCGATTATTCTCCCGACCGATTTTTCCTCCGATCCTGTCACCCGATTTTCACCTAAAATGTTATGGTCGGTCGGTCGGCTGGCATGAAAAATCGGAATTCGAATTATCACCGATCCATCAGCCCGATCCTATTTATTAACAGCAGATCGACCAAAAATTTACGGACAGGTCCGAAGCGGTCCCGATCGATTTTTCGGCCAATTTTGAGAAATCGGGATCGGTCGGGTACATAATTCCGAATCCGATTAATCTCCCGATCGATTAATCTCCCGACCCGATCGGACGGTCGGGCAAAATTCGTACGAAAAATCGGAACGTGTATGGGGGGCTTAACAGAGGGAAAGGAACATAAAGACATGTACATTTTATCCTATTTTCTGCTGGTTATACTCATATACTCCAGAGTGATTAGATGAATTGTAAAGTCATTATTCTCAAAAATCCCATTTCCACTGCATGTCAGCCCTGCTACAAAAGGACCCCAAGGAAGTCTAGCATGAGCCAAGGCCTCTACTTTACCTACTGGGCAGTTCGCACAGGCACAAATCTCCTGCCCTCCAATGTGCTTTAAAAAAGCAAAGCCGCCTCCATAACATGGAGGTCAATGGCGCTGCCTACCTCTCGCCCCTCTGGCATTATATCTGACGTCATTGGGGTGGACCCAGAAGCATCCGTGATCCGCCAATATCCAGGATTGCTGGACATGTGAGTTTACCTGAAGTTAGCTCAGGGTGAGTTTTATCAGCGAAGAAACGTAGAGTTAACTCGGGCCCAGGAGGTTAAGCACAGAGCTTTCTCAGAAATGGCAGCAGAGAGGTGTGAGTGTATTGTATGCACAGTGAGATTTATGGTCTGAAGTCAAGAAGGGCAGCAAAGATGCCAGTTCTCTTGAAGAAAACCATCAGGGACAGATTTATAGTCTTCAAAAACTGGGGTCTGCAAAAACTGGAGGACTGCTGTAAACTCATTTTCTTTTGTCCAGGGAAGTAAGGGTCCCCATACACCTTAAGATTGCTCTGTCAGATTTCCTTTAAGCTAGCCATACACTGCACGGATTCCCTGGCTGATCGATTCAGCACCGATGGATTCCGGCGATTCCGCCGGCATCCACAGGTGAGAACGATCAGCCAATTAGGGAATCCGATCGTGGCAGCCCACCTTGCACGGCCGGATCCGTGTCCGATGGATCGCCTCCCTGACCGCAACGCCCCCTGATCAGAGCAGAATCGGACCCGAAAAGACCAACAGGTTGGTTCTTCCTCGGATCCGATTCTGTGCCCCCGATCCATCGGATGCGGTCGGACGGGCAAGGTGGGCTGCAGGGGATTCCAGCACGATGGATCCGCGTGCACACGCCCGGAATCCATCGCGCCGGAATCCGGCACGAATCCGTGCCGTGTATGGCAGCCTTTAGATCTCCTTTTGTTTTACCAAAACTTTCTAACCCATCAAGTCTACCTGTGTTCAATCGCAGAGGACCCAGCACTACATAGTTGTTGGTAGATCTAAAGAATATCTGACAGAGAGATCTAGAGCCTGCCATACACGTACCAATAAAATTACAGATTGATAAGTAAGTAAGCTAGCCACACATGGTTCAATTTAGCGTTCAATCGAGGTTCGATTAGATTTTGTAGTTCGATGAAAAAAAATCGAACCTCGATTTTAATTTAATCGATGTACACCACATGGGGAGTGCGATTATTGTTTAATTTTGACTGAAAAATTTATCGAAGTAATTCAAAATCGTCGATTGAATTCCTCTTATGATTTAGTTTCAATCAGAAGGGAAGTAGCCGAAAAAAATCGAGCCAAAAAAAATCGAGCAAAAATTTCCAACCTATCCGATCACTTTTCAATCGAGGATTTGAGAAAAATCGATCAATGATCGTCGATTGTACTATGTGGGCAGCACATCAATTTTTTTTACAATCGATCGTTTTTTTGATCGAAAAACATCGATTGAATGCTAAAATCGAACCATGTGTGGCTAGCTTTAGTAGTTGATCGGCATGAAATCTGTGCAGGTCCACATGGTACAAAAGAGGTTCGATTAAAATTGGTGAAAATTTCAATTGGAAAGTGATCGGACAAGTAAAATATGTTTTATTGGTCTGGGAACATCGGGCAAGTGTTTTGTGGTTTCCCAACCAAATTCGTGCAGATGATGCTTATTAGCATATTGAAACTTCTGATGCCGGAATGGTGACTGGATGGATTGATCATAACAAAGTTCTTTTTTGAAAGTTTTTGTGAAAATAATATGAAATAACCATTTGCAATTTTTTGGGGGAATTGCTGTTTTATAATATTTGTATAACATTGTATTATAATAATTTAGTAATGGTTTACATTTTGTTAGTTTCTAAAATTCTTTTATTATTAACTACCGCTGGACATGAGGCAATTTGGGGTGGGTTTTTGAAACATTCATTACTGTTTTTTACCACTTAAGCTAAAAGTACAATCGATAAACGATTGCAACATCGGGATTCATCTGTTTTTATCGATCGGAAATATTATCGGTACATGTATATAGCTTAGAAGTGTATGGCAAGCTTAAAGGTGAGCGCTTCCATCAGTCCTGTCCAATAGTAAAGCATCCTGAGACCATTCATGTGTGGAGCTGCTTCACATTCCAGGGAAGGGGCTCACTCATAATTCTCAGCCATGACAACTGGTACCACAATATCCTCCGACAGCAACTTCTTTCAGCATCTCAAGAACAGTCTGGTGAAGAACAATGTATTTCCAGCATGATGGAGCAATGTAAAGCTATAAAGCCAAAGTGATAACTAAACAGCTCTTGAACAAAAACAATGACATTTTGGACCCATGATTAGGAAAACTCTGCAGACCTTAATCCAGCTTCCATCCACCAAAAAAAAAAAACCTGACAAACAATCCAAGGATTGATTATTATAGAATGGGCTGCCATCAATCAGGATTTTGATGGACATGTCAGGGTGAACTGCAAAAAAAAAAAAAAAGTAAGGCCAACACTTCAAATATGGTCTCTTTGTATAAGCTCGATAAAATTGTCAGTAAAAGCCTTTGAAACATTCAATTTACTACAGAGACAATGACAAAAAGGTCTACAAACACTAAAGCTGCAAACTTTGTGAAATCCAGTATTTGTGCCATTCTCAAATCTTTTGGCCATGACTGTAGAAATGTGTAAAGCTAGCCATACACGTGTCGGATTCCATGTCCAATCGATTCATCATCCGATCGATTCCGGCGATTCTGCCGGGAATCGCAGGTGTGATCAATCGGCCAATTAAGAGTATCCATCGCAGCATACCACCTTGTCCAACGGGACGATTCCGGAACGATTCCGTGTCCGATTCCACCTCACAAATGGCAACTCCCCCTGATCTGTGCAGAATCGGATCAAAAAGACCAACATGTTGGTTCTCCGACGGATCCGATTCTGGGCCCCCGAACGATCGGACGTGATCGGACGGACAAGGTGGGCTGCACACGATTCCGGCACGATCGATTCACGTGCACGCGCCCGGAATCGATCGGCCCGGAATCCGACCCGTGTATGGGGGCCTTTATTTATACAGTGCATCCGGCAAGTATTCACAGCGCATCACCTTGAGAGTGCATCCGGCAAGTATATGAGAGGTGCTGCGGGGAGGAATGGGCGAGGCCAAGCATAGGTGTGCTTGTGGCATCATATTCTAAAAGACTTGAGGATGTAATTGCTGTCAAAGGGGTGTCCACAAAGTATTGAGCAAAGACTGTATTGTACTGTATTTAGCAAAGAATTCTGAGTAAAAAATGTATTTCATCCATTGTGGAATAAGGCTATAACATAGCAAAATGTGGAAAAAGTGTGCTGTGAAAACTTTCTGGATGCACTGGACATCCTTAGAGAAACAATGGACCCCAATAGAACTTGCTTTTTCTACAGTCTATGACCCTCAGAAATGTCATCCTCACTAGGTAACCTAAGTAAAAATCTAATCTTGCATGCTTACATCAAAACCCTTCAATACCAGCCCTTGCCTCAAGAACTAGTGTTGTAGATTAACCTTCTGAGCGATTCAGGCAGAGTTAAAAAAAAAAAAAAAAAACTCTGCCCTAACCGGGACTGGGCAAACTCTGTTCTCTGTGAGAATGCAGCAATTCTGCATCGCTGCAGATCGGCTCTGGCGTCTTCAGTTCCATCGGTGACGCTGAAAAGGCAGGGGAGTGGTGGCTCGGCGTAGACCTCCATTATAATGAAGGGGCGTCGCTTTCCCAGCCCACATTGCCTTAGCCCAGGAGGTTAAGGAAGACTAAAGCTAGTCATATGAGTCGACTTTAGCTTGGTCGATCGGCTTGTCAAACATCAATTTATCTTCCACACAGTGTAATCGATTTGTGATTGTACTATGAAGCCAATGCGGAATACGATCCTAATGCGATCAAATTTCGATCATAAAATAATCACGTTATGCATGTATTCTATAGTACAATCATGAAACAAAATACCTAGCAAACGCATCAGATACTATGACCAACCAAAAAATTTAATTTCTCGACCGATTTTGACTACCTGAAAAATCGTTTTAAGACGATCAAACTGAAATATCGTGTATGGCCACCTTTAATCCTTCAAAGAACCCCCAGAGGCCCATAACCAATAAAGAGGATTTATTAGATGCTGAAAACTCCACATTAGCATGTAGACTAAACCCCAGTTCACATAGTCAGTTGAGAACCACCCTTCTGCTGCTCCCAACCTGACACGAACCGTGTTCCTTTAGGGGGTTGCCCATAGGGATAACATAAGGGTGGTTATCACTGACGACCACCGGCACAATGATTTAGCCAAGCAGTTATAGCCAAGCACAGCAGCTGTAGAGTTTGATGCGATCTATAGTCTACATATAATAGTGTTGTACTGTGTAAGCCATTGATGAATACAGAAAGTTTGGAGTTTAATACCTAAAGTCATAAGTTTACATGAAATTTGGAATCTAATCTACCATATTTTCCAGTGTATAAGACGAAAATGTGTTCAAAAGTCGGGGGTCATCTTATATGCCGGGTGTCGCCGTGGGAGGGAGCAGTGCTAGGGTGCTCTCCTGTCCCGGCCGACCATCTAGGGGAGCCCGGAGGTCTGCTCCTCCGATCCATGCTCCCCGCGCTGCCTGACAGGAGCCGACAGAGGGAGAGATCTTCAGAATCCCCCTCACCCCTCCTTCCCGATGTCTTTGAAAGTAGCTGGCTGCTACTGACGGCAACTGTGCTCACTAGCGGCATTGTGGTTGAAATAGTATTGCAGGGATATTGAAATTCAAGCTAGAACACATTAAATAGCTGTACAAAAACTTCACTTAATACACAACTACACTATATTACATTTTTAGATTTTTGGGGGTTGAAAGTCAGAGTAGACATAAAAAATTTTATTTGGTGTGTGTTTGTCTTATACGGTGAGAATATCCCAAACTCTATATTTTAACTGGAAAAGCTGGGGGTCGTCTTATACGCCGGAACATACAGTAACCTCATTGCTCATCTCTAATAACCAAGCCTGCCCATCTTCATGGAAGGTGCTCTGGTTTCACTGTACCAGTGAAATAAACCTCTGTTCTCATTAAGCATGAGCACCGGGACAGTATCATTTACAAATCATCGGATTCACAGTTTATTTTACATCATTTGAGAAGTCTACAAGTTAAGGCAAACATACTGATGCATTAGCATTAGGAACGTAAAATTTGAAAAGATAATTGGAGCGCTCTGAAATATCTAAGAAAAAATGTTTAATAAAAAAAATAGAGTTCGGTAAATCAAGAAAACAGAGGCTTTAAAAAATCGTTACATGAAACCTGGGACAAGGTATACGTTTGTGAACAACTAATGGCAATGTTAAATCCATTCGAACCATGAACGTCGAACATCATCGAAGATTAACATACACTGGTAAATAAGATTGGCGTTGTTATGTAGTACAGTTCATAACACGTACAGCATGGAACTGCTTTTTAAAAAAGGAAAAAAAAATGGGGAGATTTTGTGACGTACTAGAAAGTGTACAATGACTAAATAAAGGTACACGTGGGGACATCAGGTGTGGGCTCCACAGCACAGTGCTGCTACCGAGGTGAAAGCAGCCCACTTCCCTATGGGTTCGTCCTTGCCAAGCTAGATATGGCCAATGGAGCGGTCCATGGAAAAATGGTGGCTCTCATAGGTCACAGGAGGGTCTGGTTACTTCAAACGTCTGGACGGAGTGTGCTTTATGGTTTACCGTTTAACACAGCCAAGCAGCTCTGCAGCAGCTGCAAATTGCCCTGCAGAGGAGGAAATAACAAAAGTGAGCGATCTCCATATTTTATACATTCTTCATGTAATTTAACTCTCATAACTATATTTTAAGCACGATAAGACAAACAACAACATAAAATGTACAAACTCCATCTGGGCTCTCATCATGCCTGTATACATGTCATAATATCAGTGTCCGAATCTGGATGTTGCAGAGAGAGCTAAGGGGGGGGGGTGGGCTATGAGATTTTGCAGAGCTTCCGCACTACGATTCCCAGGCACAGTGACACTCAGCGCTGCAGCAAATTGATCAGGAGCAGTTGGGTAGATCTAGATAAACTCTTCAGGCTGTGTGAATTGGAATTGCTCCTCTCTGGTTTCTCCGCTCCTCATGTTCTTTATGGTTACTTTAATGTGAGCAGCACATGTGATGAGACAGTGTCCCTATAACCCATGGGTGTGAGGAAGGCGAGTGCCCATAAGGGGTTAATATGCAGGAGAGTAGCCAGGAGCTCACTTAGTACACAGCATTTAGGAGAAAGGAGAGGGGGGCAGCGATAAGAACAGTAAGGAAAAGTAAATAAGTAAGGAGAAGCAGCTCCTAGCGGTGCCTGTATGAAACAGGGCGATTGCCTGGACAGAGTCTCTTATCTGCATTTGCGGTTTAGGCAAAGACGTCGTCCCCTTACCCCCGGATTTTTTTTATAGAGGAAAAAACAGTACATACAGGCACATTATTAACTAAAATTAACCATTTTGCAGTGTGCTCAGCACTTTAAGGTTGAAGAAGAAATTAAAATGGACGTTTAAATGGAGTCTACCTTGGCATGCTTTAGTTCCAGTTCAGCCAGCTCTACTAGGTTTTTACGGAAAGCAGCCACTCTTCTGGTCTTGAAATCGGTCAGTTCTAAAGGAAATGAAGACACAACAATGAGATCATGTAAACCCCAACGATGGTCTTAACTTGCTCTAATACCATTGAAGGAGTTTTGCTACATCAGATGCACATGAATTGATTAAACCTTAAAAAAATTATACTTTATGAGCTTTACTGGTGCACACTGTCTCAGGTGTATAGCACAGCAGCTGGTTTGGGGCTCTATGCTGGTATTGCTTTGGGAATTCTAACCCTTCAACCCCCCACTCCACCCCAGGTGGTCCTATTCTGTCAGGATCTGGGTGGCAAAAGTGATACGAAAAATTTTAACACATTACCAAGTAATCGGTTTACATTTTGGTCCCCCACATCATCAATGAAGCTGGGCATGTAAAGATTATGGTTGGATAATACAGGCATAGGAGTGGGCAGTCCTCGGTGTTACTTAAGATGGCAGGGAAATGGGCGCTGCCTGTGGCTAGGCATCCCAAAAATCCTCAAACAATCTCACTGGAGGACACTGCAGGATCACCTAGAGCAGGTAAGCTACCCCGAGTGTGGCACAGGGTTACCGCTTTTGGCAGTGAAATTTACCACCACTAGGAGGGTTTAACCCTCTGGGCGGTTTGAGGTTTTCGCGCCATTTTTCATGGCACGAAAACCTCAAGTCACCGGCAATCGCGGCGGAGTACACTGTACTCCACCGTGCTTGCCGGCTCTCTGCACGCGTGTGGAGAGGAGAGCGGCGCCCCCTCCATTAACATGGAGGTCTATGGCGCCGCCCCCCCCCGACACGGGGCCGGAAGGGCTCCGTGTGTCGACGGCTCTTCTACAGAGCCGCCGGCACACAGGGAGATGGCAGTATTGCCCAATCCCGGTGCGGGCACAGTTTGATCAGCGATCAAACTGTGCCCGAACTCAGTTCGGGCAAACCGCTAGGGAGGTTAACTTACAAATATTGTACACAATTATCACATCAGGAACAGATTCAATTCAAGTCCATGTAGGGTGCCAGTGTTGATACTTTACTTTGTGTGCCAAATACAAGTACTGGGGGGGAAAAAATCACTGTAATCCTGTATACCTTGTTTTGCAGATTCAGATATTTTTTCAAACTTCTGACAGCAAAGCTGCTGAGAGGTTTCCGCTGACAGCACATCCTTGTTTTTAGCCCTGGCTTTGTCTAGTGCTTTGTTTGCATTTTCATAATCTACCAAAGAGCGAGATCTTCTGTAGAGGAGATCCTACAAACAAAGAATTGAGCCTTAGAAGACAGTCGATCATGTCAATATGTTGCCATGGAAAGAAGGGCAGCAAGTGGGCTCATGCGCCAACCACTTACCTTAGCAGCTTGTGATTCTCGTAAATAATATTTAAGGAGGTCTGAAAGCTTCAGGTCTTCATCAGCTGATACCCGGGCTTCAATTTTCTGCAGAATTCAAGAAATATTTTCTGAGATAAAACAACTTTTTCAATCCTGTTTAACCAAGCCCAACATTTCCTTGTACTGTCAGTTAGAACCCATCACTGTCCCAGATATTAACATTTGCCATTTCTATTACATACTATACGTCTATGACAATTATCACCCCAGCCATGGCTCAGTCATACAGAGATTTCCCTGGCATAAACTGGATTTCTTTCCCACCTTTAATTATTCAATAACAACCTGTTGCAAGCCTCCTAATATAAAAAAAAAACAAAATACATTAAGAGGGTTGGCAGGCCTTTCATAATCGCACAGTAGGTAAGCACATACAGGATTTAAGGCAAATATGTCATCCAAGAAGGTATCCAAAAGAAATAACAGATCACATTATAGTGCTAAAGTGGTAGTCCTGGGTGGGCTCACTAGAATTTAGGATTTATACCATATAAGCATATTCCTACTGATCTGAATTCAGACTAACCATACTTACACGAGTTTTGTCGAACAATTCAGACACTCTTAAGAAGAACCTGTATACAGAAAAAGAAACCAATGACTTTCCATTGCACAGGCAGCTTATGCTTTTCTACAGCGGGTCAACCAAGAAACAAAAATGTTGGTATATACCAGTGGTTCCCAAACTGGGGGGGGGGGGGGGG
>CM070043.1:6617210-6630792 GCA_036250615.1 Ptychadena robeensis
GGGGATCAGTGAATGAGGAGTTTATGCCATGGGGTTCAGTGAATGAGGAGTTTATGCCATAGGGGTCAATTGATGAAGAGCAGCTATGAGCCGCACATCTGGATACAGCCTCTCGAGATCTGCCACTCACTGGTGAAGCTCCGCCCTAAAAGGTGCCAGTCTGCCATCAGAAGGGTATGGGATCACTTACTGTTCTGTCCTCCTCTGACAGGAAGTCGGGTCCGTCATCCAGGCCTTCCTGCTGCAAAGAGACAACAAAACACACAGTTACCCTCCGATGTGACCTAGCACGGTGCCCCAGCTCACACACCCCGCACTGCGCCCCGCACAGCCGCCTCTCACCCGCCCTCCCCTCCGCTGCTCACCATCATGGCTGAGACGGTCACTGGCAGGCTGGGGACGGGCAAACCGAGGATTGGGGGCGGAGAGATGGCCGCGGAGACACGTGATAGGAGGAGGGGGCCGGCTGAATGACAGCTGGACCAAGCAGAAGCTGCTGGTAGGGTGGGCTTTCACGTGATCTGGGCAGGAAGCTGCAGCGGCCATGTTTGTTGAGGGCGCGGAGATTGGTCCTTGGTGATGATGAATCTTTCCCATGACAGCAAAATGATCTCCTCATTCCTAATACACAGAAATGCCTTCCCCACATTCTCCATAGTTTTATTGTAAAGCCTACTATATTGTAAAGCCTACTATAACCTACTCTGCGTTTTTAACATTTTATAATAATCATTCATAGAACATACATCTATAAATATGATCACCTAAGACATTTGTAATATTTTATCAAACCTGCTAATTATTAATCATTTCAGGCAAATTTTCATCTGTTGTTTTCAGTAACAGCTCCCTGATCAGCATTGAATACTTATGAAAGGTTTCATTGAACATAATATACTTATTATTATTAACATTTATTTATCTATATATATTGTGCCAACATATAACGCAGCGCTGAACAATACATTAGAGAGGAGATACAACACAATATATTACACACAGGCACAGGTTATGACACAGGAGGAGTGGAGGACGGGCTTACAGTCTAATAGGTTAGGGAACAGAGTATACAATAGGTAGGGGGAGTGAGTATGGTTGGTTGTGATGTAAGAGGTAAGAGGGAGATTTGCAGAGAGGAGCAGCAGATGAGGAGCGGTTAGAGGAGTAAATGAGTCTAGCAGCACCATTTATGATGGACTGAAGAGGTGATAGTCTAGTAAGAGGAAGACCAGAGAGGCGCATGTTGCAGTAGTCAAGGCGAGAGATGATAAGATCATGTACCAGGAGTTTAGTGGTCCCTGGGGATAGGAAGGGGTGGATCTTGGAGATGTTGCGGAGAGGAAAGTGGCAGGTTCTGTATGTGGGGAGTAAAGGAGATCGCAGAGTCGAAGATGACACCAAGGCAGTGTGGAATAGGGGCGATGGTGGTGTTGTTTACTGTAAGTGAGATGATGGGGGGAGGCTTGGAAGGTGATGGAGGAAAGATGATGAGTTCCGTTTTGCTCAGGTTGAGTTTAAGGAATCTGTCAGCCATCCATGAAGAGATGGCTGAAAGGCACTGCGAGATGTCCAGGACAGAGGGAGTAAAGGCAGGGGTAGAAAGATAGATTTGGGTATTGTCAGCATATAAATGGTATTTCAGACCAAAGGATGAGATGAGTTTACCAAGGGAGGAGGTGTAAAGGGAGAATAGGACCGGGCCAAGGACGTTGCCTTGTGGGACACCAACAGGGAGGGGGGTGTGAGAAGAAGAGGAGCCATTCAAAGAAGTTTGGAAAGATCGGTCAGTCAAGTAGGAGGAGAACCAGGATAGTGCAGAGTCACGAATACCAATAGAGTGCAGGGTCTGTAGAAGAAGAGGGTGGTTAACAGTGTCAAAGGCAGAGGAAAGATCCAGCAGAAGAAGTAGGGAAAAGTTGCACAAAAGTTGCAGGTCATTGGCAACTTTAGTGATGGCAGTTTCAATGGAATGAGAAGGTCGAAAGCCGGATTGGAGGGGGTCAAGGAGGGAATTCACAAAAGATAGAGTCTTTTGTAAACAAGGCGCTCAAGTAGATCAGCGGGTATAGGGTCAAGTGGGCAGATGGAAGGTGAGGAGCGAAGCAGAGAGATGACTTCCTCCAGACTGACAGGGGAAAGTGAGGTGAGGGAAGATTTACAGGAGGATGAGATTGGAGGAGAGGAAGTGAGAGAAGAGTTGGAGGAGGATGGTATTGGCTGAGGGGGGGCATTGCGGTTTTAATAAATATGAAATCGGATGGCTTCATTCTTGTCTTTGAAACATGTAGCCAGGTCTTGGGCAGAGAAGGTGGCAGTTGAAGGAGGAGGAGTAGGATTGAGCAGAGAGTTGAAGGTGTAAAAGAGCCAGTGAGGGTTGGATGCTTGCGAGGATATGAGTGAGAAGAAGTAGGTTTGTTTGGCAGCAGTAAGGGCAGCATTGAATTGAAGGAGTTTGGCCTTGTAGATAAGAAAGTCAGTGTTCTGGGCAGACTTTCTCCACATGCGCTCTGCCCTGCGAGCGTCTTGTTGAAGGCAGCGAGTGTGCTTACCGTGCCATGGACGAGGGTTGGTGGGGCGGGGAGGGCAGAGGGTGGCAGGGGCAAGTTTACTTTGTGAGAATTCTCGAATAGAGAATGTCTTATTGTATATGACAACTGCAGCTAAAACATCTGGGTCTGGTTCCAACCTGGGAGGACCGAGTATGGTGGGTCTTCATATAGACTTCTTATATCTTTACTATCCGGTGATCACCAGTTTTCATTATTAGTTATGCACCTTGTGCAGACACACACTAGGTAGAAAAGGTCAAATTATTGTTTTTTATTTCAACCAGCTGGTTGTGTGTTAAAAGCCCATGAACATTGTATTATTATTAAAGTGCTGTAGATGTAGAGAAGGGTTGTGGTAACATTACACAAAATTGTTATTGTTCTATTTAGTTGTATAAATTTAGTTCAAAGTAAAGTCAAAATTTGGAGCCCTTCATGTAGGTGAAACAAACCATCCTTAAAACAGATGTATACTGAAAATCTTAAAAATATAAAACTAAAGCTTGACTTACCTTTGAGCTGGCATGAGCTTCACAATCCTAAAAAAAAACGTACTTTCTATTACCTGGAATAATATGGAGATTCCATATTTATCTGCCAGGCTTCCAGAGGTTATTTCAGTGCAATATTGCGAGTGAGCACCAGGAGCGCCATACAATGTTTTTCTATGGGAAAAGCTCTTTGTCACTGCTCGCAAAGATCTTGGTTTTCCTTCCCTGTAGCTGTGCTACATAATCGTAGAGAGGAGGGGCTACATTGGACTTATTATAGTGAATTTTAATTTTTTGGTGCATTCTACTCAGCCCTGCATTCAAGTGACCATCACACCATGTACAAAAGCAGGTACTGGGTGATGTTTATATTAGAAAAAACCCATCTGAGAAATTACTAGAATATTCACTGAAATCACTGGTGAACACAGCAACAGCAAGCAAGACATATTTGTGCGCATTGCGAATGGATACGTGCAATATGTACAGTGCTAGTGTTGGCTAAGATCACAGAATAAAGAAGAGAAGCTGTAAAGCTGGTTCACGAATAATTGGCAACAGCTACGTGTTATGTAAGGAAATAGAATACAGTCAAATCGAATTTTAGGAATTTTTTATGTTCCTAATATATTCGGGAAATTACGCAACTCAAATATACTAAATGCCGCTAAACACTAATGGTGAAGAGAAACTCCTTCACAACATCTAACCAAGTGAAACACTCTACAGGAAGGAGACGTATCGATCCAAGTCTACCATAAAGAGTTGTTACAAAACCAAACCAAAATTAGAAAAAGAAATTGTTTGTCCAAAAATGTATGGACCTAACCGTATATGCTTTGCAATTTATCACTATGGAACATGTCCTATGATGCTGCATCAAGCAGAGTTATTGTTGTAAAGCGCCCGATGCCCCATATAGAACCCGCTTCCATGCAGTATCTGGATTTGTTTGTTGCGTAGTGTCATCTAGAGGACTTTAGTTGTAAAAACATTGCTGGATTCTTCAGTTTATAGTTGGCCTCTGAACTCACACCGGCATTGTGCAATCAGCATAACTGTGCAGGCAACTGTATTTATTTATATTAATCATTCTGTTTGGTGGCTGCTCAGTACTGAGCTCTTTTATTACATTATACTAAAGATGTCCGCAAAATTATGAGTTTATTTGGGAGTTAATTGCAATGCCACTGAATGTGGTCTCATCACCTATATTGCTGGAGATGTAGTTTTTTTTTATGGGTTTCGGCTGGGCAGTTTGAAAAGAATAGGTAAAAAAAATTACATACTAAAAAAAGAAATCACATACTATGGTAAATATTGTGATTTCTTTTTTTATAATTAAATTTTTTCTTATAATTAAAAATAAATAACAAATACAATCAAAAAGTACTTTTTTAAAGTGACATAAAATGACAAAATTATGTAAATGTAAAACTTGTGCAGGCGCTCGCAGGACGTTCAGATCAGGTCTATTGGTCATTTACTGGCCGGTTAACAACAGTGGTTCCCAAACTGGGGGGCGCAAAGGTATTGCAGGGGGGGGGGGGGGCGCTGGCCCTCATTCTTAACCTGTGTTTGAATGGGGGGGGGGGTTCGATCATGTTCCCTAATAGAAAAGAGGGGCCCTGCAAGGAAATTTTGGGAACCACTGCACCAAAAAGATGTCCCTTTTCTGCTGACCTCCTTATCTGCTTTCTATTATTGGCACTAGAAGTGCTGATAATAGAGAATCAGAGGTTTAAAAAAAATACTTACCTAGAAGAAAACTTCAGAAGAGTCTTGCTCCTCCATCTTACATGCGGGAACACAGGAGACTCCAGGCATATCAGTGTGAGAGTGAGGAAGGTAAAGGTAAGTATGTGTTTTTAATGTACAGTGATCAGTTTCAGGAGGCAATTTTTTTCCAGTTGGTTGGGTTTGGCTGAAAGGCAAAAGGAGTACAAAAGGTGAGTATAGGCCAACTTTAATAAAGAAATTGTCAGGCAAAAGAATAAAGATTGAACTGCTCCTCAGCCTTCCATCCATCAGGAAAACCAAGGCCAAGTGTAAGTACTGGCTAGTTTGGACCTCCTGGATATTTAAATGTTTTCTGAACATGTTTAATAGTTACTTGCCTTGATATGTGGCTTGTTTGTCATATATTCTATATGGCCGAAGGTTTTGTTCCCTGAACCAGTCAGAGGTGCTGTTAATGCTAAATAAAGTTTTGAGCTTCCAGACTTGTGACTGCAGTTTGCAGAAGGCCCATAACCATTCTGTTCCACCATAACTATGCCCCTGAGCAATTTTCATGAAGAGATGATATAAAGAGGCGACTGTAGCGAAACTCAATTGGTTTTGACCTCAACCCTACTGAACACCTTTGAGATGAACTGGAATACCATTCTCAAACCAGGTCCCCTCATTAAACATCAGCCCCTTACCTGATAAATATTCTTTAAAGGGCCACAAACTCTCAAGAAACACTCCAAAATCTCATGGAACGCCTTCACAGTAAAGTAATGGAGGGTATTATAGCTCCATATTATTATGTATGAAGGTATGAAGGTCAAGGGTCTGTGTAGCATAATAACTGGCCACTTTAATTGCTAAAAAATAGAAAATGTAATCAGTATTTGCAGATTTGGCAATAAGCTATATTAACAAACAGTTACAGACTTGTGACTTCATGTGCAAGCGACCAGAAAATGACCTTGCTTTAATTTTAGAATGAGGCTGTTTAAAGAACAGAAAATGTACTGTCGTTAATCAAGCAGTGCCTTTTCTGTTAGTTTTTTTAATGCCTTCTGTCAAGTTCAGAGGGTTGTTGGGTCATTAAAAAACCCCATTGACTTTAATGGTGATATGCAAAATAGTCACTAGTTTTTTAGTCTTTAAAAAAACGACCTGGGAGTGGCTATCCCACCTTTCCAGGCAGCCTAGTCAGGTGATCTTTGTATTCCCTCCTGTGGCTGCTTGAACACTCACCCCCACCCCCTCCGGTTGTTTTTCAGGCTTTAAAGCTAGAGTACATTGTGTAAAAACAGCTTTGCTTTAAAGCGCCATTAAATCTCTCTACCACCGGAGGGCCTCTGGTAAGCTTTAAATGTATCAATCAAATAATGACAGTGGAAATTTATTTAAATGTCTTTGTAAGACCACCATTGAGTAATGTTCACAGACGATGGATCTTAGTGTAGTAAGAAGCAGTGCTATTTAAAAAAAAAATTATAAAACTTACCTGTGAATAGTAAACAGTGCCTCTTCTATCCTCTTTGCACCACTGCACATATGACCTCCCACGGAAAAAGTCATCAGGCTGTGTAATGGAAGTGTACTGACAATCTTTTCCATTGAAAACCATTATAAAGGCCCCCAGTGGCCACTCACGATATTCCACCCTGAATGAACCGTCAGAAGTCTGGTACATAAAAGTATATTTTTTTAGTATTGTGAAACACTATGCCACCTTCACCTGTCCATTATTTTTCTCGGATTCGGTAGGTAGGAGGATCATATTTTAAACTGGTAATTGGTAAAGGTTTATTAAAAGTTGTTATATAATCTTGAACTCTTTGTAACTGTGAGACAATTCTGCTAAGATTGTGGTGTATGCTGTCCTACTACAGAGAAACACACTAGCTGAATATAGGGCCGCTG
This sequence comes from Ptychadena robeensis, assembly GCA_036250615.1. Taxonomy (NCBI): domain Eukaryota; kingdom Metazoa; phylum Chordata; class Amphibia; order Anura; family Ptychadenidae; genus Ptychadena; species Ptychadena robeensis. The sequence goes on from CM070043.1 coordinate 6,623,893, forward strand.
TCAGAAATCCCAGGGCCCCCCGGGAAAAAAGTCTGAGAAGTTCAGTCTGCCAAATTAAAGTGATACAACCTTCACAGAGAAGAAAAATCAGCACAACAAAGAACCCCTCTCTTTGTCACTCTGCTTTTTCTCTTCCATCAACATGCTCCTAATAGTTTCAGCAGCATTGCATGCAATTTATTGGTCCCTTGTGCTGCTTTTGGTCTTCCAGAGCTGAGCTCTGCAGAATTGTACAATGCTAATAGCGACACAAACTCAGCCCTTTCTAAGCTAAAAAGAACCCTACAACACTATCTAATTTCCCTTTTGAAGGTGGCCATACACAGGTCGATTTCACACTCGATTCCTGGCCGATCGATCACCAGGCGCGTGCACGTCGATCAATCGCCGAAGAATCGAGTGCAGCCCACCTTGACCGATCGACCTCAACCGATCGATATGGCCCCCAAATCGGATCGGCCAGGGAACCAACCTGTCGGTGTTTTCTGGTCGATCGGGCACACATCGAGGGACGTTGGTGGAGGCCCATGGATTGATCATCAGAATCATTTCCGATCGACTGACATTTGTGAATCGATCGTCTGGTAACAGAATCGTCCAGGAATCGGTGGCCTAAGGTGGTAGGCACAGACTTGTATGGTTGATCGATCGACGCCTGTGACTTCACTGGAATCGATCGGATCGTCGATCGATCGCTCAGGAATCGACACGTGTATGGCTAGCTTTACTTACAAATGTTTTCAGTGGTACAGGAATAGTAATGGCAAGGGGAATTAGGGTCATCATTTTAATAGTTAATTAAGTTAATAGTTATGTAAAAAACTGGCCATAGACGCTTTGCGGCAATCATTCGTTCAATTGGCCCCAAATCTTACGTGGCCACCATAAATCGATTGGCCAAACAACGGACATGCCCATATTTTTTTGGCCGATCTCATTATCAGCGTCTCCATCCAAAGTATATGTCGACACACAAAGGGTGAGCGGTCCATTATCGAAATGACCGGCCGTGCGTGATGACGCCAGTAGATCTGCCGGGAAATCCGCCACCCATCGCAACATCTATGCCCAGCTTAACTTTGGTCATCACCTTAATAGTTAATAATGTATAACTTTAAAACACACTTTAACCAATGTTAACAATATTTAATGGACTGTAGGCCACTAACAAATACTGCTCATTATAATTTCTGTACAATGCGGTTTTCTTCTGGAAGGTCGGCCATTCTGGACTGACAGCCTAAAGTGCACAGCTTTGCCATTTGTGTCCAGCGATGACAAGACTGGGAATGTGTTGGCTATTAATAGGTCTGGTGTATGAGGACCCACATGCTGGATCACGTTACAGATTAATGTTCCTGCAGATTACATGTCCTGTATTCCTAACGCTATTACCCGGAGCATGCTACAGAACATCCCATTCAGAAACATGTTTAGGGGCTTCTTTGTCCTTTGGGTTACCTAGAAATGAAAACTTCTTTCTAAAGCCCCCCATACACGTTCCGATTTTTCGTACGAATTTTGCCCAACCGACCAACGTGGTCGGGAGATTAATCGGATGCGCAATTATGTACCCGACCGATCCAGATTTCTCAAAATCGGTCGGGACCACTTCAGACCTGTCCGTAAATTTTGGTCGATCTGCTGTTATTAAATAGTGTCAGGCTGATAGATCGGTGATAATTCAAATTCCAATTTTTCGTGCCAGCCGACCGACCTACCATAACATTTTAGGTGAAAATCGGGTGACACGATCGGACGAAAAATCGGTCGGGAGAATAATCGGAACGTGTATGCGGGGCTTAACAGAAAAATTGGACTGTTGAATATTAGATATAGGACTAGTAGTACACAAGCTAAAGACTAAGTAACACAAGAGACATGTAGCCCAAAGACGTGTAGCGACATCCTTTTCCTTGCCATAATGATAGGGAGAAACACCTACCCTATATTTTTTATTAATTCCTGTTAGCATAATAGAACTCATCCAATATTCACTATGTGTAGTTTATGGTCCATGGAAGATGATGCATTCGCTATGGACAGTTCATGGGCTGAAGTGGGTGTTAAGCTGTGTGCATCAGTGCCAATCTAGAAGTTGTTTATAGATTTTTAAATACAGTTTCTTAAGCCCCCCATACACGTTCCGATTTTTCGTACGAATTTTGCCCGACCGATCGGGTCGGGAGATTAATCGATCGGGAGATTAATCGGATTCGGAATTATGTACCCGACCGATCCCGATTTCTCAAGATCGGCCGAAAATAATAATAATTCGAATTCCGATTTTTCGTGCCAGCCGACCGACCGACCATAACATTTTAGGTGAAAATCGCGTGACAGGATCTGACGAAAAATCGGTCGGGAGAATAATCGGAACGTGTATGGGGGGCTTTATCCATAGTTTCTGTTTTGGTTAGACAGTCCTACCTATATGTCATCAGAAGGCAAGTGTGAGTTTTTAGACGAGGATTCAGTTCTAACTGCCTCAGGGCCCTCTCACACCTGCCACATTGGTGTTACCGATTGCAGTGCGCTAGCATTACCTCACAGAGACCTGTTGTACCTATCACATGCAGCATAATGCATAAACACACAATGAAGTCCACTACCATCCAAGGAACTGAAGTACACATTTTCTACAAGCATATGGGAGGTAAAATGCAACGCATATCGTTAATGCCAGCACAGTAGTTGCCGGTAAACAACACAACTCAGCATGTGTGAAAGGGCTCTTATTTTTAATCGTTGTAAATACATGGATATTTACTAAAAGCTACATAGCAGATGACGAAATTTTTGTTGTCTACTTGATATGAGCCCTAAAACTTAAATGGAGCTCATACTTAAAGTAATACATCGCTGCTGTTGACTTGCCATACGGTGTACAGTACTGTTTGAAACAATAGCCTTAAATATGAAAATCAAAATGAGTGTTGAATAAAAAAATACCTTATCTGTAGAATTGCTTTGGGCCAAGGATGAATATTACGGTCAAGGTCTTATTTTTATTATGTGAGATCCCCTGTTCTAATAGCCTGTATCATTGAACCAATTTCTTGTGATCCCAGGTTGTCACAAGAGTCTCACTCTTAAGGATAAGAACTAAGGTGACATCTTTCCAACGGTGTCCTAAGTCCGTCTTGGGTTTTAATATAGCTTGAGTTGGGTTTAAAAGAAATGGATGTAAGTATGTATGCTTTTAGTCTATTCGTTAGTAAAATACTTATCTACAAAGTATAGTATCCGCATTGAACATTCCTGGTTTATTCTTGGTTGGCACAATTTTTCTTAAAACATGGCATTGGTTGCCAATCCAAGCGGAAAGAAAACATGTATTGGCATTAAAGGTGTTTCTTCGGAGTAGCAATACAGTGCACAGCTTTTATTATTGAGAAGTTTGGTCAGGTGTCCATGAATACATTGCAGTCCCATCTGGCATCTGGTATTTAAGAGTATTGTGCATAGTGGAAGACAGAGTGTCAAGGACTTAACATTTCTAAGATATTTAATACAACTGTGACAACATGGTGGGGTGACAGGTGCAGATACAAGTGTCGTTTTATCACTTTGTCCATTAACCTTCATGTTTTTAGTAACTGTAAAGCCCCCCATATACGTTCCGATTATTCTCTGTTATGGTCGGTCGGCACGAAAAATCGGAATTCTAATTATCACCGATCCATCAGCCCTATTTATTAACAGCAGATCGACCAAAAATTTACGGACAGGTCCAAAGCGGTCCCGACCGATTTTTTCGGCAGATTTTGAGAAATCGGGATCGGTCGGGTACATAATTCCGAATCCGATTAATCTCCCGATATATCGGGCAAAATTCGTACGAAAAATCGGAACGTGTATGGGGGGCTTAAGAGACAGAAGATTCTGTCACAATGCACAAGACGAACATGCAAAAATTAAGAGAAACAGCTATTGGAATTACAATTGTATTTGGTGTTAGAATTATGTGTCTATTATTTTATTTGCCTAACTGAAAAAACAGGGTGATTAATATAAAACAGTGTCTCTGATACCATTACCAGCCAGTCATCATCAACCAACTATTATTGACCAATAGAATGCTTAACTCTACTCAGAGCTCTGCACACAAATATATGGAACATTTACCCATGTTTTGTGATTTTTGTTTCCCATAAGTATCCAAACGTATTTTTTTTTGCCCAATTGAGTATAAAAAAACCTCATTAGGAATCTGCATTACATGAAACGTCTACCCCTATGAAACCAGATAATGCGCCAATATTTTATACCGGCTAGGCCATCTAGAATTTAGGCTTCAAGGACAGCAGACTGTTGGAGATGTGGTTACTCCCCAGTGGGTTTCCTTCACATTGTTGCAAGTTTTTGGGCCTACATTGCTGAACTTATTACCTTGCCGCTGACCTTTGCTAACTGGGTATTAAGGAGCATCTGGTGCCTTCAGTGGGGGAGCGCACCATCCTCTCCATAACCATTATGCTACGAAGCTAATAGTTTTACTGTGGCAGCGTAGGGATCTGCCAACCTTTCAGGCTTGGAAAGACCTGGTCAATGTAGCTCTGTTGTCATACCACACTACTTACGCCTCTGAAGTTTAACCAGGTCTGGGGTGTATGGGTGGCAGACAACTCTACTACTGAACATTGCAAGATCTGGTATGGTAGGGACAATATTATACATAGGACCTATAGTTTTCTGGAGCATGTAAATGGTAGTAAGAATGGCTATCTATATCTATTATGGAGATGTGAACCTGGGAAACCTAGTTGGGGCTTATCACCTTTTGTAAAAACTCATTTGTATTTGCTTCATGCTGCTAATGGCGAATTAAATGATGTTGCTTATGGGTATCCAATTTTATATTATTACTACTCTTATATGCTGTGTGTTGTGTATGAATAAAAAAAAATAGATAATACACCATGATCACTTCATCAGCTTCTTCAGGCAATTGTAAGGGTAGCATTGTAAGTATTAACTTTACTTGGCACTCCCCCACACCCATGGTGATAGGCAGCAGGTTAGAGCACATTTTGTGGAATCTTTCACAATTTAAAGAGACGCTGATGCCAGAATTTTCATTTTCAAAACATTTATTGCCATTTTTATTTGGGATTGGGATTTTTTGACCACATAACACGATCAGAATGTCTCTGGTCAAATAAAGCTTCCATTCTATGGGTCTGAGAAGCCCTTGTAGAAAATTGCTAAGCAGGCTGAGAAAACCCTGAAAATCCAATTAAAGTACGTTGTTTCTTAACACATTAATGATATGACATTTTTGTATGGTTTTCGTTTACTTAATTTTTTTTTTGTTGAAGCACCAACGTGGTTTTATTGTTTTCACAGAGGAAAATAATCAAAAAACAGAATTCAATAAATATAACAAAAACCTAGAACCTTCCATGTGGTCAGGAACTGATATGGTAGGCACTATAAGCTTCCGCAACAAAAGGAATCGTGTTCATTTTAATGGAACACCTTCAAGTGAAGTGACCACGTTTCCTCCTAGTTTTTCAGCGAGGTTGGCTCGGTCTTTAATGTCATCCATGCCGTTCACCTGCCACTCGTGTTTGATGCCTAGGAAGAATGAAAATTAGTTTATGCATCAGTGGAATTTTAGGTTAAGAACTGGTAATATTTAAAAAGTCTAAAGCACCCCATACACCTTACAATCTTACTATACAATTTCTGTAAAATCAACTTTTTTTCTGACAAAACTATGTAATATGAGGACCTTTCTAAATCTTCCAAACATTATGTATTCTATCAGGGAGGACCCAGCACTACATAGCAGTGACATATACCTTCCAATCACTATGTATTCTATCAGGGAGGACCCGGTAGTACATAGCAGTGATATATACCCTCCAGATTTTATATGTGACTTTCCTGGCGAATTTCCGATTTCAATAAATCCAGTTTTTTTTTTTTTAATTGGGGGATTTTATCAGGGAGAGAAGTTACTCTCCTTGCTAATGTACCACCCCGCACATTATCAGCACAAGCAGGGTGGGAACTTAGGAGGGCATTAGCAGGGAGAAAGATCGCCCTCTCCCTCCTAAATGAGACGATAACTAAACCCAATACCGTAATTGGCATCAGTGACATCACTTCCTGCATTTAGAATTTAGAAGACCTTCTGAATACCGAAAGTGACGTCAGGAACTTATTGCTGCGCTTAAAAGTTGACAGGTATCACTGTAATGGTGGAGTAGAGAAGAAACTCGAAGATTCCTTCACTTAGTTGTCACCCCTCCAGTCTGATGGATGTTGAAGGGATCGTTGTTATTTGCGTTAATGATCTAAAAGCAATTTACGGTATGTTCTTTAGTTCTGGATATAGAGTTTTGGTGTTGAGACCCAACAATTATTTTGGGGTGGTCGATCTAGAAATCCATTTCCTTTATTTTATAGGAGGGGGAACCCATCTATAGCAACAATTTGTTAATAAAAGTTGTAACTTTTCCCTTCTTGATATTAAACATTTTAGTCTTATAAATTTAAGTCATAGGTCCAAACCTGTAAACTTCTTCTTAATGGCATCTTTGGAACTGGCATAGATCATTTTACTTTTCAATGGTGCACTATCAGGAGCCCTATGGAGATAAAAAGGCAAAAGCTTTAATATAGATCATCCAATAACTATAGATTATACATAACGAGACATACAACATTAATAACATTCATATGCAGAAAAGGATACAATAATTAAGCATCACCATCAATATAGTTTTATCGTCTGTCAGTGGTGGATTTTACTTGCATAAAATTGGTTTGGAGACTTTTATACTTTCCTAAACTCCCAACACGATAAATAGGTGCACAGCAATAGTAGTGAACAGGGCTTTTTTTCTGGGGGAACGCACCGGAACGGAGTTCCGCCACCTATTTTAAGTC
>CM070043.1:6630892-6642995 GCA_036250615.1 Ptychadena robeensis
GGGGGGGGGGGGGGGTGAGTTCCACCACCTTTCCTCTGAGAAAAAAAGACCTGGTAGTGAAATATGATGACCTATATGTTAAGCAGGGTTAGTTTTGGTAGATTTGGTCATATTTGTAAGAATACAACAGGATTGTGTCTTAAATCTAGTGGGTGTCAGGGGTCTAGTTAAAAAAAAGGTGACGTTTTTTGGTGTTGACCAATGATGGCACCAATTGATAAAGCGCTAGTTTAAGAAACATGCCCCCAGAGTGTCCTGAATGAGCCAGCAGAATTATGTTATTTATTCGTTCATCTTTTAGGAGGTGGCACTCAAAACCCTCTCTGTGGGCACGCAAGCGGTCAGCCAGCATAGAGGAAAGAACTGCAGCCTATTGGCTCTAAATGCTGTCAGTTATCTTCCCCTATGTTTTTATTGCACACAGCGCCCCATACCCTCTCCTATCTTATAAGAAAGCAGAAACTGAAAGTATTTTTCATGTGTGTATGTGATGTGTGCGTTATTCAGGTTAAATTGCCATGCCGGCACTTTGAGATAAATAAGTTGGGTTTGGATTTCAGTTTGGGCACTCTGTCTCTGAAAGGTTCACCATCACGGTCATAGGGGATATAGAGGCCAGTCACATATGAACTGCTTCAGTACATTACTGCTTCCCATACGTTGCATAGGGACTGCATTCAGCAAATAAATTGGCAGTCAAACACACCTACCTCCCCTAAAAAGTCATTTTGGTTTTACAGTAATAGAAAAGCTTTAAAAATGCAAGCTTATGGTCTTTTGTATTTCACATTTCATGCTGAGATTTCTATGATTTTCTGCACTTTGTATTTGTGAACCTTGCAGTCTACCATGAAACTGTTTCAAGATGGGTTTTATGAATAGGGCTTTACAGTTTCACTAGTTTGTAAAGATTGGCAACTAGTGATGAGAAGATTCCAGTCCCACTAAGCTCCTAATTTATGTCAACCACTAGCAGCCACCTGTTAATCTATTGCAAATGTGTTAAAATAAATGCAAATGGACAATTGTCACAACAGTATTCTTGAGTTGACTTTCATTTGGAGTCTTGCCATCTCAACTGATTTACTTGTTACATAATCCATAGCCTCAGCGTCTTCCAGCAACACATGACACAGCATTCAACTTGTGCCAGATGCATGTATATTGCAAGACATTCTTCTTTCTGGTTACTACTGTGAAGTAGGATATTTGCAGCACATACCTAAAAAATACTTATTACATACCAAGTATGTATTTCCTATTGTAGTAGTAAGGGCCATAGATGCATTCTGGCCAGGGCTTACAAAGCTTGAAGTAGGCAAATGCCCCCTTGGGTCACGCAGTTAAGAGAGGTGGTGGAATGGTTTGTGTCACCAGGGCAATTGCTTACTTACAATCACTCTATAAAAAGAACCATTTTCAATGTTATAGAGGAACCAAGAAGACCACCATGTGGTCCATCAAGACTGCCAGTATTTTTTTTTTTTTTTTTTACATATTTCACAATAATGCAATAAGCAATAAACATAGACATGTATTTTAATGTGCTATGGTGCATTGTGATACACTGGGTTAGAGAGACAATAATAAAACCTAATATTTTCAATGTTTCTAAGTGTTTTTACTTTCAAACTATTTTTGAGGACTAGTGGCTGGGTCAGATTTATATTCAGAGGAATGGGCTTAAGTGAACCTACTAAAACAACAATATATTGTGTATTATGTTAACCACAAGTATTTCAGTAATATAATAATGAACTATTTGACTCTAATCGTCCCTCAGGCCACATTTAGTACTGTAAATTGGACTACTACAGAGCCCTTCCATCTGATTGCTATGACCTCTATAAAAGGCACAGACAATGATGGCCAGCTAGCTAATTCATGGTTGTCTACACAGACACCTATTGCCAAACCACTGGCCATGCTCACTGATACAAATGAGCTTTTCAGTTACCTCTGAAAGCTGGCTGCTCTGCATTATTCTAATATCAATGGAAGATAGTATACATGATACTCTAATTTATAACATTGCATAGGCCATATAGCATATGGAGCTCTGGAATCCAGAAATGGGGACAGATAGAGAGGTCTACTTAACTAATAATCATAGTCTACATGTTATCTGGACCCAGTAACTAACACACACAGTTCTGTTTATTTTTCACTTGCACCATACAAATCAAACATTATAACTAGTAAACATACATACAAGTACAAGACTACTCTCTAATACAGCATTCCCTAACTTTGAAGTCAAAAGAAAATGAACCTATTGCTGGTCAACAAACAGGGGAGGTTAGAATGATGCCCTCCCAAACACCCATGAAAATAGGTACTTCAGTCAAATGAACCACCCAAAATACATACATATATATATATATATATATATATATATATATATATATATATATATATATATATATATATATATATATATACACATACACACATATATATATATATATATATATATATATATATATATATATATAAGGTCGGTGCATATGTTATGTTTTCATTTTAAAAATTTTTATCAATAATATGATATACACAATGTGGACAAGTGTATTGGTGCTTAGCCCTTAATCACTAGAATAGAGTATTGTAAAATACTACTACTACGAATACTTGTGTAAGGAAATGGTATTTTTGAATAGTTCAACAAACTCTAGCATCATGTATGCCCCATTGACAACTTGTGGAATTTGGGTCCCTGCTAGTATTGGGAAGTAGGAATTATATGAACCTAAAAGTACCCAATGTTTTGTTATGCAGTTCTTCATAGAACCAAGCAGCCCAATACAAGCCTCATAAAACTAGGGCCAATGGTCAGCATCAGCAGGAGTTGTGTATAGCATGCTAGCACTAGTAGACATGTATTTTGTGGATTGGCAAATAAAAGCTCACTGCATGGCTTTCTGATGTGGAGTTCTGGGTTCTGCAGGTGACAGGAAAGTTACCTGCCTGACCACAACATTCCTGTTAATTGAGTGAGGAGACATATTGCGAAGGGGTTACTTTTTCCAGGGAGTGGGCTATTGGTCTGTGTTATAGGTAAAGCAGCATACCTAGGCTTTAACAAGTGAAACATGACTGGCCCTGACCTTAACCTCACAGTGAACCTTTGGGATGAACTAGAATAACGTATGCAAGCCAGAACTTTGCTTTCAAAAATAGACATCACGCACACTACACAATTGTATTTGTTCAGTTTCATCTTCATTGGATAACTGAATTTCACTATCTTCACCCATATTTCTTCACCCCTAACAAAAGTAAGATTATGATGTTTCGCTTAACCTCAATCCTTTTTTTTTTTTACACATCTAGGAGAAATCACATCATTTGTTACCATGCCCTTCTATAGAATATACCAGAAGATGAAGACAAGGTCCTCTTTCTTGGATTCCTTGGTCTCATAAGTAGCATCATACAGTCCATAACGACAGTCATTCAGTGGCAGAAGATTAACAAAGGTCCTGTATGGATCCTCAACTGTATTGCCAATATCTCCCACCAATATTTGCTTATCTGACTCCACAATGATCTCCTTCTTGTCTGGGCTCAGACAGAACAGGGCAGCCTTCTTCCTCTTCTTTACCTCCTCTGTGGTTTGAGACTTTCTAACTTTCATATCATTGAACACTTTAATGACCTCGTCATTTACGGTCACACCAGATGCCTGCAAATGAAATAAAATAATTAAATCTTTTCATTTAAATATATTACAGATATAAATATATATATACACAGTATATATGCCTATTAGGTGACCTTTGTCCATTGTGGAAGATAAGGGTAGACTTAAAACATTTCCATGACACTCATTATGGAAGAAGAGCAACCAACTGTTACTTTCAAAGTACCTTCTAGAACATTAAAATGGCCTTCACTTGGCAGTTCTGGTATCAACATTCTTAACTGCTTTTCTTATCTACCAAGTTGCTAAGTAGTTTACCTTAAAATCGGCCAGTCAATCAGCTTACAGCAAACGTTAAAATATATCATGTTTGTTTAGCTTTGGCTGGCCCATTGTGCTCTCCAATGTGCCAGTCCCTGCCAAGATGGAAATCCATACACAACTTTAGAAACTGGATATTGTTACTCTGGTTCCTGGCCATTGACCTCCTGTTTCTGCAAGAAGTAATACACAAATACAGTACTGTGCAGTCTGTTTTCATTCTCATTGTAAACAATGAAAAAAGTGTCACATTCCATTCTAATAGCATCCAAGGCATTTTAAAACGAGATTGCGGGATTGTGGGTAGCCAGAGCCAATAAGGGCTAATAATCGCCCAAGGGACAGGAATAGTTGGACCTATGACCATCGCTCATTTCAATACAAGTTCATTTTTACAAGGCCGTTGTCATGTGTCTTGTAGGTCACACCTTTCAGGACTTACTTAAAACATACTAATGCCCCCCATGCATACACAGATTTTAGCATCCAACAGGCTAAAAATAATTGATTTATTTCAATCGTACAATCGGGATTGATTGATGGAAAATAGAATATACTCCACATGGAATAATCAATTTTTGATCGATTTTTTTATTTTATTTTTGATCGTCCATGAAATTGATTGTTTAATTGGGCAATTATTTTTTCAATGGGAAGTGCTGTGTACCGAGGGCATGGTCATTTAATGACAATGAAGTATTAGTATGCAAATGATCAAGAACGATCAAAATCCGTCGGTTACAAAATAATTTGTACTCAACCGATCATAATTTTCCGACATGTCCGATCATGTTTTGATCGATTTTTTTTACAATTGACCATGTGGGCATGCACCAATTTTTAGTCGACCGATCTAAAAATTTATAGTTTTTAATCGGTCGGCAGCTAATATCTGTGCATGTATGGGGGCCATGAAAAAGTATCCAGAACTATAATCAGTGGTGGATGAATTGAGGATTGATATCGGAGGGCAATTGTGCAAATTTCCTTTTGATGGCTCTTTACTTTTGGGCAGTATATTGAAGAGTGGGTAAGTTGGATGATAAGAGCAGATGTTCCTAAAGGCTGCCATACGCAGGTCAATGCCTGTGAGATAGCTTCTCCGATGCTTTGCATGAGGACCTGCAGCCCCCATCCAAAGCAACGGAGATCGACAATGTTTTACGGTCATGTCCGATAACACTTTCTTCAAGCGGGATTGATCCCACTCGAAGACAGGGGTGGCTGCATTAGATATGTGCTAGATAGATGGCCATCTATCTAGCACATATTGGCACATTAACTGGGTTTAATTTTAACAGCTACAGATTGAAGGAGATTTTGCAATAATTTCAATATTCCTTAGTCTGGCCACATCAAAGATGACTTCCATATCTGGTGCACAGAAGGTCCTTTGTTGGTACAGATACCTAGAGTAAAACATAAGGTTTGCCAACAAAAATACAATACGTTTTATTGTCTTAGATGTGATAACAGATTCCTCTGCAAGTTAACAAATATCAAGAATAGGAATATATGTCCAACATGGCAGTATACCCAAGATATCTAGGCTTGCCAACTAGCCCAAATGTTACCAGTCTGGCTGGTAAAAATCAGAAAAGATTGTATGGTGTTTATTTTTCTCCCTAAATGTGGTAACCCTAAGAAACCCTTCATATTAAAAACAACATTAGCCAATGTCTTCATAATGTGGCAGTTGAAGTCCATAATGATGACCAATGTTTCGATGACCTAACGCATCCTGTTATGATAATTGTAACTAGCATACGAGTTATTTGATTTGTTGGCAGGTATTGCCAATATCATAGGCATATGTCATCAGAGTCTAATTTGCATAGTATTCTATAGCTTAAACCCCCCCCCCCAAAAAAAAAAAAAACATTAAACCCTAAATCTGGTATATTTGTGCTTCAGCTATTGCTTCTGCTTCTTTCACCTTTGCAAAGCTCTCCAGCGATTAAAGGCGGTCCCACTTGCCTTTTGGAGAGATTTTTAGATGACATTCACAATGACTTTGGAGTGATTTCATACCCTAAAACCGGCAGGGATTATCCATTGCTACTAAGGAACATAATAAAACTGTTAGTCATAGCACAGTTATGTTTCAATTATAATTAAAGCGGTTTAACTAAACCCAGATCTGTAAGGGTAGGCGGACACTAAAAAGGTATGCTAGGCATTGACTCATCCCAATTATAACAACAATATTACTAAATTTAGACAGTATAGAATTAATAATAGCAAAACCAACTTACAGTGCTGCAGATTTTACTTTTAAAGAAAATTCCCTCCCAAAAATGGAAAATTCCCTATTTCCATGATGCTCTCCAAGCAGCAACCCAAAGAATTCCCCCAACTACTCTACAATAGAGAGCTAAAATTTCCTATATTGGATAGAGTAGGTAAGGATTAAATCAGCGATTAGTTATTTATCACCAATGATTGGTCAATTAACCTTTACTTCCTGTTCTGTAGGCACAATAGGTCATTGAAAGACAGTCCTTACAATTACAAGTGTCTTCTTTGGAAGGGTCCCCTTTTAATTATGAATTTTGGTGATCAGTTAGGTAGAAAAAGTAACAGTGACATCCACAGCAATAAAAACTTTAAAAGGTGACCTATAGTCAATCTACTCCTCAATAAATGGGTATTTCTGTCTGTACAGTCCTAAAACTTCAAACACTTGTTGCCCTAGATCAGTGGTAGGCACTTGTTATAGAAAACTTAAAATTACATTAACACACACACACACACACAAAATATTTTAGTCAACATGCAGAGACCTTTGTAACAAGATGCTCTGGCTTCCCTCCACCTCTAGGTATTAGATCTGTACGTTGCAGGGAATAAATGGAGGGGAGCCAGAGCGCTTTGCCACAAAAGGGACAGCGGGCCAGAACTAAACAGGCCATAGTTTGCCCATGTCTACTTAAGCTAGCCACACACGGGTAGATTTGTAAAACGATTCGAGTACAATCAATCAACGTGCGCGGTCACGGTGATTGCTTGTACTCGAATCTGCTTACAATCCTTCCTGTGTGCTGTGTGCTTCAGAATGATTCACATGCTGGAAGCTGGAGAGAACCCTAGCTAGCCGCACTTCTTTATTGAACGGTAATCGATGTGCCCATGTGGTGCACATTGATCTCCGTTCAATCGACCACCAATCAATCACAGCATGGTGACGTCACCACGCTGTGATTGATTGGTGGTCGATTGCACGGGAATCTACCCGTGTGTGGCTAGCTTTAGATGATCCATCAGGTCTCGATCATATTATATTTGGTAAATATCTAGAAATATTTGGCATCCGTCAACTAAAGGTCACAAATTGAAAGGAGGAGGTCGATTACCGCACACCTCGTACAATTGATCAAAAGGGATAGAGTTAGAACATAATAGATTATAGATTATAGATTAAATAGATTTGTATCCAATGGCGCATGGCCACCAATCTAAGTAAAGAAATAGTTCTTGTTTAAAGTGACCATACTGTGTGGTGGTACAATCAATCCTTAGACCAGTTAGCGATATTTAAAATTGAACAAGACTATCGAATCTAGGATAGATCTTGCACAAGTCAAGTCCGTGTATGGCTAGCTCTCCTCACTCCCCTCCACTACATCACTTTTAACAGTTGCAAAACGAATTGGCTTCCAATCCTTCCCCAATCTCTCCTAAAAATGTAAAACTACAATTAACTATGTATTAACAGATAAAGAGCTGCCACTATATCTGCAGGGAGCGTTATTTAAACCTTTAATATACAAATAGTGTTCTTATGGATTTAGAGAAATAAGAGGACTTGGGCACAAATGTTATGATTTAATAAACAATTGTACTTTGCTGAACTGACCGGTGTGCAGATTGACGTTTACAAGATTTGATCTGGGTCCAGTATCTGTGGTGTGATTGCTAAGCGCTCCGACACCAAACACGTCGATGATGGATGAATTGTTTGATCACCATGAGCACCGAGATAAAAGGAAATAGTAGCGTGTGATGTCAACTACAGAAAAATAGAGATATGGCAAAAATGTGGGTGTAGCATTAAAGGGACCCAGCCATCAACCTTACAAATAGCACAGAAATGCTTACTCGTAGAATTTCCCCGCTCAATAAACAATGTGTATTGACTTGGAATGTGAACTTGCCGGAGAATGATCACCAAAAATGGTCAGTTCTCCAGCACAGCCTCCTCCCTACTTGCATGCCATAGCCCATTCCTCTTCATCACTATTTGTGCTGGCCCAGCTATTTGGTCCCTCCCTACGTAACGTTTATGGGAGGAGAAGCAAAGAAGAAAATTATACAGCTTAGGTCAACCTAAGGAAAATATTACTCGTGTTCCTGCAAGGCTGCAAATGACCTGTCACTGTGTGTGTATTTAGTAAATCTATAAAAACGGTATACTTTTCCAGTTACCACACCGTGCCACTAAACGGCTGGATAAAAGTTAACTGCAGGGAAATGTGCCATCCCATTATCTTTACCCCCTGAGGTTTTTAAACTATAGATTTTACACTGCAGAGGGTGATCGGATAGCATAGGCCGGTACTCAGGGTGCCAGAAAATAGTTATTGCTCTAGATGCCAGTCTAGAAGTGCATTGGGGGCACAGGATCAGGCAAGTAGACACGTTTTTCTTGGCCCCTTAGGGCTTGGCTCCACTAAAATGCCTCACGCACATCAAATGCAAGGATGTTGATGCATCCATTGAAATCCAATGGATGCGTCTACACATGCGCTGTAGGGATCCCTTGCATTGCTGAATATAAAGACTATGAATAGACTATGCGTTTGGATGTGCTGATGTCAGTGCCTCTAAGAAGAAGAATAACTACCACCGTTAGATCTGTTTAGTGCCGTGCTACATAGCACAGCGAAAGACGCGGCTCCTTAGAATCAATGGCTAGTTTATAACCATCTCACTTGGGCAAGTTTTTTTATATGGAAAATCGGACGTGCCTATTGACTGTCAATGGACGCATCGTTGCCATAACGGGTGGCTCCATGCTGACATAATGTGATGGAGGCTCATACTGACAAATTGGGGGTTATGACAGGCTGTGGAGACGGCAGGGTCATAGCCCAATGTCTTTAGTACCAGGCTTGTGAACTAATCTAAAATCCCTGGGTTCTAGCGCAGTGTAGTCCTAGCATAACACAACCCATCGGGTGCATCAAAAATGCAAGGGAATTTGCTTTTAGACGCACTGCTCCCTGCATTCAAACAGGGGAAATCCCCTTGAGGCTTCATCAAAAACACAAAATTTAACCTATCCTTACGAGGGGGTTGCATTTATTGGATGCGTTGACGCAAACACACAGTGAATTCAAAGCCCTAAGATCCCGAGATCGGCCAGAGATTTATGGACATGTCTGTGCTCTGGCTGACCGAGCTTTGAGCTGACAGATCTGTCGCCTCATGTGGGCTCCAACAAAACAAGGCCGATTTTGCAGCCGAAAGACGTCCAAGAGTGCGCACACACGCACATGCATTGATTTTCATCAAGAAATGTCTGTATATGTGTGGTACCATTAAATTCTTAGTATGGTGGGTAGCTGGGACAGATAATCTTGATTTTCTTCCCGACCCAACCAAGACATGGTTCCTTATATTTAATATAAGTTTAGGATGAAGTACCTTTTTGTATTGGAAGATACCCCCATCTTGATTTGCTTCCCATCTCAGGCAACTCAATGGGTTTTTTCTTATATTTATTATAGTTAAGGAAGAGGTACCCTTTTTCTATGGAAAATTACCCCAATTAATTGAATTGCATAATTTATTTATAGAGAGAGACTAAAGCAAACATACACGCATCAACTCAATTTATTTTCAAATATACAATTTAAACATTGACCGCCAGTCTAACATTGATCAATGGTGCCACATAGTGTAGTCGAAGCATTACCAATTACTTATATGTGATCCTATTCCAGTTAAGAAACTGAAAGGTGTGTGCATGCTCCATAATAAGATTAGATACAAATTGATCAACACATTTATAAACCCGCCAGATACTTGTACCATCTACTGAAATTTTCCAACGTGAAAGGTGGCAGTTGTTCCAATTTTATGCTCCAGTTCCATTACACCCATTGATTGATAAATCTCATCTCTGCCCGGCCATTGGGACTTTCTCAACATGGCCAATGGTATTTCCATGTTTACAAAACCAGCTCATATTCCATCATGAAGCCGTATGTATCAAGATTCATAAATGCCTGGCCAACTTTATATTTAGATACAGCCCAGATTTTCCATTCTGTCTCTTTCATTGTCATTCACATGATGAATACTTCTCTTGGAGAATGGAAAAATGCCAACGACCAGAGGCCAGATGTTTACAGCAATTTAATGGAGAACGCTCCTCGGATTGGTAGAGAAGGGGATATATGAAATTGACAAGGGGACCAAAAAAACCAAGAACATTGAAAACATACCCTGAATTTGTAAGATAGAGAAGGGGACAGTTAATGGACAAAAGGTACAAAGAACATGTAGAACATTCCTTGAACTGGTAAGGAAGAGAAGGGGATATAGCTATGGGCAACGTGACGAAGAATAGGGTTGAGCTTGAATATTCGAATGTCAAATATTTTTTGCGAATATGTTGGCGAATATTGGCGACTTCGAATATTTGCGGTGTGGCCATGTATTCCAAAAATCATATTCGCATTGCGAAAATAAACATAAACAAGATTTTCGGATTGCGAATATTATTTTCACAATCCATGGTCATACCGCGAATATTCAAATTTACGAATATCTAATGTTAGTAGAATTTTTCACAAAATATCGCAAATTCGAATATTGACATGCCGCTCATCACTAACGAAGAATCCAAGAACATACAGCACATACCCTGGATTGGTAGAGAAAAGTGGATATAGTTTGTAGACAAGGGAATGAAGAACCCAATTACCCAAGTCTTTAGGAGCAGTAACTGCATTAATTTTCCTTTTACTCCCATTTATTTTCACCACATAGTCTACCAAAGGTGAAAACATTCCTTCCACATACTATATCTTCCGAGGAAAAGTACCCTTTTCTACATTATGGAAGCAGGAAGATCACAGCAGTTATACACCATTACGTTTAGCTTGAACAACCATTGCGTTTAATTCATTTCAGTCACTTAGCAAGCGCACCCTTTGTGTGCCAGCTGTTACTTTGGATGGGTCCGGACATGGCTGATCGCAATTTAGGCCACAAGGATCCAAGCTCCAGATGGCAAGCTGCAATCCGCTTAATATCAGTGACCATACAATTAATCCATGCACAGAGAATTGATCAGTTTCGTAAATAATTAAAATGCAGATCAAAGATTGTCACTTATTTATCTTTCTAGTAAAGTATAGAGCATGCATGCAAGTACACAAAAAAGTTTTTTTTTTTTTAAATAAAGAATGTTTAAAAAAAGATGTACATTCAATAAAAATATTTCAGACCTGACCAAGCAGATATTTTTACTGTAGATATTGATAGATTTCATCTCAATTGTTAGTTAATTTTGAGGAATTGTGGGATAAGAATTTTGATCTCTAGACTGGACTATCATGTAGTCCATCCTATCCCCCCTTTGATGCCAATGTGTAAAGATCTTCTGGCCGATCACTGTAAAAATCCTTTTTCTGATTATTGCGACCACTGCCAAGCGTACTAATGGGACAGTTATCACTACAACATGAGGAAACAGTTTCTACAAGCTCTGACAGTTACAACAGCTGCTCGAATTATTTGAACATGTGCTTGTGTAGAGCAATCCCGGACCAGTCATTAGATATGTTAACAGCCTTGTGCAACTAGCCACATGGACCACAGCAACACCTGACAGCCCAAGTACAACTAACAGCACACATTTCAGTAAACACTGAAAAGTACCCTAATCGACTGATCATTAAACTCCTCGTGTAAAAGTATGTTTTGTATTATACTGGATAAAGTTCTTGAAAGATTTTTTTTAAACTTTAACAAAGTTCCCTATTCAGAGAGTAACAAGGGTATGTTCCCACATAGTTCCCACATAGGGTATCAGCCACGGGGCCGACGCAAATTTAATTGTGGCTGATCGCCTCTATTTAACTGAGTGGGCTCACTTCAATGAAGCACCGCAATTGTCCAAGATGTCCT
>CM070043.1:6652823-6682259 GCA_036250615.1 Ptychadena robeensis
GCACTACATAGCAGTGATATATACCTTCCAATCACTATATTTCTATCAGGGAGGACCCGGAGCTACATAGTTGTTTGTAGATCTAAAGGAAATCGTATGGCGTGATCTAAAGGTGTATGGGGTCTTTAGAGCATGTGCATCATGTGACACTAAAGCCCCCCATACACCACATACAATTACCATGCAATTTCTGTACAATCCACTTTTCTTCTTCCAAAACCATGTAATATGAGGACCTTTCTAAACCTTCCAATCACTATGTATTCTATCAGGGAGAACTCAGTACTACATAGTTGTTGGTATAATTGTATGGAGTGATCTAAAGTTGTATGGGGGGCTTTAGGCTGTATTACATGGAAGCTTCCTGGGGTGCTGATAGTCGAAAGCAGCTCAAAAAGCGACCAGCCACTGGTGTGGGTGGGTGGCTGCACACTGTTAAGGCCGCCATTGGGGCGATAGACTAGTGACGGAGTGTCGCTCAGAGTATTGGCGGGCACCCTTTGTGTCAGTCAGTCCCCATTCAGACTTATGGCATCGGGCAGAAATTTACGGACATGTCCGTTCTCTGGCCGGCGCCTGTGGGCACCAGCGATCTGTGGGCGATTTTGCCGCCAACTGATGACCGCGAGCATGCACACACATCGGTCAGCTAAAAAAATGGCCGTGGCTCGCTAGGTGTATGGGGGTCTTTTATCCTATGAAAATGCTGTATGTTGTGTTCCCTGAGCGGCTGCTGTTATCAGTTTGCCCTTAATGTCAAAGTTTGGCATCTCATCAAAATTTGACAGCTCATTAACCTTCCCAGAGGTCCCATTTCGTCAGAATTTGGGTGCTAAAAGTGATACTAATAATGTTAACAAATTACTGAGAATCTTTTTGTCCACTTTGTTCCCCACGTACATCCCTGATGTTATTAATGCCAACAGGGTACTGAGGAATTGGAACACCTGTTGGATAATACAGACATAGGAGCAGGCCTCAGTGATGGAATGGTGGCTGCCAGTGCTTATGCGCTGCTCAGATTGGGACAGGGGGCGTCATATCCGGGAGGGTGCCAAATATGTGTGAGGGAGAGGGCACCGGGGGCCTCCTGGGGACCAGCTGGGGGCTCTATGTACATGCATATTCTGCATAGCAGGGAAAACGGCCAAGCATAGTACCATTGGATACAAATGGTTCCATCGTACCAGGTGGGTGGGAATCGATTCCCGACCAATCAACGTCAATGGATTGTTGCTTTTTTGGGGGGTTAAAATATCGAACTGTGTATGGCTACCTTTACTCATGTACACATTTCAACTTTGCAACCAAACATTCCCCCTCAAGTCCTTTAACAAGGGAATGATCATATCGGGGTTACAAAAAATATATAGAATGAAGCAGTAGGAAGTAGCCTCCTGGAAGTTCGAACCCTCTCCTGTCATCCTAACAATCTGTTTCCCTTTTCCTGGCTCCAACCCTTGTGTGCATTAACCCATTGAAGGCCATTCCTAGTTATTTCAATGCTTGTCGCATTATACGTATTAAGCACATTTCTGCGCTTTCTAGATTTTTTTTTACCTTTGTAAATTTGCTTAACATTTTAGTAACATACTTTTACCTTCCCTGTTGGCTTTGCTCATCAATGACTTGGCTAAACCAACACTCAGCCGGCCAGTATGTAGGAGCGTGTGGAGCGTGTGATGGTTTGATAATGATCCTTAGTGCTGATGCAGCTGTTGCTGTCACTCCACATCCCTCAGGATCCCAAAGTAGCAGATCTTAGGTTTTGCACTCCCCCACAAGTCAGCCGATGTGTGATTTCATCCTTATGGGTAAATTAGTGGTAAACCACTAGAAAAAGGATAGGCGCATAAAAGAAGAAGAGATAGAGACCTATTGAACCAAAAAAATCTAACCATTTTATCCTGAAGAAGTCACGAAACGCTCTTTTCTTTTATGCGTTGATGTATATAGAAAATACCTCTTTTTAGCAAATAAAGGACATTTTGTATCATCATTTGGGCGCCTCCAAGAAGCCTATTCTTTTTCTAGTGGTTTACCACCAATTTACCCATAAGGATCTTATCTCCGAAGTTTTTTGGGACTTGGCATCCAACTAATCGGATCATTATAGGACATGAGTGTGACCTTCACAACACTGCGTGGGGACAGTGAATGAATACCTCCACCTGCACTTCAAAACATCAAGGTTGCTAGTTGGATGGTAGATCCATCACATGTTATACATATTGGGTCCAACCATAAGCTAGCGACCCTAATAGTAAGTAACCCTTCACACATGCTGACTCAGCCCTAATAGTATAATACCTCATACTGCTCCTCATTGGTCTTTGTGTGTAACCCAATATATATTTTTCTCCTTTCCCTTTTTTTCCCTTCCCCATTCCATGTTGGGTTCTATACACACTTTGGGATGAAATTGAGATAAAAAACCCCAATCCATGGGGACACTCTCTCTTGATAACGCGTAAGCGTCGCGGCCTTGGGGATAGCACCTGGCGCTGTTGCGCATGGGCCTACTCTCTTCGCGGATTGGTGTGTAGGGACTTCTCTAGTTAAGCCGGCTTCCCAGTTTATGGGATATAGTTAAGTTATTATTATTGTTTTGTAATGGTTTTGTTTTTGCTGTTCCGTTGAGAATCGATTTCTTGCGCATGATTCGGCGGTATCCAACACACTCTTTCGAGCCTCTTGATGCCCCAGCCACACGTGCAAATTTGTAACCAGTGTACTGCAATGTGATATTGTATATACGTGCTACTGTACATCTGGTTAGGTCGCAGATATGCTCCTTCACTTTATTGTGCCTGTGATTTATTGTGCAAAATGACACCCTGTACACTGTACTGTACTTGAATCGCTTCAATAAAAAGATTTACAAAAAAAAAAACCCAATCCAGCCAATCATCCGATGTGTGATTTCTGTTCTCTTCTGACACTGACCCAGAGAAACCAGGATAGCTAAATAGTTAAAGTAAAGTAGTTCCCAAACTTTGCATGCAGGGCCCCCTTTTGTAAATAGTAATATTGTCAAGCCCCCCCCCCCCCCCCCATTCAATCTAAAGTTTCAGCTTGAGATCCATTTCACACTAGGTGTGTTTACGTAGCACTATGGTGTTCTAACCTGTTTCCCCGAAAATAAGACACTGTCTTATATACATTTTTGCTCCCAAAGATGCGCTATGTCTTATATTTCCATGAAGAATCCCCCCACCACACACAGAAGGGATCAGAAGGAACAATTAAAATGACACAGAAGGATGAGAAGGGGGGGGGGTCCCTTTTACCTCAGTCACCCCTTTCACTCAGGGGATTCCCTCAGACTTGGCAGAGCAGCAGGTGGCAGCTTGTACTGGCGGTGGCGCAGGCTCGCCCCTCACTTCCTGTCTGCTTGCTCCAGTCACTTTCCATTCACGTCTACAGTTGCTCCCATTCGCCCCCCCCCCCCATCTCGGCCATAGACGTGAATGGCCAGTTTGATTTTAAGTGCGACCATTAATTTGCCACGATCAGGAAAATGTGGGGTGCATTATTTTCGGGGGAAACACAGTAGTACTAGTGCGCAATGGCCCTCAAACTTTATTTTAAATACAACTCATTCAACTTTTTTTGGTTTTCACACCAATCAGGCAGAGACATGTATCATAAATACACACACCAATCATACAGAAACATTCATCATTCACCTAGAGACAAATGCACACAAGCACACACAAAGAAAACCAGAGACACACACATCACATGCACTCTACTTACTGTCTGCAGCTAGTTCCTCCATGGTTGAATTCCTGCTTGCCCCTCTCCCAGCTGGCCCTGCTGAGAGTGTGGGACTGCTACCAGCACTTCACTAAAGGCAACTATTACCTTACTAGCTACGCCCAGATGGGATTACCTGTTCTTCTGATACCCTAAATTCAGGTTCTCTGGAATGAATCACTCTCTTGCATACCCTGATGAAGTGAAATGAAACGTACGTCGGGTTGGGAGTTATGCCATTCACCAACTTGTAGAACCACCATCTGACCTCTTTATTTTTGTTTTATATGTTTGTAACCATATGCTGAGTTTATCATTGTTTTTAGGGCCTGTGGCTCAGTGATGGTTTTTTACTGTAATAAACAAATGGAATTTTATATATATATATACCTGTTTACCTGATTAACCTCTTCTGTTTGGAGCCCTTAAAGTCCCCTGGCCTCTGATTGCTTCAGGGGGGATTTTTGCATCTGGGCTAGTGGGCCTAGGCTCAGCTTCCCTGGGGACAATTTGTATATTGTATTTTGGGATGCTGGCTCCTTTGCCCTAAGAGTAGTAGTGTTTTTGTTTATGGTAAAGAAGGACTTAGCAATTCATCTCATCACTCTTCATACCATTTTGAAATATAGTGAAATATGCAACAAATACTGACGCAGCAAACTTTGTGAAAACACATATTTTTTATTGTAGTATCAATGTGTAAAGCTAGCCATACATGTGTCGACTTGTGAGCGATCGATCGCCCATCCGATCGATTCCGGTGAAGCCAGATGCGTCGATCGATCGCCCAATCAAGTCTGTGCCTACCACCTTAGGCCACCGATTCCTGGACGATTCTGTTCCCGATCGATCGCTTCACAAATGGCAACTCCCCTTGATGTGTGCTCAATCGCTCAGAAAAGACCAACAGGTTGGTTCTCTGGCCGATCCGATTTGGGGGCCATGTCGATCGGGCGGGGGCGATCGGGCAAGGTGGGCTGCACTCAATTCTTAGCCGATCGATCGGCGTGCACGTGCCCGGTGATCGATCGGCCAGGAATCGTGTGCGAAATCGACCCGTGTATGGCTACCTTAACTTGGAATGGGAAAGTTCTCTTTGTTCTTTCCTTTTAAACAATTAAATAATGTATGTAATATCAATGATCCGTCTAGATCAGCGGTGGGCAAACTAAGGCCCTTTGTCACATTGCTGAAAAGATGCTCCCCTCTGCTTGTTCTCTGCAATGAGTTCACATAATGCCTAAAGGGGTCCAAATGTTGCCTTGGGATGATGCAGTGATCATGTGATGACTCTGGGTGTTCTCTAGGAATTATCTCTTATTTTTTCCCCGCCATCATGATCATAGTGATGCTGGCGATCCATGGAATTGGCACACCTACAGTGGGTTGGCCTTTACAAGCTTTTGGTCCGGCTCCTTTTTGAAATTTAAGAAGCCAATGCTGCCAACAAGTCAAAAAGTTTGCCCAACCCTGGTCTTGATCATTCATGCTCTGGCTCCCCTCCGCTCATTCCCTGGAATAAGTGGAGTTAATGCCTAGAGGATGATTGTTCAGTCTCCTAATGGCTGTAATAGAAAGTTTATGTCAACTGTCAAAAGCCTCAATTGATTAATATATATTGTTTTCCTTTTTTTATTTCCTGTCTGGGCTACGAGAACTAAGGACACCTATGCCGGATGGTTCTTACAGGCTCTTTGCTCTGGCCCTTCTGTCAAATTTAAGAAACCATGATGGCCCATGAGTCAAAAAGTTTGCCTACCCCTGGTCTATATCTACATATATAAACCACCCTTAAGGCTCCCATACACGGGTGAATTTTTCCCCAATCACCACGCGCATTCACGTCGATCGATTGGTGATCCCCACCCTGAACGATCGACCAAACAATTTTGGAATCGACTAAAAAATGGATTGCATATTGATCTGACATGTCAGGTTTTTTTTGTCGATCGTTTGGCAATGGAAGTAAGTCGGTGGACTCATAGCTCCCCATGCTGCAGCCTATCCGATTGATGGACTTTGGAGATCGGCCCATGTCCAAATCGACCACCAATCGGACTCCCAAGGTGGTGTTCAATCGTTTCCAAAACGATCAATCTCCGATTCCACGATCGCTGGGAATGATCAGATCAGGAATCTATCGATGATAGTTCGAGGTGTCTATGGCCTATACCTTTATATACAGCAGGATGAAACTACAGCGTGCTTATATTGTAAAACACACTTGGGCTTTGCACACAATAAACTTAAAGATTGTGCTTCCAAATGGCTAGTTTCTCCCCCTGACTGGGAATGGACCATGAATGGAGAAGAAGCATGTTAATGAGTTGTGCCCTTTAGCACATGAGCACTGCGGCACAACTCAGTGGTTTGCTGCCAGTCCGATCTTCAGTTGTACGAGTATTTACACGACTTTCATTGCATGATATAAGTACAGGACGGTAGTCTTTTGTTCCCTTTATAGTTGTCCAGCGTTTCGCTTTAGGGTGTGATCTTTGCTACGCTAATGAACACAAAGAGAATTTCCTAGCTCTGGTATTTAGAGAGGCCAGACTGTACAAAGTATGTTGTGTGTTCAGGAGCTACAAGTGAAGCGTTTCAGCTTGTCAGGTAACCGGCTCTACGAAAGATACAGGAACAGCCAAGTCACCCAAGAAAAAGAGGCCGAGGCTCCACTACGCTCTGACGCCTACGTGGCAAAATGTAGTGGCCACGTCTTTTGTAGGTGTCCTATTCTCTTTGATGAACCCCCAATGCGGTGTTCCAAAAAACGAGGAGCACTCATACATGGCCGGTAAGAGTCTATTAAAAATGAATGGCGTGAGTACAAAAGACTCGGCCAGTAGGTTTTAAGCCTCAGCATGTATATAGGGGTGCATCTTTTCTCCTCTGTGCTTGAATCACTCTCTGCTCTCCCTCCTTCTAAATTCATAGACAAAACTTATTAGTGATCCGAGCAGAGATGCAGCACCTGGTCACAGCTGCCACCAGTGTCTAGCTCTGATCACTCCCTGCTCTCCTTTCTTCTAAGTCCATAGACAGAACTATTAGGGAGAGCAGAGTGATCGGAGCAGAGATGCAGCACCTGGTCACAGCTGCCACCAGTGTCTAGCTCTGATCACTCCCAGTCGCCCCCCCCCCCCCGATTGATAGAGCAGGGTGTGATCAGAAGAGGAGTAATGTATACCACATGTCTGCTCTTATCACTCCCTGCTCTCCCTTCTCCTAGCTCGGTGATTTTCAGCCAAGCATGACATACTGTAGTTATGGAGTCATTACCACTGCTTCCATAAAGTTTCTATTGCTGTAGACATACAAATGATCTTTGCAGCCCTGAGAACCACTGCCACCAGCTCTTATCCTGTACAATTGAACAGTAACATCACCAAATCTACAAAAAAATGTTTTTAATAGTTTTAACAAAAAGTAATTTGCATGTTATTGAGGAGATGGGAGGATCCAGAACAAGAATGTTCTTCTGGACTCCAGCTTTAAAGTAAAATGTAATGTACCCCTCATTCTTTCCTGCAGAGCCGGGCGTGTTACAAGCCGTAATGCTGATGTTCAACTTGCATTTGATAAAATGAGACGACTGATTTGTGATGAGTAACTAAGTGTCTTTATGACACAACGCAGCCAGGCAGGCTGCACAGAATGGTTTATTCACAGCGCTTGTTTTTTTTTCCCGCCTCCATTGGCAACATCCTAAACTTTCCATAGAGGAGCCGCGATGTTACCAACATCATCTTTCAAAGCTTTAGTGCCAGTTTCCTTACATGGAAGCAGGTTCCATGTCCAACATTCCCTGCCGCCGCCATGCTCAGGGGGAGGGAAGCTGCTAGGTAAGTAGGAAACTTTGTAACTTCCTGGGAGAGGTAATGCGACGTGTATGTTACACATCAGTCCTGCAACACTGGTAATACATCATAAATGAAGGTATTCAGACACACTGGATATGAGATTCTGTGTAACTACCCCTGCCAGTCCTAACTGGTTTAATCCTCAATATGATGGACAAACATTAAAATTCAGCCACCACTAGAAGCGCAGATAATAGGTCAAAACGTAAAAAAAATGTACCTGCAATAAATTAAGAACGTCCCTTGCACCCCCTCTTCTCTCTCCGATGACGCAGCTCTGCAGCAGGGCAGAAAAGCCGACATCTGATAGCAGTAACAGACGGGAAAGTACCTGATCTCGGATCTACACTGAAACACACAGACATTTTTCTCCACTGAAGCCCGGCATTCTCCCCAAGTTACCTGTCCACCGGATTTCCTGGCGATTCTCTGGATTGGTGTGCATGCTGATTCTTCCGGGGCCACCCCATTCCCGAAAGGAGCAGGAGGTAGGCGGCGACATAAACCTTCATGTTAACCTTCCTAGCGTTCTGCCCATATTGTGCCGTTAAAAAACTACACAGTACGGGCAATCACAGCAGTGTATATAGTATGCTTTTTCCCAGCACAAGTGATGCCAGAATTGTGCTAGGGATCTCCAAATAAGCTAAAAATCACGGTAGCACTTAATATGCTCCGCCGAGATGCGCCTTTTAAAATAAAATACACACCACATGTGCAATGGTCGGGAGGTTAAGATGGAATGTCTCAGGGCTTGTCCCCACTGGCGAAGCTGGCTGCTCACAGCTGAACAAGAGCTGTCGCGGCGGCCGCTAAATACATGTCAACGCAGCCAAGTGGCACATTTAGTCAGCTCAAGTACAGTCTCTGCGCAGGGAAAGATTCAATATCCAGCAGAACGTCCCTTGCTTCTGTATGTGAGCTGGCTGAAGCTGCTCACAGATCTGTGGGACCAGGAGGTGGGAAAACCTATGACAGCTTCCCCACCTCCTTTAACTCCTGCGCTGCCGGTTGGAGCACGGAGCTCTGGACACTTCTATCCCCGCAATCCCATGCGTATGTCCGCAGATGGGAATCTGACCTGCAAACTACTAGGTCCACGCTGGAATGGCAACAGATCTGGGACACACTGGGCTCGTGTGCGCTCTGCGCGACGGTTGTCGAGTCAGCCTTTAAGCTGCTGACGAGATGGTACATGGTGCCCAATCGTTTGGCTCACCATCACCCCCAACATCGATCGCTGCTTTCGGAGTTGTAACATGGTTGGTGACGTCCTGCATATATGGTGGTCCTGTCCGATGCGGTCCCGTTTATGGGGCAGGGTCTCGAGACTCCTGAACCAGTTGTTTGATCAGAGGTTTACCAGGGATCCATGGTCTATGCTCCTACACCTCCAACCCGTGGGGCTCACTAAATCCCAACACAAGTTGGCAACGTTTGTGCTACTGGCCGCAAAACAGACAATAGCCCACTCATGGAAGAAGCAGCTGACCCCCTTTGCTGCAGTACTGAGTCGAATGGACTCGTTCTTTATCAATGAAAAACTGTCTAGTATTCTATTGGACCGGCACTCCAAGTTTCTTAAAATTTGGTCACCCTGGATCGACCATGCCCACCCCAATTTGCCATCTGCCTATGTGGTCAGGCTGTGACTCAGTAGCCCCCGACCTCACCTACTCAGGACACCGCGCCCCCTGTTTACTGAGCCCAGTCGCCCACTTCCCCCATGTCTTCCCCTTGTCGTCCCCCTTCCCTCTTTTTTGTCGTGTATGGTTTTTTGTGTGTTGAGTGTTATATGTTTTTTGTTAAAATTTTATGTGTATGTTACTGAGGTTAAGTACAACAGCTTCTTATATCGAGGTTTGCCGGCTCGGCTGGCGCACTTCATTTTCCCTTTAAGTAAAATTTCATATGTTTTTACTTGTTAACGCAAGCTTTTCCTTTCGCTACGACATATTGTCGGTACTTACAGCATATTTCCTTGTACTGTATTTGTTTTGTTAAAATTGAAAACCCTCAATAAAGATTTATTGAAAACGGAGCACGGAGCTCTGACCTGCAGAGCAGTAGCACCTGGTATTTCTACCAGAACGCTCCACTGTAAAGGGTGCATCCTATACAGCGGAGTGCCTTATAGACCATAAAATATGGCTAGCCAAAGCCTGTGATTGGCCAATCAAGGAGCAGCAATTGAGTGATAAAATGCAGCCCTCTGCTCACTCCTCCTGTACACATCTGATGGCTCCAGTATTGTCTCCGTCTTTCCTAGCCAATTCCCAGGTGAAATAAAGATAAAAGTTAATTTGAGCACTTGTTTTGCATAGAATTACAGAAGACTTTTATTTCTTTTTACAGTTATCTGCACGTAGAAAAAAAAGAGAAGGAAACGAAGACTTAAATTATGTAAGAGCTTTGAGTCTCACTCATTGAAAAAAAAAAGTAGAAACTTTTTTAAACTTTTTTTTTTTTTAGACATGGAAAACATTTTACTTAACAAATATTTTAAGTTCAGGTACAAAAGTTCCATAAATACAGACAAAAACAAAAAATTCACAAGTTTCTTTGAATACTAAATAAATATCTAGAATAATCAAAATACTCTCAGCGCTTGAATTCGCCCCACAAAAATATACCCCAATGAATTTAGTCAAGTAGTGTTGTTCAGGTTCACTTAAAAGGTAGGTGCACTCACAACCAGTTTGTTTGTCATCACCCAGCTGCTTGAGCTTCTATGCCCTATCCCTTACTGTAAAGCCAAGCAACAGTCTCACTCCTGCTGCTGTATTCTCTGTAATAAAAAAAAATATAGCATGAGAATCCAGCTGCGTTAATTAAACTCCTTTGTAATGGAGGAGTTGGAAACTTGGCAGTGAAGAAATCAGTGCCAGAGATGATAATCGGGTGGGCGATTAAATTTGCTTGCCTTCACCCTAAAATTTTTTTTTTTTTAGCTATAAACAAGCAAAAAAAAAACTTAACCACATAAAAAAAAGATAGTTCAACAGTAGTTAAACAGCTGTAAATCTGATATACATATACAGTATATATACTTCTATAAAATACACATACGTGGTTGGACCCTATTTTGCAGTTATTTGCTGCAGTCGCCCTGAGTGCTGTGTGGTGTAGAAGAAATCAGTGCTTGGTCGTTACGAAGACGGTTGGGCCTTATTGCTTGACGTGGCGGAGTAACGGTTGATTATTCGGATCAGTAGGAAATTTGTTTTATTTAAGCGGGAATTGCAGTAAAGCAAACCATGACCCACAAAGTCTCAACGATGTAAGCCGGGAGGAGGTCAGATGCGCGACTTTTTGGAGGGTCCAGGAGGAAAAACTGGCTTGCTCAAAGGAACGTCCAGGTCCAACTTCTGAGCTTCTCTGACAAAGAAGGATTGAAGCCGCAGCCCAGCTTTGGCCTCGTTGCTGTTCACGTTGTTATATTCAAAGCAGTTAGTGAACATTAACTGAACATCATCGATAAATTCAGCTGTGAGAAAAGATAAAATGTATACTTAATATTCTCAGGTATGTCACAATCGCCCTCAAGAGCAAACTCAGAAACCACTGAAAACATTTTTACAGCTACATTTCCTGAAAAACAGGTTGTCGCTGAAATAAAATTGTTACCTGCACCTAAAGCAACATTGAGGGGTTTGCGTGCTGGCTGTGAACGGTGCTCCAAAGTATGGATGCAATTGCCACTTCCTTATAACAGATGCCTCCAAAAGAGCCCTTTTCCCCAGTGGAAAGCAACATTGAGAAGTTAGATGTGCCCAGAAAATTAGGCTCTTTGGATAGGCTGCAGCACTTTTAGCAACTTAGATGTTGGCAATAAAAACAAATGCAAGCAGCTACTTAGATCTAACAGTGGTTCCCAACCTGGGGTCAATGCAAAGGGAGGTGGGGGGGTTAGGTAGTTGACACCCTGTGTCCTGCTCAGCTCTGCACTCTTCTCAGCTCTCTCTTTGTAAGCAGAGTCCAGCTCAGGCTGAAAAAGATAACGGTTGGTGAAATGTAAACAAGCGAAAGCGACATTTCACTAATCGTTACTAGGGACAACGGAATTTCTTTTTGAAAATTTACCTGACAGAGTTAATTTGGAAGCCCTTAAACATTGCGTCACTCCCACAATTGCTGAAGATAAAAAGGAGGGTTGTGTGCATGCAGTTTAGGAGGCTAAGTTACCCCAGGCAGGAGCGTTGTGGTCCTGGATGTGCAATGCTAATTATGTCTAACCATGCCAGTTCTAGGAGTGCGACAATGAATAAGAACCTCTGCTCTAATATCTGAGCCGCTGAACAGCCAAGTATTAGCAAACAAAAGCCATGTGAAGATCTAGGATAACCCCCCCCCCCCCCACCCTCCCTAAAACTGCATCACTGAGGTCAGCAAGGTGGAACCTGAAAGAAGAACTGCGGATGTAGCTGGGTGTAAGTAATTTAAATCTATCGCTAGGGAGGTTGAAATGGAAATATATCCAATCTGACCAATTTACCACAATACTTACTTGCAGAATTATATTCACATTTGTTCACTTTCTCACGAATAATATTTAAGGCAATTGGCTTCTGAATGATATCAAAATAATCTGGAACCTGAAAAGAAAAAAATATATCGATCAAGTTCAAGCAATTATCTGTGAATAAAAACAAAAAACTGTCAAAGAAGAGACGGGATTGTTTCGTTTACCTGGGCTTTGGAAACCAGTCTCATGAATGGCCAGCTGTCATCATGTCGCACCAACTCGACCACCAACTGTTCACAGGCAGACAACTCATGCACACCCTGATGTCTCCCAGAGCTTCTTCTGTTTCCACCCAGATCAGTTGCAGCGATTTCTGGAGGAAAGCAGAGAGAACAACATAACCTTACTGAAAGCGGTGATAAAGGTTTTTGTCTTAAAGGGTCTTATGTTATTTAACCTCCCTAGCGCACTGCCCGTATCGCGCCGTTGGTACGGGCAATCAAGGCAGTGTACTAGGGAGCCTGTGATTTCGTCCCCCCCCCCCCTCCTGGGCTCTCCACACAGCCAGTGTCATTATTGACGCCGGCTGTGTGGGCGGGAAAGCCGGCGCTCCTCCATTAGTTTAACAGGCACCATGACACGATCGGGGCGGTGCCAAAACCCCGGAAATGCTGCAGTGATGAAGACAATCACTGCAGCTTTCCAGGGAGGTATAGGATGTACCCGATGCCGGCTTCCTTGCGGTTGGGGCGACCCTGAACACTGAACGAACAGGGTTCGTCTCAACCGCTAGGGAGGTTAAGTGGCTTTGATGATGCATTAGCCTGTATTGCACTGAAATCCAACATCATGCACCAATTGACACTTTGGTTCCTAGTTTCTTTTCTCCAACATCTACGCACATTTACAATAACCAATGGTCAATATCTTATGCATTTATACTATAAAGCATAACACCGTTCCTTAGACTTTGCTTAGGATTTAAAGTACGAATTTTGAATACAGAAAATTGTGTTCAAAAGTCGGGGTTGTCTGGGGGAATTAGGTGCTAGGGTGCTCTCCTGTCCCGGGCTGGCAATCTAGGGGAGCCCGGAGGTCTGCTCCCCCCGATCCATGATCCCAGGAGCCGACAGGGGGGGGGGGGGATTTCTCCATGTCGGTGATGTGAAAGTAGCTGGCTGCTACTGTCGGCAAGCGTGCTCACTAGCAACATTGTGCATTGTGGCTGAAATTGGTATTGCAGGGATATTCATATTAAAGCTAGAAAACATAAAAATAGCTGTACAAAAACTTCACTTCATACACAACTGTATTACACTATATAACATTTTTAGATTTCTGGGGGTTTAAAGTCAGTAGACATAACATTTTTCATTTGGTGTGCATTTGAAAAGTTAGGGGTCGTCTAATATGCCAGAAAATACAGTAGAAAGTGGTTTCTCTTTTCTGTGAAAGGAATGGAGGATGCCTTAAGGCCTCTCTACAGCTCCAGCCAGAAAACCTACAATGTGCTTACTCATTCTGAGTTTTCCCTTTAACACCATCGTAGCTGCACCTAAAGAACAACTTGGATGACAAATATATACCGACAGTGAATCACTGCTTTCTGTATGTGCGTCACCTTTCACTTACTCGAGAAGCTACAATTCCAGCAATGCAGAGGCAGGCTAACACCATGTTGGGCATGAGGAAGGATTGTGGTTTAAAACCTTAACAGCATTTAAGTAAACATGTCATTAAAGACACAGGACTTTAGCTCATCATGCTTACAAATTTGCTGTTTTGCCACCAATGACTAAAATATTTCAGGAAAGTCGTAACTAAAAATGTTCAAAACTAAACTGGTTGTCTCTGGAATTCAGAGGTATCCTTGTGCTGCCAACTATTTTTCCTGCCTGCACACTGGACTGTCATCTTACAAATAGTATAAGAGACTATAGATGCATAGCATTTCCCTTAAACTTAGGATATTCAGGGGCAGAGATCAGCACCATGGTTCTCCATTGACAGGGTCACTTTATTTGTTTAATTCCAGACAGCAGAAATGAATGTATGATCTAGGGCTCATTTACCCGGGAAGTTTTCAGGCTTTCGCCCAATAGATGTGGAGGTGTTATCAAACTTGTGCGTTTGCAGACAGGAGCGCCCTGTTGCTTTCACAGCAGCCCAGAAAGCTTCTGTGTAAGTGTAGCCCTACACTTTGGGATGAATCAGAGCCTAGATTTCCAACAGGTATCCAATAATGAAGCACATTAGTGCCAACCCTTTTCCTCATACTGGTTCCCTACAGGGGACCTATACCATGACAAATTCAGATACTCACTACCGTGTAGGCATTTACCCCTGCTTACTCTGCAAACCTACCCAAGTTACAGTTGGGGACACAGCCCTATCTCTGGTGAGCCCATGGCAATGCAGATTATCAGTGGACCCGCCAATCTCTTTTGGGACTGCCTTTTAGAACGCCATGTGGGGGGGCTGTTTACAGAACATACCCAGCTTCATCAGTGATGCCGGGAATGTGTATGGAGAGCATAGAGATCAAGTAGATTGATTGCCCAATGCACACTTCTAACCTCCCTAGTGTGCAGCCCATTTGGGCGATCTCCCCTCTTTTGCATGTGGGTTGAGTAACTGACACAGGGAGGTCTATGGGCACACCCCGCTGTCACTGATGACAGAGAAGGGGCGGTGCCAGAACAGATGGGAGGTTGCGACTGTATGGAGAATCGCTGCCGCTTTCCAGACCATAGGTAAGAAAGAAAGAAAGGTGTGCCAGAAAGAAAGAAAGGTGTGCCAGAAAGAAAGAAAGGTGTGCCAGAAAGAAAGAAAGGTGTGCCAGAAAGAAAGAAAGGTGTGCCACAGGCATAACATTCAGGTGGTTAATGAACATATCAGAGCTCATCTTCTAACCTCCCTGGAACTATGCCCAAACTTTTTCCAGGCCACATGCGTAGAGAGGCGGGGGAGGGCGGTGAATCACATGATCTCCCATATGGTGGCATTTTGCATAATTTTTTGTGGAACACCAGGGAGGTTACTATGTTTAAGTTAAACTTTTCTTTCAGAAAATAGCATGAAGACATTCACTCACCTGATAAGCGCTTCTTGCCCCTTCCTCTGCCTTTTGGAGTAGGCGTTAAATCATCAGATCGCTCCTTTCTTCCTTTAGGCGTCTGCTCATTATCAACATTATCCAAACTAAATGGACGGAAAGCAAAAGGGGTTCCCACCGGAGTGTTATCGACAGATTTGATTTTCTTTCCTCTACCTCTTCCTCTGCCCCGCCCCACGCCTGGTGTAGACACCAACTCCACCAAAGAGGTTTCATGAGCCTCAGCGTTGGATTGTGACGCACTGATAGAATGACGACCCCCAGCTTTCTTTCCTTGCGGAGGGGCCGATTGGACTTTTCTTCCTCTTCCCTTTGAAGCTGGTGGAGTGGCTTTAGGGGGCCTCCCAGGCTTTTTCTTAGGTCCAGGCTTTCCAGTAGATTTGCCTCCTTTTATCTTTAAAGATAATTGTAGTTTGGCTTTACTTTTGTTCTTTGTACTAAAAAAAAATAAATTCGGTGCACATAAGTATTTACAAACAAAAAGCTGATGAGGTTTCAAGAAAAAATCAACTTCATATATTGAAAAAAAAAAAAAACTTGCACTCAAATTCAATCAATCCAACTAATATTTTTTACAGCTACCAATAAATTCCAGGAACGGCTCTTGGTCTGGGCCCTTTATCAAATATAAGAAGCCAATGTGGTCCACTTGTCAAAAAGTTGGCCCACCCCTGGTCTAGTATGTCAATAAATTTTAGGAAATCTATATCATTGGTTTACACATATATTGACAAACTAGATCAGGGGTGGGCAAACTTTTTGGCAAGTGGACCACATTGGCATCTTAAATTTGATAAAGGGGCCAGACCAAGAGCCGACCCGCCATAGGTGTGCCAATTCCATGCATCGCTGCCATCACTCATGATAAAAAAAACTTGCTCATTTACTGCAATGAGCAGAGAGAATTCCTAAAGACTGTCTGGTGTCACCATGAGGATGATCACGACACTGCATCTTCCCCAAAGCAACATTTGGACATTTCTAGGCATTATGTGCACTCATTGCAGACAACAAGGGGAGCATCTTTTCAACAAGGTGACAAAGGACCAGAAAAAAAAAGCTAAATGAGCCTCTGGATCTTTGTTTGCCCACCCCTGTAGTAGATGCTCCAAATTGAAAACAAATGGCTGAGGTGGATGTCTCCAGGCCCCGCCTTCGTATTTCAGCGGTCCATCATCACTACTGAAAAGCAGGGGTGGGTTGTCATAAAAACATGTCTGTGCCGCCCATTGGGTGCCATAGATGCGTCCATGATGCTCAATGAAGACATACTCTAAGGGTTCCAGAGCACCTTTTGCTCAGATTAGAACATTGGAACGGATTAGATGAAGGAGCCCAAAGAACTGCTGTGTTCTGCTAGCAAAAACAAATATGCAACGTAAATTGTTATACACAGAGAGAGACCTTGCGCTGAGGGAGGGTGTCTAAAGGACTAAATACTCTGGCCCAGAATCTGCTAAACATGGGACATGACCATAAGGTGCGCTGTGCGTTACCTACCAACAAGCATCCCCTAAAACAGACAGATCTGTACATATGGGCCAGTCGTGAGGCACCATGTACCATCTATCCATCGCTTTGTACACAGGGAAATCATAAATGGTTACCTCCTTGGCATTATGCCTAAACCCCTTTAAACAAACTGTGTACGGGCTAGAATCGGGCAAACGCGAGGCTGCAGTGATTCTGCATCGCTGCTGGCTCGCCAATCCCTTCCTGCAGCGTCACTATAGAGAGGAGGGTGGGGAATCACAGCAGAGAACAGTGTACAATTGCCCATACGGCACCGTTTCATAAAAAATCAACGTCTTAACTGCATGTAGCGGGAAAAGTATATATGGTATTTTTACAAAACACAATGATTTGGATCTATTGGCTTTTACCCTCACAATTTTCATCATTAAAATACAAATGCAGCAAAATTTTTGTAAGTATATTTCCTGTGTCTGGCCAAAACAAACACCATTTTTTCTGCAGTTTACATGGGTACTAGATCTCTTAGGGTTTTTAAGAAACATCTGCAATAAAAATTTGAAGGTTTTAACTGTTGCTGAATGTATTGATAAAAAGCAACCTCTTTTTATGCTGACCCTCTAGATCCGGGGAACTCAATAGGCGGACCCCGATCCGGATCCGGACCCAAATAGGGTCACATGTGGACCGGCGGCTCATTCCTCCCCTCTATTCTTACGAAGAGAAGGAGAGGAGCTAATGCCCATCCAGCCTCTGCCCCCCCCCCTCTCCTCCTCCCCGATGTGAGTGTGTCCTGCTTCCTGTAACTCCTCCCATAGATACGTCCTCCCCAGCCAATCAAAGCGCAGGAAAAGGACACACCCTCCCCTCTCTCCACTGTACTGTAGAAACTAAGCTGAATACTTTGAACATTCATAGCACGAAAACCATTGATAGTATATTCATGGAACTTTCAGGGTCAGTAAAGCTCCCCTACTACTACTTACACTCAAAGTTTCACCCCTCTAGCTACAAATATTATGTGTTACTTTTAGCTAAAAGTCCAGCTATTAAATATTGCTTCCCTATGAGCATAAAGCACTACTCTGCTGCATACATGCTTTCACTTCTATTTTGAAAACATAGATCTTTGAACTCTGCATGATAGAACCTTGACATTTTGGGGGTTACTAATTAACCCCTGAGACTACATCCATGCAAATTTCAGGTCCCTGAGCACAATTCTTCCTACTAAAAAGCCCCCTATCATATATTGCTTGGATGTAGTCTCATATTTTAGATTGCCAAGTTTTTATTGGTAAACGTATACAATTTATGTCCCTGGGATAACCGCAGGAAACATTAATAGCGATAAAAGGTTGCAGATAGTGATGTCACGTTGTAAATTACTGATCCAAAAAGGGTGTTGGAGCATCTTGGGGGTGAAAGTCAGGGAGTAGGCATATGTAAAGCCCTAGCTCCATGTCTGCTAAAATCTCTGTTATGAACACAGATTTTGTTGCAATTCTCAGCGGCGCTGGGGCAATGAGGGGGGTTTCCACTTCCATAGGGACCCCCTCCCCTAAGCTATAGCTGTTCTCACAGGACTGAGCCTTTCCGCTGATGCAGGGCTGAACATAGTGAAGAACGTTGAACCTCTGCATCGGCAGATGTCTGAACACAGCATCTGCTGAGCAGGTAAAGTCTATGTGCTCCACAGCCCGTCAGAGACCTGGTCCAGGGGCTGGTGGAGGCTAGACGGAAGCCCCCGGATCCAATAGCGGATGTGGAGTTAAGCAGGCCTAAGAGTAAAATCTGACTACTGAGGTATTAGATCTGGGGGTTAAAACATTACTGGGTTACATTTGACCCAAAGCCAGCTGGTGACCTGTGGATGGAGACAGCTAATTGGAGGCTCAATCAGGAACAGGGAGGTCCATCTGCAGCAGAACCTACCATGCAGGACGCTGACGCAGTGAGGGACAGTGAGGGAGACTACCCTACATATGGTGTGCATACCAAACATCATCTCCTGGTACTCACCTGAGGAGCGCACTTAAAAGTTATGTGCACCCCTAGATTCTCTGGAGGCCTCAGGCTGGGGGCAAAGGGAGTGCTAATGCTAGGGGGCCCCAAAAAATTAACTAGTATGGGGCCCCGAAATTCTGATGGCGGCCCTGCACAGGAAGGTTTATTAAAGCTTGAATTTATATCAATATTTCCTAAAGGAAGCTTTGTGAGCAGAAAAAGTGGCCATCCCAGGGCTTCTCAGGTCCTCTTACCCCTTTCACCCTCCACTGACCCCTCAATATATACTTGTGAGGTGCCCCTTGTCTAGTAATTAAATACATATGTTGGAGACTGTGTCCTGTATAGACTATAGGGAGAATATTTATACATACGTACTCAACTATGTCAGGCTTCTGTCTGGCAGACCGGGTCAGCGCTGTGAAAACTGCCTATCCGCCGGCAGTGCACGGTAAAATTCCAAACTCCGGACCTCAGACTTGATGGAAATTTGGTAAGTGGACCTTTGAAATTTATATTTGAGTAGCCCTGCTCTAGATTCTTTGGAACCCAATAATCCAGAATAAAAATCCAGATTTTTCAGGGCAGTAATTGTAGGTCAGAGAAACAGCAATTTCCTAGCATTTTCAAGATCAGTAAAAGCAGTCTCCGAGTGTCTCATGTAACACATTCTCTTCATCTTACCTCTCTCCCTCAGACATGGCTGCCTCCTCTTCCTCGTCCTTCTCCGGAGAATCTCCCTGAATCTCCTCCTCTTCTGAGAAATCTTCCTCTTCCACCTCACTGTCCATGGAGGGTCTTTGTCGGTCAGGTTTGCGGGCTCGTTGTCTGGGTCGGCACTCTGGACAGAACCAGTCCCCATCAGGAATAAACTGCACAAAACACAATCTACATTAGAATTCATTCATTATGTGAACTTTTTGGATTATTACGCATTTCTCCAGAAATATGATGCCATACGATGTTACAACAAAAGTCAATAATTTAAAAATTTTACATTAGTTCATATAGCTACTAATTCACAGGCCCAGGAACTACCCTGTTTTCCCAAAAATAAGACAGTGTCTTATAGAAGTTTTATTTAAAAAAAACAAAAACAAACACATTGGGTCTTTTGTTTATTGGTAAAAGATGGTGTCCAGTCACACCTTCTAAAAACCTCCCCCACCTTGTGTGCTCTTTCTGGACTGCGGACAGTCGGCAGCAGAACAGAAATAACCCGCAAGCCCCTATATTGGGCGCACACACACAATGTGCAGGTGCGCATGAGGGGGTGGGGAGGGTATGGGTGTTTAGAAGATGTGACAGGATGCCTTCTCTCATGTCTCGCCAATAAAAATAAGGCCTACCTAAAATATGACCTAATGCATTTTTCGACATGAAGTTGATGTTGGTGTATTCCCTACCAGGTCTTATTTTTTTTTGGGGGGGGGGGGGGGGGGGGGGGGTGGGGGGGTGAAATGGGACCCACTTTTTACTATAGGGGTAGGTCTTTTTTTCAGGGAAACTTGGTAACAGGAATAATAGAGGCTGACATGGCTGATCTCCTTCCTGAAAATGCTAGCTGCACGGTTCTAGCTTAAATATAACATGATCACTGAAACAAATAAGCAAGTAGATGTAAAAAGTCAGGAGTACATTATCTGTATTGGTATTCCTGGAGGTGTAAAACAGACAGATTCAAGTTCCTTGGAACTATCTTCCGTGATCACTCAGTGCTGAACATACATCGCTCTATGAAGAGGGGAAGGTACTACATCTCCCCTCTATCGTGTACATAGCTATTTCTATGAACAAAAAAAAGGAGAACACTAATGATCATGTCAACTAAATACTGCTGCTACAAAGCTGGATTTAAAATGAGTAAATTATTTCAGACCTAAAGATTCTAATTTACAAGACGCTTCACAAGCACTAACCTTCAGTTTGGGTCGTACACAGTAAATATGATGTCCTCTTTCACAGCCGTGACACAGCAGCATGCTCTCGCTATCTCCTTTCTTACGGCACACCTTACACCTGAGGTTCAGAATGGAACGTGACCACACAATGCTGTGGTCCAGGGTGGACAGATGAAGGAAGATCTGTGACAAGCTGCCAGATGACTCTAAGGACTCCCGCCACCGGTCCAGAATGGTCCTCTGACCACTGCGACTACTTTCACTAGCATCTGTAGCGAGAGAAAAATAAAAACCAAGTGATTACCAAAAGTCATTGCTGAAGGATCCTATTATTCTACTTACTGTAACAGATTCACCAAGCACTAGGGTGGCACGATATTTGGTTATTTCAAACATATGGCAGTGACCCATAAAAAGGTAGATTCCAGTTTTCCAGAAAGGGCAGCGCATGTGTGATTGTCTCACATCTTCAGTGACTTAATGAAGTCTCCAACAACATTGGTGCCAATAATGCAATACTGCAGTAGGTCATGTTTTAGCATCATGACTTCAAATCCTGAGATCTGAAGGCATGTGGTGAGGCTCATTTTAGGAATTTCTGATGACTTACATACACCTCTGCCCCCCCTATAGTCTTTTAAAACAGACCCAACTTTTAAAATCAGGTCTGCAGTGCTATGGACCCAATAAATCTAATGGCAGCAAACACATGCTGATAACTAGGCCGGCACTGAAAGGGTGGCATACCATCTTTTTCACTAGTTTGATCATCCTCTTTCTTTTTCTTCTCTTCCTTCTTTTTCTTGTCTTTTTTAGTATCTTCAGCATCTCCTATAAAATTAATCATATATTATTAATTGTGAAGAAACCTTTATAAACAAAAAGAGAAAAAAATACACTCACACTTCTTGATATTTTGTCATATGTATCTTACCAAGAGGAGCCTTTAGGTACTTGCGTTCCACGCCTTTCTCTATTTGCAGTAATGCTCGAGCCAGATATTGGACAGAGCTAGCTGTAGGCTGTGGGGTGCTGGCAGTTGTCGATGGAACACTTGGCTCTTCTTTTTTTATACCTTGTAACCTACATGGATATATGAACAGATTATAAAAACACACTGACCAGATTTAAGACTAAGGAAACACAGACACGACGTGTAAAGCTAATGTAAACTCATTCAACCATGCGTTCTACCATGTCTGGAAAATCATCTTTTTATTTTTTTGACCTCAGATCTGCCCACCTCTGGTTCTGATAATAGAAGGCAGATGCTGAGGTGGTTTGTCCGCTTTAAGGTAGGCATACACGGCTCTATTTTCCATTCAAGAGACTTAATAAATGATTGTTTTTAAACTATGCTTTTGGAAAAGATAATGTTATCAATTCACAACTGATCGATTCCTTTCCTCAGTTCTGTATGTATGCTCCTCAGTACTAATATATCTATATGTATATAGGCACACTGCTTGTTGACGCAAATTGCTGATCAGCAAATCACATGGTGGCAACTCAATGCCTTTAGGCATGTTGACATGGTCAAGAGGAACCGCTGCAGTTCAAACCAAGCTAAAGAAAGGGAAAGAAATTGATTTAAGGGACTTTGAACGTGCATTGAGCGGCAGTTCTGGGGGAAATGCCTTGTTGATGCCAGAGTGGTTGGAGCTGATAGAAAGACAACAGTAACTCAAATAACCACTCGTTACAACCGCGGTATGCAGAAGAGCGTCTCTGAACCCACAACACGTCAAACCTTAAGGCAGATGGGCTACAGCAGCAGAAGACCACACCGGCTGCCACTCCTGTTAGCTAAGAACAGGAAACTGAGGCTACAATTCGCACAAGCTCACGGAAATTGGACAATAGAGGATTGTAAAAATGTTGCCTGGTCTGATGAGTCTTGATTTCTGCTGCAACATTCGGATGGTAGGGTCAGAATTTGGTGTCAACGTCATGAAAGCATGGATCCACCCTGCCTTGTAGCAACGGTTCCGGCTGTAAGTGTCATGGTGTGGGGGACATTTTCTTGGCACACTTTGGGCCCCTTAGTAGTAATTGATCATCGTTGGAACGCCACAGCCTACCCAAGTGTTGTTGCTGACCATGTCCATTCCTTTATGACCAGTGAACCCATCTTCTGATTGCTATTCCCAGCAGAATATTGCACCATGTCATAAAGCTTGAATCATCTCATCCTGGTTTGTTGAACATAAGAATGAGTAATCAAATGGCCTCCACAGTTACCAGATTTCAATCCAAAAGAGCACCTTTGGTATGAGGTGGAATGGGAGATTCACATAATGGATGTGCAGCCCAGAAATCTGCAGCAACTGCATAAAGCTATGTCACTAAGGAGCAATGTCTCTGAGGAATATTTACAGTACCTTGTTGAATGTATGCCACGAAGGATGAATGCAGTTCTGAAGGCAAAAGGGTCCAACCCAGTAGTAGCAAGGTGTGCCAGTGAGTGGATATATGGTATTTTTGTACGATAACATGCATTTAAATTTTTACCCC
Source organism: Ptychadena robeensis (assembly GCA_036250615.1). NCBI lineage: Eukaryota > Metazoa > Chordata > Amphibia > Anura > Ptychadenidae > Ptychadena > Ptychadena robeensis. The sequence goes on from CM070043.1 coordinate 6,675,918, forward strand.
CAAATCAGTATGGTATGTATTGTATATATTTGCAGAGTCCCTCAGATAAAACCAATGCAGAGTGTGTGTGGGGAAAGCTGCACTCACACTGGCAGTTTCTTAAAGCCCCCCATACACCTTAAGATAGTTTCATACAATTTCCATGAGATCTACCAAGAACTGTGTAGTATAGTGGCCTCCCTGATAGAATACATAGTGATTGGAAGGTTTAGAAAGGTCCTCATATTACATGGTTCTGGTAGAACAAAATGTGATTGTACAGAAATTGTATGGGAAGATTGTAAGGTGTATGGGGGACTCTCCACACGCAGCCACAGAGGGGAGTCCAGAATGCAGATTCCCCTGCACCCCCCTCTCCCTTGCGTGTGTAAAGATGAGATTAAGTGTGCTCTCTAGTGACACAATTATTTGTGGCTGAAATTGGGTACTGCATGGGATATTTTACACACACACACACACACACACACACACACACACACACACACACACACACACACACACACACACTTGGAGAGCAGACCTTCTCTGTAGTAAAAGGTCCCCTTTAGCAAGCAAATACCAGCCTCGAGTTGCTGGTTTAGGACAGGAACCTAGGAGGTCTGCTTATTGTTCCCTGGAGAGATGTGTGATGCATTGCAATAAGTTGCAACCAACCAAGCAGAGCATTGGTATGAACAGAATACATTAAAAAGCATTGCGTATGCTTATACTCAGGGTGGATTTGATTTAAATCAAACCGATTTAAAATCACAATTTAAATCACTAGTCCATAAGGCTTGATTTAAATCAATCATTCTTGCCGGTATAACTTTAAAATGCAAGTAGATGAAGATTTTTAGAATAACAACTTTTCATATTAGTTTTTTTGTATTTATCCCCAGTTTAGGTTAATCATTCATATTTGCACAACTTTTCTGTTGTACTTAGTTTTGAGAACTGAAAAAGTAAACCAAGCGTCTGTGATAATATCTTGTAGGCAGAGAAACTGCCCAATAATCTTACACAAACACACAGAAGTTGATGATGGCATAAGCACATAACCCAAAATTTCCCCTTAAACAGATGAGGGCGAGGGGACACAAAAGGAATACATTTGTTATACAAAGTGCAAAAAAAAACGACACATGGGAATCAGTCATATTGAATAACCAAATTAACATAAAAGTGGACACAAACCCTCAGGGGTCACTCACATCCATAGATCAATATAGGGGAAAACATGATTTCTGAAGATGGTGTCCCCACTGGTGATCTGCGTAACAAGACCGACCCAAACCATCAACTGAACACGTTTACCAAAGTAAATGTATTAAAAATCGGTCTTGTTGAACACAGATCACCACGGCATTTATGTGGTTAAAGTCTGTCTGTCTCTCCGTTCCCCACTGGTGTCGGTGCAGTGGGGACACCATCTTGAGAAGTCACGTCTTTTCCCCTATATTGATCCATAAACGTGAGTAACCCCCGAAGGTCTGTGTACACTTTTATGTGGATTTGGTTATTCAATATGACGGATACCCTTGTGTTGGCTGTTTGTTTTATGGAGATTTGGCCAATGAACTTAGATATCATACCCCTGAAGAAGTCTTCAATGAACCGCACCATTTGGACTATTTTAATTGTTTAAGCACGTGTACAGATGTGTACATTCGCAACATTGTGCATTGTTTCTGTTTGATATGATGTCATTACTTCATCTTTTGCACTGTGTATAATGTATTGCTTTTACATATTGAGTGGCCCGTCCCACCGCCCTGGTCTATTCCAGAGGAAATTTGGGGTGAATAGTTTATGCCATCATCAACTTCTGTCTATTGTGTTTGGGATGTTGGCCACTATACATCTGAGAGTGTAGTTTTACGGATTATAAAATCTTACAAAACCTCTGGAAGAGCCTGACATTGTGAATGGATTTGAATTTTTTTTTTTTTCTACATAATAAAAAAATATCTTTATTTCATCATGGAATAACCTTGGGATGGTAATATATTTTCCTTAAAAAATTCAATTTAAATTAAAAGAAAAATCTGATTTTTTTAAAAAAAATCATTGATTTTTCTCCACCCTGCTTATACTATCTCTCTACATGGGGCCGTGTTGTTAAACTGCTGCAAAACAAAGCACAAATGCTCCTGGTGTGAATGGGCTTAACTTTTAACATATAAAAACAACATTGTGAAATAATTTAATTATACAAAGCCCAAAACATACACCAAATACTAAAAATATCACTAACCCATCTTTAATGCTTTGCTTGTCATCAACTTCCATCTCCTCCACGCCATTGTCTTTCTCGAGTCTGTCTTTTGAGTCATCATCTAGGAGTTCATAAGAACCTCTCTCCAACGCTGACCTCCACAACTGCCTGTCTGGTGCCTGTACACAAGGAACATTCAAATCTAATCTATCGGTCTAAACAATAAACAGCAGTACAACCCTTTTCATGTATAGGAGTCAAAGCAATCAAAATACAGAGAGAACATACAAACTTTATGTAAATAAACACAATTGTAATTCTCTAATGCTAGCCATACACATGCCGATAAGCGGCCGATTTTTAATCTGACCGACGGGCGTGCGTGCTCGCGCCGTCGGTCAGGTTAAAAACCGGCCGCTTATCGGCATGTGCCCACATGGGGCGACAGATCCCTGTCTCCCCACTGCTCGGCCGGCCAGAGAACGGACATGTCCGATAATCTCTGGCCGGCGCGAGCCGATGAAAGCCGATGCCATAAGCTGCAATGAAGACAGCGTCTTCATTGCAGCTTATGGCCGGCACACAAAGGGTGCCCGGCCGATTGAAGGGGCCCCCATAATGCAACGGAATGCTAACATAATGACATCATCACGTTAGCCTCCCGGAACATATCGGGACTAGTCTGCCTGCACACATCGGCGTGTGTATGGCAGGCTTAAGCCCACATAACTATAGAACTGCTGGATATCCAATGTAAATGGAATGCAGTTGCAGTTTGAATTTAAGTTCTGACATGTTCATATCTATATTATTGACGGATGATGAGAAAGACGGGAAAGGGTCCAGCCATTTCCCTAGCTTCTTTAACTTAAATCAATAAAAGGCCAACAAAGGCTGTAACCGATCACACAATTTTCCTTTAGTGATTTTATAGAAGGGAAACGTTATATAGAACAGAATGTTAGGATATGTTTCCACACTGTCGGGACACCCTTACGCTAAGCGCATTGCTTGGTGGGAGGTCCAATGGAGCACATACACTTTACCTGCTTAGCGAATGCTGTGTTCTCATGGCGCTGAGCCGTTCCACTTATGCAGGGGTTAACGCAATGGACATCGGCCGATGTCTGAACATAGCATCTGCTGGCCATCTAAAGTGTATGTGATCCGTCAGGATCCCCTCCAAGCACTGCGCTTACAGTGGTCATTTGTTAGAGATGTCCAAATGTTATCAGAAAACCTACACATGAGGGAACAGTCACAAAATATAAAGTGCAATACCTACACCTCCTTATTCAGTTGTCTTCTACTCATCCCTGTACCAGCATTTTGAGGTTTAAAAAGATGTTTGATCCTTTAGACAGTTACTGATCAAATATACATACCTTTACAGTACCGAGACTGCCCTGGTAGATGCGATCTTCAATGTCCAGGAGAAGCTCACCCAGTCGTAGCTCCAGCTGCTTCTCTCCAGAGGTTTGGGTGGAATCAAGTGCATTCAATGAGTTTACTTGCCCAGGTTTTGTATCTTCAGGGGGAGGACTTTCTATGAAAACATAATACACAATGTCTAGATTATCCAGTACTATAAAAAAGCATTTTTATACATAAGTTTAATCTATATATTCGTAAAACCGCTAAAGATGCTGTTGACATACAAGATAGATATACGGTATTTTTCGGACTATAAAACACTTTCTCCTCCTCCCACCCAAAAATAGGAAGATAAGCCAGGTAGGCGGATCTTCCATCTGTATTGTATTGCTTACATCAGTAGAGCCCTGCTGATATAAGCAATAAAGGGCAGAGCTACATGAAAGGGCTGCCAAGTTACAGGTGATGGCAGCAATACAGGTATGGTATGGGCCAAGTGCTAGGGAGGTTAAATTAACCCTTCTGCTTACGCTGCTCTATCGGGGGGGATAGGTTCAACAGGTTCCTTGCCAGGACATGCAACACACTTAAACTGGCTACTAAGACTACTATGCAAAGATGGTAACTGCGACCAACTTTAAAAAGTTTTTTTTTTACCTACATTAAAAGGCTTTAGTTTTAATTATGTGGAATGTTTACAACTTTGGTTTTTACTTGGTCTACATGTAAAGACTAGCTTTGAGATCGGTCTCTGCATCGGGCAGATCCAGCAGAGCTAAATCCATCCAAAAGCATAAAAGATGGTTGACTTCATAGGATATAGTTCAATAACCCAATTGAAGTTTGGTAGGAACTAGTGCCCCTTTTATCCCCATATGATCCAATTTTTTCCATAGGGCACTTTAACCCAACTGTTCAAGAACCCTGGGGGTTCAAGATAAAACATTCTAATGCAAAGCTACATTGCTGGTATGGATTTATTTATTTTTTTTCTTTTGAATACATAGGGAAGGTTTCTGCAACCCACAGTTCTGGAGTTGCTGCTGTTCAGCCTCCGTGTTGTAGTTCCCTGGCTTCAAGCACGCCTATTCCCTGCACGTTGGAAAGAGAAATATTGCCACGATCATTGCCTTAAAAAACAACTGTGGGTACGCAGCATGGCTAGTGGAAATGGCCCTAAAACTGTATTTGGTTTTTTGTTACACACACACACACACCAATCATGCAAGGACATGCATCATATATACACACACCAATTATACAGAAACTTTCATCATTCACAGAGACAAACACAGAACATGCACTCTACCTACTGTCCGCCGTTCCCCCATGGCTAACTTGATTGGCTGACCGTGGTAGTCGAGGCTGGTTGAGCGGTGTGCATTTTGCAGACTGCTTGATTCTCACATAGAGGGCTGCCACCTCGGCTGATCCCCTCTAGCTGCACCCACCCTGGAATACCTCCACACCCCCAGTACATATCGTACATGTAAACACTTTAAAACTAGTGTAAAGAGTGCTGCAGCAGTATGTTATGTGGTAACATACCCATGCGCAAGTGTGAATGTGTTGTGTCGTAGCTCCAGATTTTGTTCTATAGTGAAAGAGGGATGAATATGGCTCAGTTTTTACATTTTTCCTAAAATAAAAAACCTAAACACACTGAAGTTGTGCTTCAAAGGCTTTGGTTACTTCGCTCTTAAGAAATAGGGCAGGCTATACCTTGGCATTAGTAACTTAAATGGTACAATTATCACACCATAGAGCCATTGTTTCCATGCACTGCACTGATGATGGCCAAGTAGTCTGAAACAGCTGTATGCAGTTTGGAATAAATGGCTCTGTACCAAAAAGGCTATATTTGCACTGTACACCAGCGGTTTCTGGATGTGCATTTGGCTGATGGGGCGAAAAGGAATAATTTGCATGGCTCCGCCCACTGTCCCAAAACGCAGGCTTCCACCTAAAGTTTTGGGATTTGTGCTGGATTGGGCCGTGTAAATACCTTCTGTTTTAAGAAGGCTTGATTGTGCTAAATAAAACTTAAAAATACTTAAGAAATACCTGAGATATTAAAGAGCTCAGATGGAAAGTTACTCAGCTTCTGGCATATTTTAGACTTCTCCTGCAGCAAGGTGTCCTTTAATGTGCTCTCTCTGTACCCCCGTGTGTTCAAACACTGAATCAGTTGCTCCAGTTGTTCCTCTGAGCTGTAATAAAGCCAGCGATTTGGCTTGTTCACAGGCTTTGGGGCCTCTGGCTCTTCCTCTACTTCCAGCGTAGACCCATCGTGACCATTGACTGCAGGATTTGTTTCTGGTTCTCGATGTGAGGCAGGACAAGGCTGTAGCATGTCCTCAGTAATTCCAGTGTAGTCCTCTTCCACAAACAGTCCTGGAACAGAGAAAAAAGTCCAGAACCGCCTGTATGAGCGGTCTCTGCCTAGAGGGGTAATATTGGTGCAGGCTGTGACTTGCTGGATTTTCTCTATTAGCTCCTGCTCTCGTTTCTCTTTATTCTGTTTTTGTCGTTCTTCATCAACAGGTTCTGTTTCCTTAGTGCCTTGAGAATCACTGTTCTTCTCTTTGGAGCCATTCTGCCCTCTTGTACCTATGTAATAATAATAGATACAGTTTGTCTTTGTTAATGTAAGATGAAATCAACAAGGTTCGTGTTAATGCTAATTGGGATCTTATTGTACTTGTAAAAAGAACCATCTCTGTGTTCAATGAATGGCACAGAGTGATCAGAAGGGGACAATGTATGGCACA
>CM070043.1:6689079-6704639 GCA_036250615.1 Ptychadena robeensis
GTCTCCCCATCGGCGGCTTCCCGGGCGGTTGAGGCGAGCCTAAAGCTCGGACGAGAATTGGTCCCTATGCCAATGAGCCAGACTGAAGGGACTAAAAGGCCATATATGGCTCCTAAGCCGCACTTTGCCCATCCCTGCCCTAGTCTATTCACCTCAATGAAAATGCGGATGGACACTCTTTGGAGCTTTATATTGCCTGCTGTAAATCCCGATCTCCATCATGATGATGATCATTCTTAGTATACATAACCTCATACACTCAGAATACATTAATACAAAGACTTACCATGATTTAACTGTGGCCAAGCAGCTGCCAAAGAGGCGACTGCAAACAGAGCATAATTTGTAGAGTCTGTGCCCTCTCCTAAAGCTTCCTTTAATCCTGTAAAACAAAAGTTATGGGCATTTCAAAATCAATTGATTTCCACTCCCATCAATCACAGAAAACCTAAACTTTCTAATCATTCATATCCATAATCAGGCTCATACATGGCAAGGTGAGACGGTCTCTGCATATTTGCCCACTTACCCTGCCTTGACTGTGTTTTATTTCTATCCTTACCTGACTTCAATATTTTATATTTATAGTATGAGAACACCAATCAGTTGTTACCAAGGTAGAAAAAAATTGTCAACCTGAATATTACATTAAAATAATCTCATGTCTATATTGACACTGGTTGAAAGATTTTATTTGGGATGCGGTTAATCTGTTAATTGAATTTGTTCCTAATCGTCAAGTGGATGTACTAAATTAGATTAGATGTGTGCTCTCTGGTCTATGGGGGGCAAAGAGACTGTCACTGCATGGAGCCCTAGCTCATTATACTTGCCTTGATGTTTTTTTCACTCCTTCCCCCAGCACTAATATCAGAAGTTTTTTATATAGAGCAAAAACTATGGCAATAGCCTTCCAGCTAGACGTCAATGATAAACGTACTTTTAGCTTCAGCCTCTGTAATCTGGTCTTTTGCCACTTCCTCCTCTTCTTCAGACATGGCTTGGAAGATGGCACTTAGGAAAAAGAAGAGAAGTTCACACAAAGGGCCTTCTGGATCACTGCCAACCAACGCCTCTTCAAGCATCTCTGAAAAACAAAGACACAAAGCCATCAAACACTGCAGGAGAAAGTAACCTGCACATCTTTATGATAGAATAATAGGAGGTATGAACATACCAAAGGACATCCCCTCTGGAAACTCATCTTTTAGATCAAAGAAGTCTCCAAACCCATGAAGGAACTCGGATACCATAAGAGCATCACCAAAACACTCAGGAGGGAGTCTCGTCTTCACAGGAGTGGCTGCAGGAAGCTCCTAAATGAGACCATGCGTAGATTTTAGAAAAAAAATAAAAAAATAAAAAATCCAATCAAATCAAGACCTACTGAACAATTATAACCTTATTAACCTCCCTAGCGGTTGAGACGAGCCCAGCTCGTCTGCTGTCAGGCTCGCCCCAACCGCAGGGAAAGCCAGCATTGTGTCTATCTGATGGCTCCCTGGAAAGCTGCAGCAATTGTCTTCATCGCTGCAGCATTTCCGGGGTTTCGGCACCGCCCTGATCGCGTCACGGTGATGTGGAAGGGGACAAGGGGCCCGGCGCCATAGACCTCCATGCAGGACCTCCGCCCACGCAGCTGGCGTCAATAATGACACCAGCTGTGTGGAGAGGGGCAGAGCGAGGGAGCAAGTGACAGGTAGTGTACTTTGTACACTGCCTCAATTGCGCCATTAAAAACGGCGCAATACGGGCAGTGCGCTAGGGAGGTTAAAACTTTAAATTGATTTAAAAAGTTCAATTTTAAAATGCAGTCGGATATAAACCTCACAAATTAAAACCAACCCTCTAATCATTTAAAAAACACACATATATATTTCTGCGTGATATAGGTTACTATTTGGTATCAGATTCTTGCCACCCGAGACTCAGTCTAAAGCAGGGTACAGACAGCTCGACATTTGAGCCGCCTGATGTTTCCTGCAGCAGTGTGATGTCATCACACTGCTGTCCGATATCGGCGGAGCTGGGGAGACAGCTCTGCTCTCTCTCCAGCTCAGCCGATGCTTTGCATGGAGACCTGCGGTCTTCATGCATAGCAGCGGACATCGGCCGTATTTACGGTCATGTCCAATATGGCTGTTTTCGAGAGGGATTGATTGGTCCAGCTGGAAAACAGAGATGGCCACATATTATATGGGCCAGATAGATGGCCGTGAGCACGCACGGCGCTCGTAGCGGCCATCGATCTGGCCCATATTGGGACGTCTGTACCCTGCTTTAACCAGTTGTTTGCCAGTATATGGAGCAATGCAGATAGGAGGAGAATGTAAACTGAATGAGATAAGAGGATTATTCCTGCTGCTTTTTTCTTCACTGTCTAGCCCAGTGTTCAGCAACCTTTTCCATCAAAAACAGCCATTTTGCCTTTTCTATCAGTAAAGGAAATTAGTCTGGAGTCGTAAAACAACACATTCACACGCACTGCATTACGTCTTACAGTGCCACGTGTTAACCCAAAACACTTTTACGTCTGCTGACTAGTTCGGTGGGTACTATGCGTGTAAGAGCCAATGCATGTGTTGCTGGTAAACAACAGTGTGAAAAGTATAACATTGTATATAAAAAGGTGGCTCCGTGGTGCGTGTGTTTTCTGCTTCCTGACACACAGCCCCCAATCATTTTCTTCTATAGGAGTTGCTGCAAGGCTCCCAGAATTTAGTGTGTGTGGGGGGGGGGGTCTGGGATGTGTGGCTGGGTCCCATTTGCTGTTACATTACCCCCTCTAGGGACCCACTTCTCCCACCCTCTGTAATGCTGCTTAGCTTACTGCAGTTGCATGCCCTCTACCTTTCCACCTGCTCTATTCCTTCCAGCACCTGTGCTAGCAGGAGGTAGAACGCTTCGTGGCAACCAGGGACCTACAACAAGAAGGCTAAAGAGCCACAGGTTGCAGACCCCCTGGTCTAGACACAGAAAAAGGTTTGAAGGTTTGTCTTTAAAATGTTCTAGGTAAAATGGCTCCCTTACATGTATTTTACCTATGTATTTAGCTGTTGGCCAGGAATCCCAAAAATATTTTATATCACCCATAGAAACCAATTCCCAACAAAGCAGTCCTAAGACAATGCAGCAAGTCTTTGGTTTACAAAGAGGCGGAAGTGCAAAGAGAGACTGGAGAGCTCTACCTGCATATTTACAGTCATTATTTAATACAAGACTATATAAAAATATATTTTTGCAATTTTGTCCAATAGATCTCTCCAAAACAAACTCTAATAACATACTGACCATAAGGTCATCGCATTCCATATCATCTCTGCGTTTACTCCACATTTTTAAGCGTTCGGCATATTGTCGCTTTTCTTCTCGAATCTTCTCCCTCTCCTAAAATCAAACCAAAGAAAATTAGAATTACTGCAAATGGAAGTAAGGAAAAGGAACAGACTTACAGCAGCAGTGGTGATGAATTACCTCTACCCAAAAAAATAAAAATAAAAATCTCAACTGAACATTTACCTGGTCTCTTTCTAACTTGATACTTTTTCGTGCTTCTTTTTTCTTTTCTGCCATCTTCTTGAATTCCTCCTTCTGGTGTATTTGTTGCTGTCTATCCTTGGCCCTGGACTTTATACGGTCAGCACGCTCTCGCCTCATTCTCTCCTTTTCCAGCTCTGAGGAGAAGACCAATTTTTAAATAAATACACTATGGTTGTACTTCCAAAAAAATGCCATACAGATCAACTAAAACCAGATCAGTTAGAATACCATTTGCAGGTACATAATAACCAAAACACCCAAGAGGGATGGCTACTATAGGAGACCCAAGTGCTGAAGAGGCAGCAAGGATAAATTATAGAAATAGCATAATCCCAACAAACTTTGTGTCTATGAATGGAGTTCGATTTTTATATAACCTATAATCAGAAGCCAAACGAGGGGCAAACCTCCCCCAAAACAGACTAATCCAGCCCAAAGCCCTAATAACATGATCCTGAAAAAATATTAGGCCCCCATACAACTTAAAGCAGGGTACACATGGCTGGATATTCGAGCCGTCCGATGTCATCACGCTGCTGTCAGAAATGGGCGGAGCTGGGGAGACAGTTCTGCTCCCCCCAGCCGAGCTGATGCTTTGCAAGACCTTTTTTGCAAGACCCGGCGGTCTTCATACAAAGCAGCGGACATCGGCTGTATTTAACGGTCATGTCCGATTTCGAGCGGAATTGATTAATCCCGCTCGAAAACGGCGATGGCCGCATATTATATGGACCAGATAGATGGCCGTGACGCTCCAAGTGGCCATCGATCTGGCCCATATGTGCAGGTCTGTACCCTGCTTAAGCCCCCCATACACGTCACGATTTTCTGTTCAATCAACTTAAAAAGATTTTTTGGGGTTCAGAGAAATTGGCGATTGATTTTATGTTTGCCAACTGTAGATATTTGATCAACTTTTTGGGGACTGACTAAAAGTGTAATCAATTTCAATACAACCGATTAAATTTACCAGCATGTCCAATAATTTTTCAATAAATTTTTTTCCCAATTTAAAAAGTTTTAGGTTGATCTAACCATGTGGGCTGCGATAGAAATTGATTGGATGAAAAATCTAAACATGTATGGGGGCCTTTACAATCTTCCCATACAATTCCCATACTTTTTTTTCTACCAAAACCATGTAATATGAGGACCTTTCTAAACCATCCAATCCCGATGTATTCTATCAGGGAGGACCCAGCACTACATAGTTGTGGGTAGATCTAAAGGAAACTGTATTGAGTGGTCTAAAGGTGTATGGGGGGGGGGGGCTTAAGGGATAAGCAAGTTATGTCACTAAACAGATTGTAAAATTACCCATTGCTCTAAGCTCCCTCCTGTGCTGCATGATCCTCTCTCGTTCCTTTGCAGCAGCAAGCAGGCTTTGTCTGGGCGTGAGACCATTTTCCTAGAACAGAAATCCGCTAATTACTAACAATAAACACTTTTAAAGTTTGTGTTTTCATTTTCTCCCCCCCCAAAAACTAAAAGTTTTTTAAGAAAAAAAATAAGGTAAAACCGTAACAAGATGAGAAATAGAGTACAAGAATATGAGAACAGTACTACAGAGCAAATAAGCTTATCAAGGAGTCACAGTTGTACAATGCTATTCTAACCTGCGGAAAAAAACATCCCTTCATCGGTTAACAAAAACGTTGAATAAACGATAATAAAATAAACATCACACATGATATAAGTCAAAAGCCATTAGCCATTTCATCAAATTCTGTATTATATTTTTATAGTTTACATTTGGCATCAGATAACAGATACTAAGAAAATATTTCTGCATCAGCACTATAGGATCACGGAAGATTACTGTATTTTTTTTGGACCATAAGACGCACTTCCAACCCTGTCCCCCCAAAAAAGTGGGGGGAAAATGAGGGTACATCTTTGGTCCAAATGTGTGTTTGGTATCTGAAGTGCCCGCATGGGTTCGTCCAGGCAGCCTCTTGATGGCCTTTGTGATTCCACGCAGTGCCCTGAAAGGCAGACAAGGATCCATGGCAGGAGAGACACACATAGTCAGAGCAGTACATACTTACATAATTGTTACATCGTGCAACTGGGGAGTCTGGCTGTCAGCTGTAGATCTGCATGCGTCCCCCTTAGCCCCCCCTGTCCCCTGATGTGTATGAGAAAGAAGCCGGTGACGTGTGAACATTGATGGCAAGTGTTCGCTGGGGACATGTGGCTGAACTTGATATTGCACAGGAATTTTTCCCCCAATTGAGATTAATGCTTGAACACTTGTTTTCCTGCTCTGAAACGCTGGGTGCGTCTTATGGTCCAAAAATACTGTCGTTTTAAAAGGAGCCATGTGTGAGTATATAAAAGGAAAAAGATCCCTGCGGACTATTAGGATGCCCCAGACTATAGGACACACCCAGTTTTAGAGCAGGAAAACCAAAAAAAGTTTGAAGTCTTCAAATCAATTGAGGAAAAAAATCCCTCTGCAATACCAACTTCAGCCACAAGATGCCCCCAGTGAACACTTGCTGTACATCACTTACTTCTTTCTCACACATCGGGTAAGGGGGGGGGGGGCTTCATGCTGCTTTTCACTTTACGGCTGACAGCGATTCGAACACAGCCACAGCAAACTGCCTGACCTTACAGCAGTGACTGAAAACTAACGCAGCAGCGGGGGGAGGGGGTTATGGGTCTTATGGTCCGAAAAAAATATGGTAAGTTTGTCTTAAGGTAAAGTTACAGATGAGGCAGACTTCAATATAGCCAATGTACCTTTCCAACTCCCCATTTTTCAAAATATGCATTGTAACTCACCTTTGGTGGAGGCTTCCTGTCTGGTGAAAGTTTAAACGTAGGAGGCTCATCAGGAAAATAACGGAAGAAGTTCTTCTCCAAGATCTGATACTTTGAAAGTGTCGCTGCCTAGAAAGGTAGAATGACAGTGGATAGATAACAGAACTTTGCTTCCTAGCTACTTGCATAACTTTTACTAAACAAACTTCCAATCTGATTTACCTTAGGTTTTACAAGTCCATTCTGTATTTCACAGTGCAGCTTCAAGAAATATTTCAGTCGTTCTTTGGAAAACACAGAAGACTTTCGACTAGAGAAAGATGAAGAAAACTAAATTTAAAAAGGCCAACCCAGTAAAATATACATATGACACATTCATAAATTTGAAAAGCCCTGATTGCCCAGCATTCGAAGGCTCATATAGAATGAATGTACATTAATCCAATAAAGAAACCTTGCAAAGATCATTAGTAGGCAGCAGCACTAGAAATCTACTTTTTATTCAGATTACGCCAAGATATTAAACGCTGGGAAGTAAACTTAAGTGAAGTCTCATTCACTAAAACTCAGAAGACATTTTTTCTGATAAGCCTTTACGGAGCAAGCTGAATACTTAAACATTGTGTCATAGAATAAAGCAAGAATGTCTAGATCAATGGTTCTCAACCTGTGGGTTGGAACCCCTTCGGGGGTCAAACAACCATTTCACAGGGGTCGCTGAGTTCACTGAAAGCGTGAGATCTGCTACTAACAGGAGGCAGCACCGATGCACACAAATGGGGTGGCGTGTACATAGCATCCACCTGTGGCTTGCTCACTGTTCAGGCGCTGTTTTTATGGAGTATAGGGCACCATGTCAGCAATATTGCATCCTTTACTTACTATAAGCAAACCGTGCATTGTTGACTAATGGGTGCAATATAAGTTTCAGCGGGAATCCGCTACATATGCCAAACAGCCCCCAAACGCACTACATGCAAAAAAAGGTAGCATATGGCTAAGGCTTCACTGGGGTGGTTTGGGAGGGGCTCAGGCACGTTTTTGTTTTTTTTAATGTAGACAAACCGCTCCCATTGCCTCCAATGGATCAGTCTCCACAGGCACGGTTTTCAGTCCATTTAAATGAAAAAAAAAAAAAACATAGTTTTTGCACTCCGTATTTGACAAACAGTAGTGGAGCCTACACCTTAAGTAAAACAGTTTATGTCAACCATTAAATAATAAAAAAAAAAATAATCTGCAATAAGTCTGATTCCTCTACAGATTCCATTACAGTTATGCTGCATAATTGTCCAATCAGCTGATTTGTGGTCTGCCAGCATCATTAGGAATTCCACTTCCCTGATGCAGCATTCCCACTTCATCTGACAGACACCATGCGTACCTCACTTGACACTGTCTGACGGTAACCGATTCATACATCGCTTCTACAACAGGCTTCACTTTGTACTTAAATAAGGTTGCATCAATCGGTTCTATTTTCTTCCTAAAGGAGAAATGAAAAAAGGCAGAAATAAAATCCTTCTAGTATTTCAAAGGATAAAAGGTGAATAGTGTGGTTGAAATTCAAAACTTGAAACATATGAAGATTGCAGTTTTTAGATCTACTTGCATTATAACAGTTTCTGCTACTTCGATATTTTTTTCAAGAGATGGGGAAAAAAAAAATGACAGAATTGTACATAAAGGGGATTTTTTCTTACCGCCCTGGCATTACAGCATTTTTGTGCTTTTTACTGGCGTCCCCTTCCTCTCTACACATGGCTTTGGAGGTCTATGGCGCAACCCCATTCCATAAAGGACCCCCCCCCACCCGTGCGTCACTGATGATGCTGGAGGGGGAACGACATTTCTTAATAACAAACTGTGCATCTACTGGTTTCGGGCATAATGCCAAGAAGGTTAATAGAGGTTCTTCCCAGGCCTCAGTTTGCAGAAATTACAAAAAGAGTCAAACTATTTAAACCATGTAATAAAGTTTTGTTTTTTATTTAGAACACAACAGGAAAGGGCTTAAAAGGCAGACAGGAAGGGACTGAAATTATATTGGAGTATTCATGCTACATGGATATAATTGCTTGACAATTTGTTAGTGCCACAACCCCAAAAAAAGAAATAGAAAATATAGCAAGAACTCTAAAAAAAAATGGGGTCTATTCGTCCCTGGAATTTTAATGGTACTGGTTATATACGCACAGGTGGAATATTATGAAAAACACTAGTTGATTATAAAAAAAAAAAAAATCAATATACAATAATGTACCAAACTCAGACTCAACCCATTAACTCAGTCTTTTAAACCCACAACAGTAACGGTTTTCTTTTTAATAATCAAATAAAAAGTTTTTCAGATTTCACCTAATCTGTACCATAAAAACTTCATGGGCAATTAGACCTCAACCTTTTTTTTTTTTAAACAAGTTATTTATACATTAAATATTATAATTCATTACAATCACGCCTCTATATTTTATGGTTGATTCTGTCCAAAATTCTTTCGCTTAAGATGACCCAGAGGAGCAGGGATGGGGAGAACACGATCTATTCCCAGAAAGCTGCGGCAATTCTGTAAATCGTGGTAGCATTTCCGGGATGTCGGACAAGTAGAAAAATGTTTTATTGGTCTGGGAACATTGGGCAAGTGTTTTCCCGACCGAATTCATGCAGATGATGCTTATTAGCATATTCAAACTCCCGGTGCCGGCATGTTGCAGCCGGTGACCGGATGGATTGATCATAACAACTAAGTTATTTTTTGAGTGTTTCTGAACATGATATATGAAATAACCATTTGCAATTTTTTTGAATTGCTGTTAACATTGTATTATAATAATTTAGTAATGGTTTACATTTTGTAAGCTTCTAAAACACTGGTGTTATTAACTACCACTGGACATGATGCATTTTGGGGTGATTTCTAACCTTGAACCAACGACATGCATTGCCACCACCTATTTATACACTATCCTATCAGCTCCTTTCCATACCCCCCTACATCACTTCCCATTGGAAAGCACATTGTCCAATAGAATTAACCTTCTGGGCATTACAGGCTTTTCGCACCATTTTTTATGGCACGAAAAGCCGTTGCCCCTGCAATTGAGGCGGAGTACACGGAACTCCGCCGCGATTGCCAGCTCTCTGCCCAGCCCTCTACACACTGCTTGTGTCAAATAGACGCCGACGGTGTGTGGGGAGAAGAGCGGTGCGCCTCTATTAACATGGATGTCTATGGCGCAGCCACAAACCCCCCCCCCCCCAGATGATGCCAAAGACCCGTGTCTTCGGTTTTGGATCGACTGAAAAAAATCGATCCAAAAGCCCTATGTGGTACCATTTTACCTAAAATTATGATCGATAAAAGACTGCAACATCAGGATTCATCTATCTTTTTTTATCGATCGTAAATATTATCGGTATGTGTATGGCAGGCCTATGAACGCATCCTTATCCTCAACAGGTTTACTTTATTTTGTTCTGCTTACCAGCTATCTGGCACAGGAGTCTCGTCCTCATCACTATCACTAATGACAATAGTGTCATTGTCCGCATTATGACCATTCGTCATCCCATTCTGTTGTGGAGGAGCTTTGATTTCCAAAACTGTGCAATCCAACCTGATGTAAAAAAAATAAAAAAATCAGCATCTGATTATCCCACTACAAAAACACAAGTTTTGACATGTTGATACTGCTTAAGAAATATATTAAAATGAACAAAGGCGTTCGGATCAAGCTCAAAATTCTACATTGTCTTCTACCTTTTAAACAATAAAAGCAAGAACAAAGAGCTATTCATAGGGATTAGAATAGAGATGAACAGGAAGTGTATCTCAAGAACACACTCCCCGAATATTTAAAGTGTATCAAACTTCTGTGCCATCAAATGTGCATAAAAGATTTACAAACATGATAATGCATCCTAACTGTATATGTGCCAACATCCAGATTTAAATAGACAGAAAAAGGGGAAAACTGCGGTTTCCAAAATATCTCTGAGAAGATGACTAAGACCTTATGATACAATTATAAGTAAGCAGATACAAGATTCATGCGTGCAATATGACTATTGTGGATTACTGTATTGATTTTTTTCCTATGTATTCATAACCCTATATAGATGCTAAACAATGCACGGAAGCCCCCTGAGGAAGCGGATTGCTGTGAAACGCGCCAGGATTGTGCAATGTGTTTTTTACTTGGATATACTGGAAATTTTTATATAAATGTTTATATTGTATGTTTGTAAAATATGGATATTTGTGGTTGCCTTTTTTGTCTGTGTATAGAAGGAATACAGTACATAAGGATTTTATAACCCTCTGTGCCCTTGTTAGGTAGATTGACCTTTAATTCTTCTAATATGGGCTATTGTTAGCAATGCAATAAATAAGAAGAGAAGTTTGCAAATGGCAACACCAACAAGTGTACTGCAGCATCATTTATGATCACTAGCACCCCGTTACATATGTTACAGAGTATGGCTCTAAGGGGAAAAAAAGTGCTGTGTTTGTGTCTTAGGTGTTGCAGCATTTACTTTAAATGGAAAGACTTCAATATATCACCAAAGGTTGCAATACAATTATACATTATATGGAATAACATCAAATGCATAAACCTCCTGAGCACTCTGAGTCATCTCGGGTTGAGTTTCATCAATCAGGAAACTCAACCCGA
The DNA here is from genome assembly GCA_036250615.1 of Ptychadena robeensis. Lineage (NCBI taxonomy): Eukaryota > Metazoa > Chordata > Amphibia > Anura > Ptychadenidae > Ptychadena > Ptychadena robeensis. The sequence continues at coordinate 6,700,065 of CM070043.1, forward strand.
GATAGCTGCAGGGAAACTCAACTGTCCGCCGGATTCCCCCAGTGTTTCTCTTCCAGGTCACGAAAGGAGCGACGGTAAGCGGCACCATAGACCTCCCTGGCGTTACGCCCCAAGCCAGTATGAACAAACTGCGCCCATACCCATTGTGCACCGGTGTGGGCTTGCTAATTGCTTCTGGCCCTGTGTCTTTGGCACCAACGGTGACACCGAAGGGTCGGGGGGGGGGGGGGGGGGGGGGGGGGGGGCGTGTCGGTGCCATAGACATCCACGTTAATGCAGGTGGTGCCACTTTTCCCAGCCAACATAGCCAGTGTCTTGATGATGCCACCGATGTGTAGAGAGGCGGGGGAAGGGTATGGCGGAAGTCCGTAATGCCCAGGAGGTTAAAAGAGTGGTGTCGCTTTTTCACAGCACAATTTCAGTGTTACCAGTGACACGCTTTTTAAAAAAACTTGCCACTCAGGAGGTTAAATTGTAAAAGTACATTAAAGACTGAAGGCAGCATCAAAATGAATAGCTCATACAAGAGAAAACAAAAAAAGGCAGGACCACTAATCAATGGCTCCATTACCTTGCGCCGCTGTTTCTCACCACAGTGACCGTTTCCCCAACAAAGAAGCGATCCTTCACATAGTCATATACATCATCACACAGTTCTGATACTTTCTGATGAGTGGCAAGTGTAGCCAGATATAGAACTGGCACTGCCATGGGCTCAGGGAAAGTCTGTAAGCTCTTCTTTACTTTCTTTTCAGATTCAAGTGCTTCTTGATAGGTGAGTCCAGACTTCCCGGTGAAGGCGCAGCTCCAGACAAGGCTGTTGCACAGGATAGTGCGCTCAAAAAACTCACTGTGATCAAAAATAAAAAGAAAGAAAACTTAATTGACCCGGAAATATTCAGAAACTGGAAACAAAGAATACTTACAACAAGTATTCATCAACATATAGTACATCCAATATAATCTATACACGGTAGAGGATTGGTAGTCTGTATAAGGTTACAATATTGATGGAGTGTGATTGTGGTAAGCCACATGGCAGCCCAGAAAACGCAACCATAGCACCTACCTAGCTGTCTCTAATTCAGTGCAATACCTCATAGTATCGGTAGCTACATACGGGGCTCATGACAGCAAAGGTAGCCACCGTTACACATGAAATGCCTGGTGCACATATTAACTACAAGGGCACCAAGTAAAAGAAACAAAAGAAAGTAATACAAGTGTATGTTCATGTTTTTATATATTAACACAAGGTTTTTAATAACCCTTTAACCATCTCTACTCCTAACTAAGGAACGCAGAGCTGTAAATCCACATCATCATTACAAACTGCACACTACCATGAAGTTAGTAGTTTCTGTGCTTTATGTGAACATTCCCCCTTATATCAGGAATCAGAAACAAAAGCAGCAAGCGCCCAAAAACTTGTATACAACACGCCCCATGACTAGCCTATCCAGCAAAAGCCCAAAAGCAGAATGGTGAAAGCCTCATGACGCATTTGCTGGGCAGTTGTTCCAACTGCTCGTTTACCAGGCTGCATAAATGAGCCCTAAGAGTAATTATTTGGTGCTTTTTAGGCACTGTACACTCGTACAGAAAGCATAAAACCAAACTCTTGTAGGCTTATGGGGATGTCCACCGATATTGTGATTTGTTGGGTTCCCCCTCTTGGAGACCACCGATCCCTAGGTTCTCAGGAATGGAGGAGCTTTCAAAGAGAACACACCTATTTGCCTACTAAACACGATTTTATGAAAGATTTTAACGAAATCCATGATTGCACAGTGGGTTGGCTGAACACCAATTGGGAATGTGCCAATAATCTCCAGCACCTTTCCCGATGAAGCCCAGTCTGGGAGAAACATGTTAAAAGTAGGATAATCTGGCCAGATTGAAATGTGTATACTCAATATGGTGATTGATTAGGTGTGACACTTGATGGATTTGCAGCCAAGTGCACTATTATTTCTGGTTAGAGTCAAGTCACCCCACTAGAGGCTTAATGAGGTACCTTGCCAACTAAAGCCCCCCCCCCCCTACACCTTAAGATCACTTCATACAATTTCCTTTAGATCTACCAACAACTATTAAGTTCCGGGTCCTCCCTGATAGAATACATAGAGATTGGAAGGATTAGAAAGCTCTTATTACATGGTTTTGGTAGAAGAGAAGTGGATTGTACAAAAATTGTATGGTAAAATTGTAAGGTGTATGGGGGCATTAACAGTCATATAATAGACATAAAATCCAGATTACAAAAATTTTTTAAATATTAAGATGCTTTTAAAAATAAGTCCACAATGACTGAGAACATAGTGTTAATTCAGAAAACACGAGCAGTAAAATGCATCTAAACTCCAAGTTTGACTCAGGAGAGCACATGTGTGCAGCTTCCTCCCAGAACAATAACTCGCAGTTGTAGAATACATAACGCCAGGCTCTCAGATTACACAGGCTTTGTGTCTTCAGATGCTTTTTACTGCAACCAACAACTCGGCTAGACCGGGCTCTCTGTGTGTCTGTCGTGCTCACAGGGAGTTGTGTCTGTCTCACACAAAAGCAACTGAAAACAAAGGAGGAGGAAGATGGCTAGCATGGAATTGTGGGGCTGAGAATAGTTACAGCTAGAAACCTACTGATAGACTGATTAATATAACTTCAGACATCCCAACGTAGAATATAGAACACAACAACAACTAATGTCTGGGCACAAGAGCGAACGAGGAGCAGGAAGAAAAGAACACTACTTTACAGAACAGATTTCTCAAGAATCAAACACAAGGAATAACTTAAACAGAAAATCAATGACAACGGTAGACAAAGAACTCATGGAAACGGTCAAACTATTCTGGACTTCAGACGCCTGCTGATTACTGTCCTTGCCTGCAAGTCCCTCAGCACCATCAGAAGAAACCTGTCACCATTGCTTTCTTTTCCATATTACCAATCGCCTGGCCTATTAACACACATGCATCAAGTCATTGAATTGCAATCATAATGACATGCAGCTTTTTGAACCTCCATACATGTTTATGGTCAGGAAACTATACAAAGGCATCTTTACTACAAGAGATGCCTACAATTTACACACAATATATCCACTGTGAGACTACTGCAGAATTGGGACATTACAAAGGAGACGATTACTGTTCGGAAGAAACAAAATATATAATTGGTTTGTATCCCAACTGTCATATCCAGAACCTGAGTCGTCAAAGTCCACCTTGGCCATTTATTGTTCAGAGTCTACATCCCACTTCAGTGTTACACAAATTTTGCTAGCCTATCACACTATTGCTAGCCATACACATGCCGATAAGCGCCGATTTTTAATCTGACCGACGGGCGTGCTCGCACCATCGGTCAGGTTAAAAATCGGCCGCTAATCGGCATGTGCCCACATGGGACGACAGGGATCTGTCAGCTCAGCCGACCAGAGAACGGACATGTCCGATCTTCTCTGGCCGATGCCATAAGCTGCAATGAAGGGGTGCCCGGCCGACAGAAGGGGCCCCATAATGCAACGGGGTGCAGACGTGATGACGTCACTTAACAGTCATACTAGGTGTTCTTTACTTTGGACAGATCAACTCCATCCACCCTCCTAATGTCACTCAATCATCTGCAGGCCAATGACAGCGCTCTCCTTCTAAAACTGTTGGAGGGTTCGGATCTCTAGATTGAACTCAGAGAAATCACCCCCAACCCAGATGGATTCAGTCTTGTAGAGATGTGGTTTCATAGGAACACACCAGCACAGGTATGAATCCAGTCTGTAAGAATGACAATAACTCCATCAAACATGTATTGCGGAGACAGGACCGATGTCACAGGATTCCCCTTATCTGTGTTGATCAGGGAGATTTCTCCTCACTTCCTGTCAGGTAAAACCATTGGAAGCTGACCATTAAATGAGGGAAATCCCGATAGCAATTAAAAGCAGACAGACTCATTCTCTTCTCTAGCCACAGTTAAAGAATGAAGTCTCAGTGTACCTACTACGTATGAGGTCAGTGACTGGACTGATTGAGGGCTACACTTCCAGCCTAGAAGAGGATTCCATTCTTATAAATCTCATTACATTAGAGTTACAAATCCAGACTACCACTTGGGGCGCCCCGTAGGCTTGCCCCCCCCCCCCCATGAGGTACACTTTCAGTGATTTGTCATATATTCTATTTTGTGACTGGGGATTTCCACAACGGTATTGTGAGTATACTTCTATCCCATGACTGAGAACTCCCCTCATGTATTCAGGGTACACCTACTCCTTACTAAGGACTCCCCTCCCATAACAATGATACACCTATCCTGTGACAAAGGACATCTTTCAAATATTGGGGGTATACTCCCCTCATGTATTCAGGGTACACCTACTCCTTACTAAGGACTCCCCTCACATAACAATGATACACCTATCCTGTGACAAAGGACGTCTTTCAAATATTGGGGGTATACATGCTGAGAATGAGGACTCCCCTCATGTGCTGTTTTGATATGACAGAGGACCCCCTCACATTGATGGTACACACATGCCATGACTGAGGGCTCCCCTCACATATTGGTGGT